>MQTX01000045.1:2161696-2171955 GCA_009735665.1 Angiostrongylus cantonensis
CATTAGACATGTCAATGCCTTTGTTTAATCTTCAGAAGGAGAATGAAAGATTTACCATCAGTCAGTAGAAGCTTGCAAGATTGACACTGTATTGATGGCTCACTCGGTCTCGCTTCCGGTCTCACCAAGCCTTCTAACCCTTCGAGATCGGTGAATCGGCCTATCAGACTTGCTTGGGAGGGCAAAAATACTGATGAAATACACTGCTCGATGGGGTAGTAGCATCCGCGAAACATACCTCAGGGATCGATGAACGCCGAACACACTATGCAATCTCTTTTTTTTGGGAGGGAAAACGGGAATGCTAGATTTCTCACCAACTAAAACTCCATACGCGTGGCCACCATCAATTGAACGGAGGACTAACAAGGGACAAAACCATTAAAAAAAAACAAAGAAAAAAAAAAGACAAACTAGAAAAACAAACCAACCAAACCAAAGACAAACCAGACAGACAGACAACCCAAGCACACACGCTTTATGATCTGCCCCTCGAAACGACTCGACTCAGAACGTATTTGTTCAGTACAACAAAACAAGAAAGAACCAGACACCAGACCTGTGTTCTTGGAGACAAGCATGTGAATGACACTGGAACTGATCGACCCTACATTCCAGTATTAAGTGAATACAAACGAGACACAGAATTAAACATTTATTTTATGGATTTGTCACAAGTTATGCGCTCAAAAGCGATTGTGGCCCTAAAGAGGGCCGTTGGGTTAGATTGATGTCTCACGACGAATAGTGACACTGTATTGATGGCTCACTCGGTCTCGCTTCCGGTCTCACCAAGCCTTCTAACCCTTCGAGATCGGTGAATCGGCCTATCAGACTTGCTTGGGAGGGCAAAAATACTGATGAAATACACTGCTCGATGGGGTAGTAGCATCCGCGAAACATACCTCAGGGATCGATGAACGCCGAACACACTATGCAATCTCTTTTTTTGGGAGGGGAAACGGGAATGCTAGATTTCTCACCAACTAAAACTCCATACGCGTGGCCACCATCAATTGAACGGAGGACTAACAAGGGACAAAACCATTCTGGAAAAGGCAAATCCGCCAAAAACGAGACCAGTACAGAACAAGACTTGTTATTCACAGCATCTTGAACGATGCCATCGTTGAGTGAAAGTGTTTGAAACTGGGCTCGGCTTCAGCTCGGTTGCGCACACTTGGTGCTGACTGATCACTGGTGTGAGACACTCTCTAGAAAAGGCGCCATTAGAAATAGTGATATGGACAAAAAAATTGAAAACCAGAAAACCTGGTGGGAAAAGGGTCGCTTTGCCAAGTGGAGTACAAGTGGAGGAGTTTTCACACAAACATGTCAACAATTGTTGGAAGAAACCACAGACAACCTAAGCACACACGCTTTATGATCTGCCCCTCGAAACGACTCGACTCAGAACGTATTTGTTCAGTACAACAAAACAAGAAAGAACCACACACCAGACCTGTGTTCTTGGATACAATCATGTGAATGAAACTGGAACTGATCGACCCTACATTTCAGTAATAAGTGAATACAAACGAGACACAGAATTCAAAATTTATTTTATCGGTTTGTCACAAGCTATGCGCTCAAAAGCGATTGTGGCCCTAAAGAGGGCCGTTGGGTTAGATTGATGTCTCACGACGAATAGAACTTCACTCCTTCTCTCCTCCGGTCTTCTTCGGCAGAAGAACAGCTTGGATGTTGGGAAGCACTCCTCCTTGAGCGATCGTCACACCTGACAGCAGTTTGTTGAGCTCTTCATCGTTACGCACAGCAAGTTGAAGATGGCGAGGGTTCATTAGACATGTCAATGCCTTTGTTTAATCTTCAGAAGGAGAATGAAAGATTTACCATCAGTCAGTAGAAGCTTGCAAGATTGACACTGTATTGATGGCTCACTCGGTCTCGCTTCCGGTCTCACCAAGCCTTCTAACCCTTCGAGATCGGTGAATCGGGCTATCAGACTTGCTTGAGAGGGCAAAAATACTAATGAAATACACTGCTCGATGGGGTAGTAGCATCCGCGAAGCATACCTCAGGGATCGATGAACGCCGAACACACTATGCAATCTCTTTTTTTTGGGAGGGAAAACGGGAATGCTAGATTTCTCACCAACTAAAACTCCATACGCGTGGCCACCATCAATTGAACGGAGGACTAACAAGGGACAAAACCATTAAAAAAAAACAAAGAAAAAAAAAAGACAAACTAGAAAAACAAACCAACCAAACCAAAGACAAACCAGACAGACAGACAACCCAAGCACACACGCTTTATGATCTGCCCCTCGAAACGACTCGACTCAGAACGTATTTGTTCAGTACAACAAAACAAGAAAGAACCACACACCAGACCTGTGTTCTTGGATACAATCATGTGAATGAAACTGGAACTGATCGACCCTACATTTCAGTAATAAGTGAATACAAACGAGACACAGAATTCAAAATTTATTTTATCGGTTTGTCACAAGCTATGCGCTCAAAAGCGATTGTGGCCCTAAAGAGGGCCGTTGGGTTAGATTGATGTCTCACGACGAATAGAACTTCACTCCTTCTCTCCTCCGGTCTTCTTCGGCAGAAGAACAGCTTGGATGTTGGGAAGCACTCCTCCTTGAGCGATCGTCACACCTGACAGCAGTTTGTTGAGCTCTTCATCGTTACGCACAGCAAGTTGAAGATGGCGAGGGTTGATGCGAGTCTTCTTGTTGTCACGGGCCGCATTGCCAGCCAATTCCAGTACTTCAGCAGCAAGGTACTCTAGTACGGCAGCCAGATAGACCGGAGCACCACCTCCGATACGGCCAGCATAGTTGCCTTTGCGAAGCATACGATGAAGACGACCGACGGGGAACTGCAAGCCGGCACGCGCCGACCTTGACTTCGACTTGCCTCCGGTCTTCGCTTTACCTCCTTTTCCACGGCCAGACATGATGAGAACGCTACGAGACCAACGCTCACGTACGACAATGTGGACCCACCTCACTCTGTTAGAGAGGACGTTGCGGACTGGAACCGCCCATTCGCGGGCGGAGCAGACCACAAGGGCGGAGGCGGGAAATGCGCATTGTGCCGACATAAGAAGGAGCTCATTTGAGACGTCCCCCATGCACTGACCACCCAGTGAGCGCTCGCGTCGTCATGCCACCAAAGCCGTCAGCCAAAGGAGCAAAGAAGGCCGCTAAGAGCCAGAAGGCCAGCCGTGCTGGAGACAAAAAGAAGAAGCATCGTCGAAAGGAGAGCTATTCTGTCTACATCTATCGTGTCCTCAAGCAGGTTCATCCCGACACAGGAGTATCGTCAAAGGCGATGTCGATCATGAACTCGTTTGTGAACGACGTCTTCGAACGTATTGCTGCTGAGGCTTCGCGTCTTGCGCACTACAACAAGCGCTCGACCATTTCATCCCGCGAAATCCAGACTGCAGTCAGACTGATCCTTCCAGGAGAGCTCGCCAAGCACGCCGTGTCCGAAGGCACGAAGGCCGTCACGAAGTACACTTCAAGCAAGTGAAGTGCTTCACTTCCGTGCACACAACTAACCCAACGGCCCTCTTTAGGGCCACAATTGAAATCGAATACGTGAACTTTGACGTAACTATTAACCATGAATAAAGTGTTTTTTTCTGTTGATGCAGTTCGATCGTGCGTATCGAATCATTCATTTTACAGCTTAGCTTAGTGATGGAGTGATACGCGATTTACTCGATGAAAGCGAAGGAAATTTCGTCAAGAAGAAGCATTAGTGCATTGGCAACCAACATGACCGTGGTCAACCAAAATTTTGAAGATGTAGTTGTGTTCGTTTTGCATAGAAGATGATACATTTTCCGATCGAATTCAAATTCTTCGACCCCTGGGATGACCAAGTCTGACCCATATCACGCCTTAGATGCTGTGTGTTCGACAATTTCTGGCGCGAAATTATTGCGTGGGCCCATGGTGAGGCGCCAAATGACCTTTCCTTGGTTGGGAAAAGACGCAGATGGCGGGATGTTTTCTGGTGGAATGCGGAAAATAATAGTAGACACAAAGTGTAAATGGAGATCTTCATCATTCAGTACATGTTTAGTGAATATGAACCAGAAAAGGATTAGGTAGATGAGATGGCATAATACGGATGTAGTGTACATGTTCATTTGCTCTGCATAACCTACTGGTAGATTCTGAAGTTATGGTGGGTACTTCAGTTAATAACACAACTGTATTCAAAGAATATTTAGAGTTTGCAGTTGCGTTGCTTTTACATAGAAAACGACATATTTTCCGATCGATTTCAGTCACATTCCTTGGCGCTTGAGGTGACCAGGGGTGACCCACATCACACATTAGACACTGTGTGTTCGACACATTCTGGCACGAAACTGTGGCGTGGGCTCTTGCGAGAAATCTGGATGGCCTCTCCAAGGTTGAAAAACAAATGACGCAGTTGGTAGGACGTTTTGTGGTCGATTGCAGAGAATAGTAATAGACAAAAGGGTCAATGGAGATTTTCACCATTCAGCACAGGTGTAGTGAATTTGAACCAAAACAGAGAAAGGGGTGGATAAGATGTGCGGGTATAATTCACCTGGTTATACCCGTAACCTACTCACGGATTTTGAAGGTGTCAAAACTGCTTCAGTCAATAAAGTGCGCCTTTTCCGATCAGGTTTCATGGTTTCCGATTTTTCCCCAATATCACCACTTCAAATGGCGCTTGTTTCTCTAGAATGTCACATACTAGTGATCTGTCAACAACAGCTTTGGACAACTGAACAGAAGCCGACTCCATTTTTAAACATTTTTTGTCAATCATGGCATTGTTCAATAAATCAGAGCTCTCCCCTTCACGAACAAGAGGTTATCAGTTGCAAGACTTGTTCAACACTGGTTGAATTTTCGGCGATTTCGCCTTTTTCAGAGTGGCTTTGATCTTTGTAAGCCTTCCAGTTAAATGATGGATACCAACCACATAAACTCCTACATGTTGAGAAATCTGAAGAAGATTTAACTGACGAAAAGTCAGAAAGTGCTGAATGGATTCCGTCTTTTACATCGGTACACCCATTTCAAAAAAGGAAAAAAAAAAAGAGGGAAAGGATAACGTGTTAGGCGTTCATCAACCCCTGAGTAATGCTTGATGCCCTCGACTCCATCGAGTACTGCACTTCACCAATATTTTAGTCCTTCCAGACAAGCCTTCTTCCTACTTTTGAATTTCCAAGCGGTACAATAGCATCGGCGTTTGACGCGTTGCCAAGCGACGTGGCGTCGGCGCTTGACAGGTCGCCAGGTGCCATGGCCGTCATGGGAGAACAGAGGCTCAGGTCTCATTCTCTCGCAGGACGCAGGGAATACAACTGGACATAATGGATCGATACAGATCTTCGTTATGCACGGGGAGTTGCAATTAATAAGGTCAATACAGAAAAAGAGAGACGGACGTGAGATGATTTATTATTACGCCACCTTCAATCGTATATATTTGAAACCTGCCGCTATCCTCCCATGGGCGCATTTCACGTGCGAGCCAGTGGCGCCTTCAACCACCGTGCCACACGCGTTCATTCCATTTCTCCTATGTCGGCAAATTGGTACAAGACTTGTTTGGAAGCACAGCAGCACTGGCTCGATATATCGGTAAGGCAACGCAGGTCAAACGGCTGCCTACGATACCAAGTGAAGTTGGATGCATGGCGCATTCCTCAAGGATTGATCAATGCCGAGAGTTCTACCTATCCCTATTGTTACTGTAGATCACTCGTAACTACGACGTCTCAGTAATCTCAGGACTAGCGGACTAAATAACATTCGAAGTCGATCGCTCGCAAGTTTGAAATGAGTGGGAAATTTGGCAAGGATTCACGATTTTGAACGTGAAGGCTAATCATGCCGTAACCTCCTCTTGTATTTCGAACCGACAAATCAATGACTTGTTAAAAATTCGAAAAAAAATACAACTTCATCACACCCGATGACTTTCTACAAGAGATAGAATTGAGTGATTCAAGAATTGATGTAGAAGGTAGCAAGTGAAAAAACACCGTAATAAAACGAACGAATTCTCTGAAGGGGTGTTAGAGCGATTGAAAAATACCTGCACTCTCAACGTACTCATCATCGCCATCGTCCTAAAATATGCCGAAGGTTTCGGTCAGGGCATTTCCGGAATCAGTTAGAGTTGCTTTTTAACCAACCACCATTTGCCCTCCGGGTAAGCCTCACTGGGAAGGCACAATACAGTTGTTAGTCTTAGTTCATAAAAAGCACTTCGTACACAGATAGAATGGCCAGTGGCAATATAATGCGGTCATTAGCAAAGAAAGTCTCTGCTTATCTCTGAACTAACCAACTTTAACGAGTGCGACTTTACATTTTCAAAAATTGTGAACCTACGAAGACCACTCGGCATCCAAAACATTTATTGTTGATGTTCATGCAGACCGTCACTCATCATCAGTTTAGGTCATCGATTTAGATCTCATTCATCACAACTCTCACTACAACACCACTTTACTACAACAACATCCAACCATTTATTGAATGAACAAGCAAAAATCTTCAAAATCTATCACTTGTGGCCCTAAAGAGGGCCGTTGGGTTAAAATTAGATCAGAACGGCGTGCAGTCGCCTAGGCTCGTTCTCCTCTTATGCGCCGGGCTAGCTGGATGTCCTTCGGCATGATAGTGACGCGCTTCGCATGGATCGCACACAGGTTCGTGTCCTCAAACAGTCCAACGAGATAAGCCTCTGACGCTTCCTGAAGAGCCATCACAGCCGAAGACTGGAAACGCAAGTCGGTTTTGAAATCCTGCGCAATCTCTCGCACAAGACGCTGGAATGGCAATTTGCGGATCAGCAACTCCGTCGATTTCTGGTAACGACGAATCTCTCGCAGAGCGACGGTTCCAGGACGATAGCGATGGGGCTTCTTCACGCCACCGGTGGCCGGTGCTGATTTTCTGGCAGCCTTCGTGGCAAGCTGCTTACGTGGCGCCTTTCCTCCGGTGGACTTGCGCGCGGTCTGCTTGGTACGAGCCATATCGGATGTTAGCAACGTATAGAATGCTCAACGCAGTCGCTTATTTTATAGAGGACTGCTAAGGGGCGGGGCCTATCTGCCACGGTCACGTCGTCCGGGGTTTAGCGCATTTGTGGTGCTACAATGGATCGCTTTCGCGTAGTTGGAAAAGTTAAGACGATTTCAAAGCAGAACGAGAGAGAAAGAAAGAAAGAAAGAAAGAAAGAAAGAAAGAAAGAGAGAGAGAGAGAGAGAGAGAGGCAGGGTGAGACGGAAAGAAAGAGGAATGGTAATCCACAGTACATGCATAATACGGCATCACGTCAACTGAATAGAAAATAATGAACTTAATGTTTCCCATCAAAATATTGGTTAGCGAAGAATTGGGATGGATCTCTGTCATGGATAATAATAAAACCGTTTTATTGAGATATAGAAGCTCTATGAAATGCTTGGGTTTCTTCCGTCAGCCCTTCAGTTTCGATCGTGGAGAGTACGAAAGATTCATTATAGGAAGTTTTCTAAGGATGCCAATAGAAGTTTTTAATTGACACAGGAATTGATTAGAAAGTCTACGATGCTCTGTTGCTCACAGAGTAGGTAGGTCACTGTAATTTCAGATATTCTAGCGCAAACTTTGAAATCTGACGCGTTTTCTTCTAAAGCCATGTGGACCCTAACCAAGTGGGCCGTCACTATCGATCGACCAAAGGGGCTATTGATTGAATAAACCCAGTGCCCGTCCGCCACTGAGAGTCATGTTACTTGGCGATCCGCCAAGCGTCGACGCCGCCGTTTCGCGCCAAAATTCAAAGGCGCTGGAGCTCGTACAATACAGGTGGGTGGACCGTGGTTACGCAATGTGCAGGCTTAATGCCCGTCGAAAAGTGGGTTAAACAATGGGGCTAGTTGTTTATGAGCACTGAAGCTATCGATCGACTATCGATTGACCATAGTACCAAAGGCGCTTTTGATTGAACAGACCGAGTGCCTCTCCTTCAGAGTAATGTCACTTGGCGACCCGCCAAACACCGACGCCGCATGTTGGCGATTCGCCAGAAGCAGACGCCGCAATTCCGCGCCAAAATTCAAACATGCTGCGGCTCGTGTGACATGTGGGCGACCTGTCTGTACTCACCCAGTAACGCGACCTAATCCCATATCGAAATGTGGGTCAAGGAACAGGCCTAACTCTTTGCGAACACTGGAGCAGACCAACGGCTTATTAGCATTTTCAATGAGCTTAGAGGAGTTTGTTGAAATTAAAATTCTGCAGTAGCAAAGCCGACGTTTCATCGGCTACTGCTTTTGTCGGAGTCTAAAAATAACCGTATTAACAGGCTCAGCTCAACAATCGGCCAAGCATTCTCAGCAGCTCATTGAAAACTCTAGTGTGCCGTGTCGTCTTCCAAACGAATTAGTCACCAAAGTGCTCAGCATCAGTTATTTCATGTAATTTGACTTCATTGTGTCCCTCCAAAGTTTCTTCATGTCCCAGGCATTTAGCGCCAGGAACACTTATAATGCCATAAAATTCGTCAGTGCAAGGTGGGTGGACCGTGGTTACGCAATGGGCCGACTTAATTCCCCGTCGAAAAATGGGTCAAACAACAGAGCTAATTGTTTATGAGCACTAAAGCTGACCAATAACTTATTTGCATTTTCGACGAAATGATAGGAGTTGGTTGAAGTATAAAGTTCTGCGGCAATAAACGCTTCAGTCGCTAATTCTCTTCGTAAGAGTTCAAAAGTGACCGTATTAACAGCAGTCCTCAGTCGGCCAGATATCCTCATCAATTCTCCAAAAGCTCGGGTGTGCGGTGTCGTCCAATAAGAATAGCTCAGTTCAACAAAAATCACCAGGGAATACGTGACAACTTACTGTTCGGTGGGAACTAGTATAAAGACCAGTGACCGGAGATGTAGAGCGAAACTCCACAGATCTGCAGTTTTCACGAGAAACGTCAAATTCCTTCAAGCCCATAAGCGGAGGCAATCACCAAACCAAGTCATTTCAGACGCAACCCAAATATGCGACAAAACTGCTCGCCAGCATGAACAACTTTATAAAATCATAAACTCATTTATTTGGACGCTTGCTCTCTACACTCATTATAAATGCACTTTATTCCAGCACAAGAAAAATAAAACGCTTCCCAATCATATGAATTGTGGCCCTAAAGAGGGCCGTTGGGTTAGATGCAGTTTGAATATAGCCTCCGCTTAGTCGCTTTATCCACCGAAGCCATACAGCGTGCGTCCTTGGCGTTTGAGCGCGTAGACGACGTCCATGGCAGTGACGGTCTTCCTCTTGGCGTGTTCGCAGTAGGTGACAGCGTCACGAATCACATTCTCCAGGAACACCTTCAGCACTCCACGCGTTTCCTCGTAGATGAGTCCAGAGATACGCTTCACACCACCACGACGGGCCAAGCGTCGAATGGCCGGCTTGGTGATGCCCTGGATGTTGTCCCTGAGCACTTTGCGATGGCGTTTCGCTCCTCCTTTTCCGAGTCCTTTGCCTCCTTTTCCACGACCAGACATGGCAACAGCGCAGCACTGACGAATGCGGACCACCACATGAGTGCCGCTTATATAGAAGTCGACGGGGACCGCACGCTGCAACGCCAGCGTCATAAGTGGGCGGGTCATTGCCATTATCACGTCGTCTGAAGTGCGAAAGGATTCGCTGATATCTTTATTTGACTCTTAAAAGAATATTTCACAAAATATTTATTTTCGGAAGCTTAGGAAAGGAACATTTGGGAAGGTAGAGCGATGTATTCGCGGTATTCGCGGTAAGGTGAAAAATTTGGTCATTTGCAGTCCTCTCGACTCCACTCCACAAAGATATCACCATGAGCGTGTGAAATTTCAGTGCTTGTAACCTATTCTTCCGAAGGAACGATTATAAGCGCCCAGCATCAATGCGTCGTGACTCCATCCCTCGACGATTTCGTCTCTCACGTTGCAATTGGTGTGTAATGGAAGCTGAAAACAATTCGAGGGACTTTGAACAATACCAGAAGCTAGGTTCTCCTCGTCTAAATAGTAGATCATCTTCAAACTCCGCGATACCACAAAACAACACTGTTCAAACATCTGCTCCCAATCAGTCACAATCAAGTGGGTTGCAGAATTTTTTCGTACCATCGTACTTTTCTTTAGCGCGACCTCCACAAGTGTTCCTTTTGCCCAAGCCTCAATGCAGCACTCAAACTCCAATGACGATGAGCTGCCCCGCTGAACGAAC
>MQTX01000045.1:2186910-2198099 GCA_009735665.1 Angiostrongylus cantonensis
GTTCGTTCAGCGGGGCAGCTCATCGTCATTGGAGTTTGAGTGCTGTAGTGAGGCTTGGGCAAAAGGAACACTTGTGGAGGTCGCGCTAAAGAAAAGTACGATGGTACGAAAAAATTCTGCAACCCACTTGATTGTGACTGATTGGTAGCAGATGTTTGAACAGTGTTGTTTTGTGGTATCGCGGAGTTTGAAGATGATCTACTATTTAGACGAGGAGAACCTAGCTTCTGGTATTGCTCAAAGTCCCTCGAATTGTTTTCAGCTTCCATTACACACCAATTGCAACGTGAGAGACGAAATCGTCGAGGGATGGAGTCACGACGCATTGATGCTGGGCGCTTGTAATCGTTCCTTCGGAAGAATAGGTTACAAGCACTGAAATTTCACACGCTCATTATGAGAGAGTTGCAAAGTGAAGTGGAAACCTATTGAGATGTTCTACACAGAAAACGTACTACAACAGTCCTTTTTTCACTAAACAAGTGGCGTTTGAAGCTGTCAGTTCATGGGTGTCAATCTCACGATTTCTCTTCGGGTCCGCCTGTTACCCGACTACAAATCAATGCCGTACGAACGTGAAAGGTTTCCTTTCGCTTAAAACGCTATTTGCGATGTCGGAGTGATCTGGGAGTATTCCTTTCCCATAAATGAACATAATGGAAATCTGTCGTCACTCCTGCACTCACTTGCATTCGTTTTTTCCATCTGCGGTTCGCCTCCATGCGCTGGTGATCTTGGTTCCACAGTTGGTGCATTCAATATTTTTGTTCTCGGCAGCCTAAAATGAAGGCATTCAATTTTGGCAGTGACGGACTCAAAACTGTGGGGACATATTTTTTCGAGAATGATCGCCTGGGCTGCTTGGAGATCGAAAGCATCCATCAGTTGTAGGCGAATAATTGATATGCAACAAATTGGGGATTTTTGTGTAATTCATTACTAATAACATTGTTCTCTTGAACCTAAAGTATGCACTTAAAATATTGAACTTGTTTTTTTTTTCCTTCAGGAAAATTTTTGTCAATCTTCAAGGATTAAAAAAGGCTCTCGGCGTTGATCAATCCTTGATGAAGGATGCGCCGTCCATTCGACTTCACTAAACATCGTTTTGAGGTGATTGAATGCGCATCTGGCCGTTAGAATGACTTGCGGTGGCCTGCTGCTGTATCGAACCAGCGTTGCTATCATCCCAAATAAGTCTGGTACCAATTTGTTGAACCCAGAGGGATGGAAGGCTTGGTGGGCCATAAGCGCAAGAATCGATTCCACGTGTGTCGCATTGGCGCCTCCAACCACTGCGCCACACGCGCCCTTTATCGCACCTAATAAATATAAATAAAATAAGGAGTCGCGTAGTATGATGTGTACTTCTGCTCGCGTTTTCTTTGGTGTTCGCTCAACAACTTAGTGGCCAACAGGGTTACATTATGATTTAGGTGATATCACTCTATATAACGCATATCGTCGGCCTCTATATCGCCACATTGGCAAATATCTTCCAACTGCAGCGCCAAATAAGAGCTGTACTTTTTGCGGAGGAAGTCAGTGCCTTACATATAGTCATAGACTTTGGTTTTGTACAATGCAACTCCAGCTTATAAGTGATGGCACTTCAATGCGTAAAATTACAATTGACTAGGTACAGTGTCATTTTTCGTCTGGCACAGACCATTGCCCGTCTTAAACACTGCTACGTATTTCTTAAGATGGTCAGTAGGCTCATATTCTTGTGTTCGGTTTCTACTAGAGATCATTATATATTGCTTCGCAGTGCGTTTTCGAACGTATTACAAAATGATATCCCAAACTGGTGCTGACATTTCTCAGCAAAGGGTGGGGCTGGTGAACTTCGATCGCCCTGTAGTAGCTGATAGAAGACGATGTTAGCAACAATTCAGTTTATAAAAGAGGTAAACAGCAAGAATAATCACTCACTGTTCGAGGTGGTTTAGCTTCTGGAACACAGCGTACATGATGGCAGGGAGGATATCGGGCACGCTTCGAAAACTGTAAGAGTTGTTGAATTAAAGAGGAGTGATTGGGAGGCTCGTGAAAGTACTGAAAACATTGCAAGGAATCCGCCATAATTAATGATTAAGTTAGGTTAAGGTAGAGAAAACAGACTAGTGAACTTTTGATGGAGTTCCGTAAGTGATATTGATGAAACTATGAACTGCACACGAAATCCAGTGTGCAACATCGCTAGGGAGTTCTTATAGACGGCGACGGCGCACTCGATTTCCGGAGAAATCAGATGACCACTTAGCAGAAGACGACAGAAAGAATTTTTACTGAGTACTGAGCAACTCGTTATCGCGAAGTCTATCGCCTGCTCGAAAACTGCCAACTTTTCCCTGAGGTGATACCAGATACCAGTCAACCAGATCTAGCCTACCATCAGCACAATTGGGTAAAGATATTAACGTCCTTTGGATGAGAAGGTAATCGTATAGTGGAGGCCAAAAATTGCCTGTCAAGAAGCACTAGGATTCTGAGTTACGACGAACAGTTCGCGATCAGAGTGACGGATAAATTTTAATTTTCAACGGATATATTCAGGTATGCGCCAATTCCCAATAGAGTTGTGTTCTCCGCCCGTCCTCTCTCTTCTCTTCTCCACTCCTATGTGAATAATCAGTGTTCTTCTAGATTATTGAGCTGACACGAGGTTCTTGTACAAGTTTTGTCCGACTAACACTTTGAGATCTCTGCCTTCTACTGAGCAGATGATCAGAGTCAATGGTCCACCAATGGTCCACAGTCGTTCGTACTCGCGTTGTGGTTCAGCAGATTTTTCGACCGAGCACGAACTTAAGAACACTTTTGTAAGGAGGCAGGCTCACACCCAAGCAGAACATGGGCTTCCTAGATTGAGAGAGGGATCCAATGTTTCCATGTGGAAACGGAGTCAACCACAAAACTCGTCCAGTTGTGCAGACCTTAATGCTCGCAAGGAAATGTGAAATTGGATGATTCAGTATCAATGATGAGTATGCCGTTTTTGAGTGAAAGGTGCCGATTGAACAGCCTTGGCGAACGTCGGAACAGATGGAGTTTTTACTGCATCCGGTCAGCAAACTCAATAAATAACACCCCACCAGCAATGAAGGTGGTGGGCTATCTTGTCTGTAGTGCGCAACTCCGACCTCACTCGTTGTCTCTACAATTATTTTTCTCCTTTTCAAATCAATTTTTAACTAATTGATCGACATCGGATAAACATCGGCTTAGCTGACTCGTAAGTGGTCGTGCTGTCTAGTTTAAGGAAGCGACATCTTAGTACACATCGCCATGCTTAATTCGATGATTGGGCGGGCCGTCCTCACTGGTTGTGCGGGCCCCAAAATATTCTCTATTTTTCTTTGTGGTTTAGCCAATGTGTCTCCCTGGAGTGCTTGCGTCAGCCTAGCCAAGGTCTGCCCCAGGTCGTCACTCCCATAGGCAGCGGCCGCCATGGGACTACTTTGGTACCAGGATGGTGATGGATGTTGCTATTGTTACCCTTAGCTTGAAAACTCTGGATTCTTCAGCTTTGGACACCCTGTCCGAGTGACGAATCCCTTCGCTGTAGTTCACAGCTCGACACCTAAAGAACCCCTCCTACAAATGATGAGGCGGTAAACCGTTAGGAGGACACATCGCCGTATCCATAGAAAAATAATACAGTTTGGAAGCAAAAGAAATACTTGGCTAAGGCGTTCCATTAAATTTAAAAAATTTAAATTAAAGCATAGCAATTCCATCGAGAAATGTGAATCAAGTTCACAATAACCTACGGATAACGCTACCATCACTGATCACCCAAATATTTGCCAAAACACACAAATATCAATAAAGGATCGGGAGCATCGGAAGAGAATCTACCGTATCCAATGTGTAAAAAGAAGCACTGCTGGAAAAACTGTGCAGGTAAAGATAGGAGATGCGCAGAGACACTCCGATCTATCCATTGGAGAACATTTTCAACAAGGCTGGTGAGGACATCGGTGAAGGACGATGTCATAAAATGGTTAAGATTCCTTGATTTTTCTTAGATACACCAGCACGGAACATAAGAGTATTTGATGAACTTTAAGTGTACGATTCTGTAGGCTGATAACCATGCCGTTGCGACAATTAAGAAATTATAAGATAATGAAAGTGACGACGTTGCTACTACTACTTTTCATTTCCGAGCAGCATTTTATCACAGTTGAAATAAACCTAGGTCATGCTGATTCAAGTTTTCTGCTAGTAAAGGTAGCAGGCCTCGTAACTATCGGAGTAGTGCCACATTAAGTCAGGACTACTCACCCTCGAGCGTGATGTGTTGGGCAGAACGGGAGGTGGAAGTGGGAGAGCGGCGAGTGTCGTCGTCGCAGTTGGACACTTTGGAGCATAATGCAGATTAATTGGGGAAAAGCTGAAAAACACAATGGCTCAACTCCAAATTTACCACTCACTAATATCCAAATTCTGTTTCAAAAGAGCGGTATCCAATTCTAAGCCAAAGACGTAATTTACACGTTTTTTCCTCACTGCGACTGAGCAACCGTTATTCCACCAGTTCGAAAAATACTTATAAGTAGCCGAAACTCTGTTCCAAGTGCTGTTGTATAGGTAGGTGATCGCTTGAAGAGAAATTTTGGCTAGGAGTCGCGACTTCATCGAAGTTCTTTTTCGTGAGGGACTCACTTTTTTGAATGTTGCATTGATCCGTTGGCGCTTTCGCACTGTTCATTCTTGGAAAGAGCTGAAATAATCCCTCAACGAATTTTTAAAATGTTCACTTCTTACTGAAATTATGAAATCTGGTAGAAAATAATGAAACCGAAAGCGTAATAACTGCAACAAACCGTAACTCCTATGAGGGTTAACTAACAGTGGATAGGGGCACGAGTTCGGCAGCGCTTTTTCCGGTTCTCATAAGTTTTTCGTAACGACAACAACATCTATCGCTAAGAAACGATTTCATTCTTGCACGTAACTGCACTAAAATCTGATTTCCACATTCGCGAAAATGTTTATTATCTGCTTTTGGCGACGCATTTATTCAAAATAACTTCCAAGTACGGCTGACTGGGATCGTTCTGCAGTCAGAACTTAGACATATTTTGTGGTTTAAAATGACCTGTTCCTAGAAATGACGGAAGATTGCCATGGGTCTTATAGGAACAAATCAACACTTGCTTCAACATGTGTAGCTCTGAGACAGCGGTAGCTACATTCGATTTTTCCTACGGTGGAGGTGTAGAGCAGCTGTAGAAGAAGAAGCACCTTTGTACGAACTAGATACATGGGGTTAGCATTCCTGCTTTCTTGTTATAAACGCTGCTCCACACTCACCTTTGTCACACATGAAGTTGTGTCCTTCAGCCAGACAGACATCAAACATCGATCTTAGATCCATGGTAGCAACACCTTCGCTGTGCCTCGGCATCTAAGCCTGTGTGTTTCTCCAATCCGATGACTTTCCCTTTGGTAAGTTCCTACATGTCGTATCAGTACCTCAATCTCATGGTTCCAGCTGTATCACACACACAACACAGCAACTCTCTTAGGGAACATATCAGCTCTGATACACATTGTAGCATTCCATGTAGCAGCTGAAACAATCGGTCGTTATAATCATCATCCAGTTGCTTTTGTTAAGACGTAATATCCGTTATGGAAATGGAAGACCATCATTTGCGGTTATTTGCCTTTACGTTAACAGCTGAACCTCACATCGCCAAAGACTGCCAAATCAACGCCTGGATCGTGTTTAAAGAAATCGCTTTCAACGATTCTTCATACACTGCTAAAACAGTGACTTTCTTGCCTAAAATAATCTACAGAACTTCTATCCATTAAGGAAACCAGTGGTCAGGCAGAGCCGCACATACATTCTGCGAGACCAAGTAGAACGGAAGGATGTGGCAATAATTTTGCTCGTTGCACACCTATGCGAAAAAAGCTTTTGTCACAGCCACTGGTATTTCTTCTTCATGTTTTGATGAAATTGATCTGAACCATGCTTCTCAACTTGAGACCAACCAGACAGCTTGGCGAATGATTCCGAGAAAGCTCACATGATTACTTAAACCGCTGAAGACCCTCTTGGTGGGCATGATTGTGAGAAGAACGAAGTTAGACGGCCAGGCGATCGAAATGAACTGATGTGACGAACACAGTCAACACGTCTTTCAAATCCGTGAACCACCGAACTACATTGGTTTTAACGGGAAAAGATAAGCGAATTTGATTACCAGGAACATTGATAACGATACCATTCGCTCCAGTTATCCGTGATTTAATTGATATGAGAACTTCATTCTCAACGGGACCAGTGATTATTTTGGTTTATCTGACAGCACTTCTTCTAACACTTGGAAAATCGGGTTACCTGATGTATTGGGAGTTGTGCGATTCCCATTTTCGTTATCGACATCTAGAGGTGCACTGTATTTAATGTGTTCATCTAAAGTGAGGTTTTTCAATCGCTGCTTGGACCGTATGCCTGACTATCTTTGGCAATAGTGGCCTATCCTGATCGCCTTGTGGGAATACTAGATTGGACATGATCAGCTTTCATCAAATTAGCCATATTTTCGCAAAAGCCACGAAAGAAAGAGTCGGGTAGTGTAACGCAAATCTCTGTGTTTAGTTCACGCTAAATTTCCGCCGTGGTTTTCGTGAACACCGTCAACAAGGGCCGGCTTCCTTCGCAGCGAGTGTCGATCACTATTTCGACAACTATTTCGCTGTTGTAAACAGAATTGCTGCAAAAAATGCCTGCAGAATAGAGGAAAAAGCAGAAGAATTAAAGCACTAGGCACCTGATAACGATCGGTTCGTGTCCATGACGAGAGCACCGGAATGCTTCAATGAGTGCTTATAAATGAGACGTATGAGGAGGAAACCGAACCGCATGATAACAGTGGAATTCACGGTGAAAAACGATTAGATATGCACGTTAAAATCGTGCCTTAATTTCACAAATATCATTAAGAGCTCGGTGGTGGTTCGATCACCCCATGGGCTTAGCAAAGTTGTCAACAGTCGGGGCGAGAAATTGCTAGCAGAAACGTCTGGGAAAAGACTGCTGGTTGCTGCCCAAGCAGCAACGTTCATGTACACCTGTCTTAGTGCTCGAGGATGAATCGACTAGACCAGCATTCAACGACATCTATTTGGACGGAAAAATCTCCATGCACAAAGCGAACCCACATGAAGATCTATGTGGACGCAAGAGAACAAGTCTGATTCAAAAAATGCTAGGATCTACACAGATCTGTATTGTACCCGTAATGTATTGTTTTAATTCCTTTTGACCAAAATGGTATTGAATGACAAAAAGTTCACTGATCCATCTTGTCCACCATAATTGTCTGCATTCGATCACAAAACGGCCTACTGACCGCATTCTTTGTTCTCCAACGACGGGTCGCCCAAGTGGCCCACTGCCAAAGACCCACACCATGGTTTCTCACCAACATTCCGAAAAGGACGAGTTGTGTGTGAGCTGTAGTCACATCAAACGCTAAGGAATAGATCACAACGCGATCGGGAAATGAGTCTCATTTTCATGTAAAGCAAGAGCAATTATGTCCTCAAAATGTTGTTCGAGTACGGTTGTGTTCGTCAACAGTGGGCATTGATCGTCGTGTTTGACGGAAATGCGCACTATTCTGCCGTGCAAATCGCGCAGCATACCACCACTGAGCTAGTAGCCTTATGGAAAGATTTAACATCTATAATTGAACTACATCGATTCAGGGGTCTACTTCATCTGTAATTGTTAAAGTTCACTATTCGGCCTCAAATGTGGCCCTAAAGAGGGCCATTGGGTTAGTTGTGCACACAAAAGCCAAACAATTCTTTTTTCAAGCCAAACAGAAAAAAACGAAAGCTAAGCAAGCCAAGAACATCGCACTCATCTACTCTATCTGATTTTTTTCCTGAGCTTTTACCTGACATTCCTGACCAGGTCCTTTATGGACAATGAAGAGATTGAGAGCAGAATCGTTTCTTGTTCACCTTACACTTATTTGAGGGGCAACTGAAGAGCGACAAATCACAGATTTCAACATTTATTCTGCAACCACATCTCAAATCATGCATTCGATATCGATTGTGGCCCTAAAGAGGGCCGTTGGGTTAGAATTAATGTCTCGCGGCGAATAGGTCTTATTCCTTTTCTCCACCAGTCTTCTTGGGCAGAAGAACGGCTTGAATATTGGGAAGAACTCCTCCTTGAGCGATCGTCACTCCTGAGAGTAGCTTGTTGAGCTCCTCATCGTTGCGCACGGCGAGTTGGAGATGCCGAGGATTGATACGAGTCTTCTTGTTGTCACGAGCGGCATTACCGGCCAATTCCAGTACCTCAGCGGCGAGGTATTCGAGCACGGCGGCCAGGTAGACTGGAGCTCCACCTCCGATACGACCAGCATAGTTGCCTTTGCGAAGCATACGATGAAGTCGGCCAACGGGGAACTGCAGCCCGGCACGGGCAGATCGCGACTTGGATTTGCCTCCGGTCTTCGCTTTGCCTCCTTTTCCGCGACCAGACATTTGGACAACGCTACGATACTAGAGCATCGACGAATGGCGATGCTGGTTCACCTCACTCTTTTAAGGAAGACATTGTGCGTTAGAACCGCCCGTTCGTGGGTGGAGCCAGAACACAATTGTGGAGGCGTGGCAAGCCGATTGCGTCGCTATAGGAAAGGGAACGTTCCAGCGGTTTCTCATCCACTCAATACCCAATAAATAACTGAGCTGTCATGCCACCAAAGCCGTCAGCCAAAGGAGCGAAGAAAGCCGCTAAGAGCCAGAAGGCCAGTCGTACCGGAGACAAGAAGAAGAAGCATCGTCGAAAGGAGAGTTATTCCGTCTACATCTACCGTGTACTCAAGCAAGTTCATCCCGACACCGGAGTTTCGTCGAAGGCGATGTCCATCATGAACTCGTTTGTGAACGACGTGTTCGAACGCATAGCAGCTGAGGCCTCGCGTCTTGCTCACTACAACAAGCGATCGACCATCTCTTCTCGCGAGATCCAGACCGCTGTCCGACTGATCCTCCCAGGAGAGCTTGCCAAGCATGCCGTGTCCGAAGGTACCAAAGCCGTGACCAAGTACACCTCGAGCAAGTAAGTTGCTTGGTTCTGGCGCGCACAACTAACCCAACGGCCCTCTTTAGGGCCACAATTGGAGTGAAATATATGAGCTTTGAAATATCTGTTAGTAACAAATAAAGTGAGTTCTTGTATCGGTGTTGTTCATTCATACATGTTAAAGTTTCCAGAAGATTAATAGTCTATCGATGTGATGTCTCCAATGGCTACGAAATGGTAATCCGACGAGATATGGTTAAAAGGAGAGCGATGCCCTAAGACCAAACACTTGGCCAAAAGAAAATATGGTTTATGCTGCCCTTTATTAACGATGAGGTATGTATAGTTATAAAACGGTGCCTAAGAAGGACAGGTCTATAGGAATCGGTTGCGATAGTAGAAATACCACCCGATACTCTCCGTCGTCAATTAGTTCGTAACCGCCTGTATGACTATCTGCGTGAAACAGAGAACTGCGTAATTTGCCCTTATGGCAAGGACGGTGATTGCACGAGTTCAGCTACGATATACCTGACCTCTTGTGGTACTTGCGGAGACGAATATATTGGCGAAACGGGAAGACCTTTATGTATCCGCATAAAAGAACACCTAGATGGCAAACGAAAAGCAAGACAAAGTACCCCACTAGGCACGCACAGGATACAAAAGCATAGCGGAGACGATTTTGACATAAAAGTCACTATCCTCGCACAGGATACCAAAACACCAGCGCGCAAGCTTCTTGAGGCTTCTTGGATAAATATCAAAAACCCTAAAATGAACAGCAGGGAAGAATGTCCCGAGATGATGTCGCCCCGTATCTTCGTATCGGTTGTTGATGTGGGGAGATGCAGGCGTCAACCATATGCGACGCTGATCAACGGCTCTTCCTAGGTGGAAGGCACGTCGAAAAACGGTGGGTTTTTTTGAGAAGCTGTTGACCGTGTGACTACCATTTAGATTCTCATCTTTTTGTATGTGTTATTGAAGTGTTTGACCTAATAAATTGTATATCAATGAACCTTTCCAGGCTCTGAAGAAGGCGATTCTGCCAAAACGTCAGCTACGATCGTGTTGCATGTGTATTATTGCATGGAAGTAAACGTATGCTGTGTAACAAGCTCGCGAATGCTGAGAGAGAAAACGACGCATTTATAATCTGTGTGCTATTTATTTCCCCTTTTACCCAATCAAAGGGCTCGTGTGGTACAGTGGCTGGAGGCGCCACTGCGGCGCGCACGTGAAATGCGCCCATGGCCCGCCAAGCCTTCCATCCCACCGGGGTCGGCAAACTGGTACCAGAATTGGCTCGATACATCGGCCTGCCACCGCGAGTCATTGTAAAGGCCAGATATGCATTCAGTCACCTCCAACGATGCTTAATGAAGTCGAATGCATGGAGCATCCCTCAGGGATTGATCAATGCCGAGAGCTTATCCTTTTATCCTTTGCCCATTCAATCCATTAGAGAACTTACCTTCTCACATCCAGAGCACCGGATGGCAACTGATCCAATCTTTATGGTGCTATTTGTGGAACACGTGGTCAGACGATTCCTGTATACAAACGATTTTGGCATTTTCTGTTGGTCATATGCGAATAGGTACGCTATAGTATTCCTTCTTCTCACCGGTTCATGTTTCTCTAGGATGTGTTAGACTCGGAGTCGCAATTAGCACTTGGCCGCTCTTTCCACCGACAGATTTCTACCGATTTTTGTGTCCACCATTACTGTAGGCATTCATCAGAGAACACAATACCGAATGCATGCATTGTTTTCCAACGGTGCACAGGCCACATGGCGCCTTGCCCAAGGCCCACGCCATAGTTTCGCGCCAACACTCGAACAGGGAGCGGCTGATATTTTATGTGAATGAAACGCAATCATCCAAGAAGCCGAGAAATAGCTTTGACAACGATCGAAAACGGGTCATTTTTTGTGGAGAGCGATCGCAGTTATATTTTAACGATGCCGCTTGAATACGGCCATCTTAGCACACGATGCGTTAATCGCACTCCCACCTCCCCTGAGCAAATTGCGCACGGTTATATCGTGTAAATCGCATATCATCACATCGATAGACTATTAATCTTCTGGAAACTTTAACATGTA
>MQTX01000046.1:0-13697 GCA_009735665.1 Angiostrongylus cantonensis
AACACCCGACTCCGTGCTCATCTTTTCGACCCAACGGTTCTTACTGCCCTAACGTATGCATCAGAAATCTTGCCGCTACGTAAGCAGGACGAAAGATCACTCAGCGTTATCGAGCGCGTAGTGGAAAGGACGATGCTATGAATATCCATTTCACACAAGTAAGGGATGTGATCCGAAGCTCCGATCTACATCAACGATCGAAAATCGACGATGCCGTTCTATACGCCAAACAGTCAAAGATAAGGTGTGCGGGACGCGTAATGCGTATGAATGATAACCGATGGACAAGGGCTGTTAGTGACTGGATTCCTTGGGATGTCAAACGTACTGCAGGAAGACCACCGACCCGATGGTCAGCGTTCTTCACGAAATGCCTAGAAGAAAGATATGATGCTTGACGAATCCATAAGGCGAGCAGAACCGACTGGGCTACTCTTGCACGCGACAGGGAAACCGGATGGTTTACTGGCGCCCGCTCGAGTAACTCGACGATCAACGAGACTACAGGTGATACAGGTGATACTCTTTTTAATGGCAATGTATATTTCGAAATGTAACTTTCATGGTGTTGAGATATTTGCAAAATGCCAGACTGCAGGTGTCTGCGGTGGAGAACGAACGCGCTTTTGTCCATTTCGGGAGTAACGCGTTCACCACCACACCATGCGGGTTCTTCGTTTCGCCTGTCTCTCAGCTAGTTCTATCAATCTCTGCCAACACCAATCACCCGTCAGCGAGATTGATCTGGAGAGCACAAATCAGCGACGAACCCAGTTTAGCTGAGGCTGTGTGGCTGATAAGATAATTTTTGCATTTTGTGTACAGTTGTGAGATAGATCACAATTTCTAAAATTTTCATATTCTACAAGTAGTCAACTGCTTGGTAGTACTGTTGACATGATCGTACCGTATGTTTCAACTACAGTGAAAACTTTCCAAAATTAAAAAAAATACTCGATTTAATTATTGAACAGACCGACGGTAGTGGTTACTATGTCATACAATAACACACACAAGGTCAGTGGATAGACCCAAAGCAGCTAACCCACCTATCCACCAACCAACCAAGGTCACCAAATTGCCACCAGTAACGTCTTAAAAGCTTCCGCTGATTTATAGAAGTTGACAACAACATTAGAGGTGAACACCAGTGAGAGCACTTGCAGGGGCGCCCCTGGATTCTAAGAAAAAATCAAAGCCTTCTTGAAGAAATCAAATCCTCAAAGCAGTAAAGTCAAATCCACCTGCAAAGTCTGAAGGCCATGGTGGAGAGTGGATAAGTGGATTCAAATAAAAAATGTGTGGAATGTGCACATTGTATGCTATCGAGTCAAGAAAAATAGAACAAAATGTTTGTAAAACGTTATATAATAGTGGTATAGTTCAAGAAGCAGATAGCGAATGTTTAGTTCGAGCAACTCTCGATTTCAAACAATAATCCAAGGTGAATAATAAATAATTCTCTTGTACAGTGAACGAAGGAGAGAACAAGAGCAAGTTAGAGACTTGGAGCATCCTCGGTTAGTCAGCAAAAGGTCCAACATGATTGGGAAGACTACAGACGAATAAACATAGACGGAAGGTAGATGTATGTAATGAATAAACTGAATCATTGGGTTTATTGTTTCAGAAGTGGTTTAAAAAAGTGCACATAGATTTTTGGTCACATTGTTAGGCATTTAAGCATTGGATGCAAAGCGTCCACTCTTTTGATGTGGGTGTCATCAGAAGTCGTTTGAAGGAAATCAGCACAATTTGCATGTCCCAGTTCCAGTATCTTCTACACCACCTACCAATTCCCAGGTGCAACTTACAGCAACATTTATGACTAATGAGGCCTTTTAAGAAATACACAAGAGCATCATTTGCTTATCAAGCGGAGTGAATATCATATGCATGAGATGCGTTAATATTCTAAGCAACACCATGCTTTCCTCCTGCTCATCTCATTTAATGTTGAGAATATCCTTCATTTCGTGCCCTTAATACGACGCATGGCGGAACGCAAAGCGAAACCAACTAATTAGGCGTAAAAAGAAGGCATTCGATTACTGAACCTCTTGAGCACAGTAGCGTTTCTAAGACATAGAGTACTATACAGCATGTGTACTATAAAAAGTCATCCAAGTAACATTTTTTAAACTGATATTCAATTGACCTCGGCACGTACAATAAATATATTTGCACTCGTTGATAACCTAAAACGAGGTAGGGAAAAGACATCATACGGCTAAAATTTCGGCGCATTCGCCTTCCTAAGCGCCGGATTGATCCGACTCGAACGTCGACAGTTTGTCCCTCGTCGGAGGTGGGAATGTAATATCATCTAAAAGATTAAATAAACAATAATTTTGTCAAGTAGCGTTCATTAGTTTTCTTTTTTACATGACCCGTCTACTGTGCGTATCTCAGTGCAATTCTCACCGATTCGTTTCCTCACATGCATAACCCACGAAGATCTTCCAACATTTAAGTGTGGCTTCAGCTACTGTTTGAGAATTTTCATTTCATTTCGAATGTCGTAGAATGTTGGTCGAGTCAATTCTTCTTAGAGTTCGGAGATAGCCGGGCTGAAGCGATACCAGCTGGATTTCAGAAAGTGATTGTGCCCAGACAAAGCCGGTACCCGTCTTCCAACCCCGAAAGGATGAGAAGTTTGGCTGGCCCAGAGCAGAATCGAATTCGCGCCGAGCTCGTGATGACCGACACCACTACCCTGTGCTAGTTATTTAATTACAATACAATGATAATAGTAGTATGCAACCCTAATTATTTATCAATCATTACCTTTTTATTATTGCCTGCTACTTTATTTTTTATTACTACAATAAAACGGCTGATACGCGAAACGAAGGTCCCGCATGGTATGGTGGGGAACTCGTCAGTCCCCGGAAAGGGCAATAGCGCTCTCGTTGCCCAGAGCAGACACCTGCGGTCCAGAGTTTTGCAAACACCTTAACATAATTATAGTTAAAATAATTTTATTTATTTTTTTACGAATTATTCGCTATTAATCATTTTTACTGCTAAAAATAAAACTTTATTTTAAGCTGGTTAGTATAATGCCTGCTGTAGCATGATGGGTTGTTCGAAGAAAAAGGAGGTATTGTCAACGGACAATTAAGATCAATAAGCATTTTGTGTGAAAGGGTATTAACAAGTGAGATTACTTCACATAACCGCCGGTCCTCACTGGATCCGACTCGATGCGATCACGAAGACCACCACCGGAAGAAGGAAGAACTGTGGATCATCGACTCGAATCAATCTTGCTCTGTGGAAAGCAAGGTGCCGAAACGTTAGGCCGAATGAAGTCTTTTCTCAAACGCTTTTATAAGTGGAGAAAAGCACAATCAATGTGTTGAACGAAGGAAATTCGGCTCGTATACTCTACAACGCCAGGTCACATGTTTTCCAATGTGAAAACGAGGAACCATAGAAGAAATTCTAGAAAACTGGCTACTGTTCGAATAGAATTCCACTATCTGGGCATATAAATCTTTTCATAGACGATAATTTATTGTTTATATTATTGTAGCTATATTATCATTATTTTTATCACTGTCCCGCTACTATCGTTAGTACGAATATGGTTGCTAGTGCTATTACTGATTGATGGTGGCAGCGCTAAAGAGAAAACTACCTGATGGAAAGGAAAGGAAAAGATATCAGTGGTGGAGCGTGCAATTCGTGGGTCCTCGGAAATGGTAATCGTGCTTCGATCTGGCCTGGTGTCCACGTTTTCCAAATAGCTCAGCGTCATTGTGATTACACAACTGCTGTTGCTTTTAATATACTATTCTTCCTATTTGCTAAAAAAAAAACTAGTCCATAATAAAGAATAACTCGCAGATGGCACTTTAAAGTAGGTTTAAGTTTGACATTCAAGTCTGCAATTACCGCATCACTGTGGGAAAATCTAAAAACAAAACGAATTTGTTGACTTTGTGAAAAGCTAATAACTTTTCTTCCATTCCTCGCAGATATCCACAGATTCTTAGATTCGTCTACTTTTCAAAACTATTTCTACGCTTTATAGTAATTAACTATGTCTCGGATAATTTTTTCCCGCATTAAGAAACAAATGAAGTATAGCGCGGTGGTTAAACGTGCCGCGAAATTCAATGTAGATCAGTCGATGGCTTGGTCGCTCCCTCGCTCCGGTCTCAGCGAGAATTTTACTACTACAGAGTAGACAAATTGGCACCAGATTTGTCTGGGTGGATAGCAGCACTGATTCGATATGAGGTGATACGAGCACAACAAATGACGTGAAGAATGGGGCAATTTTTTTTTATAACTTCAATGATGCTGAGATATTTGCAAACTCCGGACCGCAGGTGTATACGGTGGGAATCGAACGCGTTATTGTCCTTTCCGGGGACACCACCACACCATGCGGGTCCTTCGTTTCGCCTGTTTCTCAGCTAGTTCTATCAATCTTTTTCCTGTTCATATCCGTTCCAATTAATGCAAAATAAAATCGATTCTATCGATATCCCACAAGCGGCAGGCGAAACAACACACGAAATGTTTGCACGCCATTGTGGGTGTTGGATGAGAGGAAACGAATCAAGTACAAGAAGTTCTTGGATCCGTACGGTAGACGTGATGACGGGTCATGTAATGAACTAATAATAAAAAAAGTTATATGACTGAAAAGAACACTAACATCAATGCACTTATGCACTTAGCTCTACAGCAACAACAACTACTACTACTACCACTACGACTACTACTACTACTACTACAGTTGATACCACTACCATTGCTGTTGCTGGTTTTACATTTAAGACCATTAGTGCCTTGCATATTAGAGCTGTCATCGCCTATTAATTAGCATGCGCCACGAAGAACAGAATGATGAGTAGATGGCTCGCATCGACGGCAACCATCTTGGTAAATTGTATATGAGTGGAAACGCGGAACGTTTAGTGAAGGAAATTATAATCCAACCTTTAATTACATTAATTTGAAATTGATACTGATTTCATTAATCTAACTTAAAAAATTCTCTTCATAAATGTATGAAAAAGCAATATTCGTATAGATTTTTTAATCTTTTCTTCTGCTGCGTCTTTGAATTTATTTGTGGATTAGTGTAGTAATAGATGAATAAACCCATCTACTAAGCAGATGTTTCGACGGAATGGCTGTTCTGTGGCTGTTTTTTCACCTACTACGCTCGCTGAGCCGTGCCACATGTGACAAAGGTCTACTACAAAGTGAGCGAAAACAGGGAGTGCTTACACATTCGTGCATAAATGGTAGCGCCTTAGTCGTCTTTAGTTCACCAACTCTTTGTCTGCACGTTTTGTTATCGCGTAACCATCGTCAAAGGAGATCACTAGGTTTTCAAGTGTATTCTGCTGCGGGTTGAGATACCCTGCAGCTCTCTTTTCAGTGAAGTAAAAGTTCTATTGTTGTTTCTCTTTTTTTCTTCCTTTTCTTTTCTTTTCTGTTTTTTCTGATCGTAGTCTATGGAGACCGCATAGACTCTTCCACCTCAAACACCCGCTCATCTTGTGGATCTGAATAAGTTTGGTATGCCGTACCTAAGATTCTTCGGTGGCTGCAAAGATTTTTTGCACTTAACATTTCGAAGTGCGCGTGTTGGGTAGTCGCTAAAGGTTCCCTGCAATAGGCACGTGATGGTTCAGTTTTGCGCTTTTTGTTCACAAAGCTTTCCGTCTCACCAGAGTCGGTAAGTTGGTAAAAAATATGTTTGAGAGGATATCCTCACTAATTTTGAGACCATCGCAAATCATTGTATAGAAGAGATAAGCATTCAATCATCTTTAACGATGCTTGATGAAGTCGAGCACATAGCCTATCCCTCATGGGTTGATCAACGTCGAGAGCTTCATCGTTTAGCTTTAACACTACAAATAGAAAGTACAGTTCCATATTTTCCTTAATCATTGTAAAACATTATAGAATAGAGTATAACAACCGTGCTTTCGCATCATATTTCTCTATTCTTTACCGTACTTTCTACTACTATTCAATTTGCTCCAATAGCTACATAAGACTATAAGATAACCGTATGTAAGGACAAAAAGATAGATCTCCTGGCGTTGGCCAATTCCTGAGGGATACGCCACGCATTTGACATCATTAAATTTCGTTGGAGGTGAATATCTAGCCTTTACAATAGCAAGCGGTGGCCTATAGATCTATCTAGTCACCGCTGTTACCCTCCCAGACAAGTCTCGTACTAATTTGCTGACCTCGGAGGAATGTAAGGCTTGGTGGGCCAATGGAGCACTTCCGACAACTGCGCTACATGGGCATTAATCAAACTATTTATGACGCATTCTTATGATGGAAACTTCACACTCTTCTTTCTTGCGAAATTCCGCAGATAGGAATGTTTCTATGCAGTTTCAGTTCCCTTTTCAAAAGAGGGGTCAACATGCATTTTTTTCCCGTTAGCTGGTAATAATATTGACTGCTGCAGGATGCATTGTTCGAAGAAGAACAAGCGATTATCGCCGAATAGTCGTCAACAACCACCATGAATAGAAGAGCATTACTGTGTGAGGTTCCTTATTTGAGCTGTGCTCCAATGAAGAAGACTCTACTCGTGCGATCACGAAGGCCAATGTCGGAAAGTGGAACAGCCGTGGAAGATCGACTAGAATCACTCCAGCCCTGAAGAAGGAGGCGTCGATACGTTAGCGGAATAAAGTTTTTTTATCAAGTTCGTGTTAGTTTGTCGATGAAAAAACACGCACTCATCAGTCATATCGATGTTAAAGGAAAGTCAGTTTTGAAACATCGAAAGAGAGAAATTGATTTGAATTTTTCTTATTCACTCTTCTTTGCTTTCTTTTCTTTTGCTTTAAAGAAATTTTCGTTTCAATATCGTAAACATGTCACTACGAGTAAGCAAGCTTTTCATGTGATATCTAAATTTGTGTTCTGGTATTGAAGATGCCTAGGCGCATGAAGCCTAGCGGTAGAGATGCTTTTTCATCACAAGCGCAAGGTGGCTAGTTGGAGCTCATTATTGGGCAAGCAATCATATTATCCTTCTCAGGTTGGGTCATTGGCTTCAGACTTGTCATACAAAAGCTATCTCAGATCCATAAAGGCTAATATTTGCCTTTAGTTGAGAACTGGGAAGGCTTTAGTTGAGCAATTCCAGGGTTCCAGTGGGAAACAACTCGACTACCATTTAACGACATACATGAAGAAGACAAAAGCATCAGTTGAATCAATACGTAAAACTAAAAACCTGCTTGAGTAGTGGATAAGAGAAAAAAAATCGAATGAATGAAGTGCAGGGATATGCACAATATACAACGCGGTCCATGTAAAAAGGAAGGAAAAACGGAGAATTTCAAAAGAACCATTGGCCGGTTAAATGAAGCAAAAGAATACGCAATTCTTATAGTTAGGTTTTATCTGAGAAAGAAAGAAAAAATCTCGTTTGATTGTTTTCCCAATAACCTAGTCACAATAATCGAGAAAGCAAAGCGTTTATCACTCGCAAGAAAAAAAAGACCATTGAAGAAAATATTTTAGAAAAGGAATGAAAAACGTAATCTGTAATCAAAGATATTTACAATTGTTTAACGGCTGGTGAGAAAATGGCATCCGTTCATATGAAGGAAACCCTTCGAGCACATGTCGTTGATTGTAAAAGGACTTTACGATTCATCTAATGCTTTACGATTGGTACGGCCAGCTGAGATTATCCATGAGTGCTAGAGGATTCTTTACAACAATTTTTGTTAGGGAGAATTATACAAAGAGTTGTAATGAGAAACACGTAAATGTCTTTTACAGGTGAATAGCTTCGTCAATGGAGGAAATTACTACAATAATGGGATCTTTTAACATTTACATGATCATCTAATGCATTTTACTACCCAATGCACTCTTCTACGTACTCATTGCTATTCTAACACCGATTGCTAAAGGATGAATCGCCGACATGAAAAGAAATTATTGTCAGTCGACAATCAATCAACAACCGTCTTGTATAAAAGGACACTGCCAAATGAGGTTTTTTCATTAAAATTGTACTCCGTTTAAGATGATTCGATCCGAACCAAGTACGAAAATCTACAGCACCGGGACAAACGACTCTGAACCATCGACTGGGAACATCGGCACTGAAGAAGACGAGTATGTCGAGACGTTATCCGAATAAATCTTATACAACAAACTCGTGTAAGCTGAACAATCTAAAGGAACTATTTTGATATATAGATGTTGCTCATGTCATAAGCGTCTCCTCAGAAGATGAGAGCAGACTTTTGACCTGTAGAGTAGAGAGAATTGATTAGATCAAGCAGTAAAAGAAAAGCCAATACCACGGCACTTTAGTACCAACTTACTGCGCACAAATGAAGGAATAGCTTAGAAAGTGGAGGTTGCAGTCAAACTCGCAACTTGGGTGTAATATTTATTTCACAATGAAACAACTAATGCTTTAATTTAAAAACAGGTAAAGAGTTATGCCAAAGCACGCTGTACCCTCATTAAGCCCACACCCTAATTCTAAAGAAGTATGTTTTTCTTCTTGTGCAGACACAAGGTTGTCAATAACAAGATTTATTCAAAAGTGGTCGTCTCAACGGCGGTTTCGTCTTCTCCAGAGACCGGAAAGGTCAAATTGACACGCAGGCTTCTCAGTTAAGCATCTCCATAATCCAAGCAGAAAAAAATCGATACGTAAATTTTAATCACATTCAGAGAAGAGCTTCTTTAAGCGCTAACTAGCTCCGCTTTTATTTGGTGCTCATTTTTTCATGGCAACGCATTCTATGAAATGAAACCATAAGGATGTTGAAATTTGAGTAACCTAAGGGTTGATTGTTCCGATTCCCTTTTAATGGATGATTGCTGATAGCACCGATAGAGTAGAAACATGACTAAGAGAAAAATGAATCAAGGGTCTAAGTTGGTTTGATATGCAACACGTGAACCCATGGTAAGGGTAATCAGTGGTTCGAAGCCTTCCTGAGATCCCGAGTTTTGCTCTTATCTCAATATCTCTGTGGGTGTATTTCTTGTACCATTTTGTTTGCTATAGGACCTCCATTTACTGTTGGAAAGCAGTCTGCAGAGGCTTATATATGGGTGAGAAATGTTCACGGCTCAAGGCGAAAAATCAGTCTGAAGAATGGCATGAAGTCACGCATGATCTTAAGACCTTACGGTTCACTTCCGAGTTCTTCGAATTTATTCAAAACGCTTCAAGAACTTTACGCACTGATGTTTTAGATTGCTGTAAGAGAAAAGTGACTTTGAGTTCAAAAGCCATTTCCGCTAGGTTTGGTTTTGATTTTTCTCAGACAAGTCTGGTACAAATTTGCCGATCCCGGAGGGATGGAAGGCTTGGTGGGCCATGAGCGCAGGAATCGATTCCACGTTCGTGCCGCAGTGGCGCCCCCAACCACTGCGCCACACGCGCCCTCAGCTATATCATATGCAAAGTTATCATTATTGTTACCGAGGTTTGGATAAAAAAAGAATAAAGCTCTCGGCGTTGATCAATCCCTGAGGGATGCGCCATGCATTCGACTTCATTAAGCATCGTTGGAGGTGACTGAATGCATATCTGGCCTTTACAATCTATTGCGGATGTTCTACATATTCAGCTCCAAGCGCACCGTCATAGAGATGGCCGAATGCGCATTTGATCAATACAATGACATTCACGGGTATACCGACACATACCGCGGTGTTGGAATACAAACTTTCTTTTAAAATAGGAAAGAGCAAAACTTTCAAACTCCATCAATTCTTGAGGAATGAGCGATGCATTCGACTCCAGTAAATCTGATATCAATTTTCAGGCTCTGGAGGTATAGCGAGGTTGATGAGTCCGGCGCGGCGTCGAACCAAAGACCACGTGTACGTTGCTGAATACCTCGCACCACTGCGCTATATGCGTCACTTTAACAATGTATGTGATATTACATACCATATGTTACTATGCTCAATTTATTATAAAACGCGTTGATGTCAGCAAATTGAAGTGCTTTGTCATTCATGCCGTGTTTATTTCGGTATTTCATGCAACCGTATCCACGGATCTCCCTCATGTGAGGGATCTAGAGCCGGTTAGTCGCGAGGGTACGTGGCGCGTCCCCAAGTGGCGGACAGGGGGTTATTCGCGGACCAAAAGAGACCTTTGCTTCCCTGAGACGCAGGGCTGCGCCGATTTGGCACATGCTTTCTGTATTTGCTAGGCGCACTCATGCCTGAGCCTGTGAGTGCGTTCTCGCTTTATGCGGATTGTATTCTAAGAGTCAATTCGGCCAAAAGTTTGCAATCAAGTGACAGGGAAGTATATGGGAGGAGGTTAGGAGTCGCCTCCAACAAATAAGCTGAATGTCCACTCTAGGAGAGCCTGGCAAGCTACCCGTGAGTATAACCAGCACCCACGTTCAGAACCCACCAAGCTACACGTGGGCATCAAATATGCTAAACACTATTAAAAAAAAAACGGGCCTCATTCCCCTGACCCCGAAAGAGCCCCTAATTTCGCAGCGTTGGGTAGAACGAGTACGGAGAAGCAGCTAAAATCTCAGCGCCAATGGAAGCTGCCTGGATCAAGAACTATGGTAACGATCTGTACCTACAATGCACGTACACTTGCATCCGAGTCCTCGATAGAGGACTTGCTCATGCAAGCAAGAATGATAAGGTACGACGTCATCGGCAATTGATGGTCGGCAGATACAACACCTTCGCTTTGCTGCCGATATCGTTCTTATAACACCCATAATATAACCTATAACAGACATTAGCTAAACGGAAACGATACTTGCGAACTTTGATAAAGCGTGTGGAAAGATTGGTCTTCGACAAACGTACTGCAGGAAGACCACCAACCCGATGATCAGAGTTCTTCACGAAAAACCTAGAAAAAAGATATGATGCTCGACGAGTTTCTAAAGCGAGCAGAACCCACTGGGCTACTCTTGAACGCGACAGGGAGAAATGGAGAATTTACTGGCGCCCGCTCGAGTCACCCAACGATCAACGGGACTACAGGTGACGCAGGTGACGTAGGTTGGAGCTTCCGATTACTTCCCTTACTTATGTGACACAAGATGCACCTGCCATCGTCCTCACTACAAGTTCAATAGTCATGAGTGATCTATGATCTTGTTTACGCTGACCACGCTTCTGATCTAAATGGTCAGGCAGGTGGTACAGCTGTGTCGAAGAGGTCGGCATAGAGTCTGGTGTTCTCTCTTCTGTTGGCTATTTTGTTGATGTTTTTGAAAGAACTCCAAGCCACTTGTTTCCTCCTGTTTCACTGTGGAGCTAAATCGTTCATCATGATTAATCTGCGCCCTATGTAGTCGTAACTGGAGCATTCGGAGGTATTCGTTGTGTAGAGCGTGAATGGATATACGTAGCCTATCCGTTCCTGATCAGAAAAAACCGTTTTTGTGAAGTTTAGCCAAAGACCAATCTCTCCACAGGCTTTATCAAAGTCGACAAACATACGTTCCGCTTAACTACGGTTTGATGTCGTACGAACACAACTTCACAAACAAAGCAAAAATGGTGTGATTGCCAGCCATCGGTTTTCACCCCAATGTTATCTATTTTAATGCTTTCATAACATTCTCGAGAGAAGCGGGAAATAATTTTGGCGAGATGGGATCACTTTGCCTACACTTCTTTTGACGTCGACATTAATATCGTTGTAGAGTGGTAATACGTTGGTTGTGAAATTCTCATACGGCTCACCAAAAATCTTTGTATACTGAGTAAGCACTCCCTAACTGTCCAGGGCTTAGACGCCTGCTTCTTTCTGAATTGAGTCAAAAGCCTTCTTCAAATCGATGAAGATGAGTCAAGGCGGTCTTTTCTACTCTGGCGGTACTCGAACGAGTCTTGTTATTGTGTGAATATGGTCCATCGTACTAAATTCTTTTCGAAACCCTGCTTGCTCACATGGCTACCTTTCATCCAGTGTTCTGTCAATCCTGTTTAGGATGACTCGAGTGAAAAATTTATAGACGACATACAGCAAGCAGATTGGACGATAGTTGCCTACATCATGTAGGTCACATTTCTTGAACAATAACACGTTCTTACTGGTCTTCCACTGAATAGGGACCTTGCATTTAGACAGGTAACGTGTGGAAAGCCAAGCCAGTGTGTTTGCAAGGACTGGCGTAAAGTTCTTCAGGTGTTCTGGTATTATCCACTTCGGACCTGGTGCTACGAGATTTTTCACCAAAGAAATAGCACGTAGGATTCTGGAAGGGAAAACCGGTGGTACAACAAATCCATCCTCTTTTATTTCATATGACGGAAGGTGGACGTAGTTATCGAAGAAAATTGAGTTGTATTTGTGAGTGATTTTCTCCATTGCCTTTCTAAGCGCTGTTATTTTTCCGTCTAGGCGTCGAAGTGCAATCATCTTGGTCTTGTAACTGGCGAAGCTTCGGTGGGCATTGCAAATGCTTTTTCCCAGCCTTTGCAATTATGACCTTTACTGCTGCTCTTCAAGATCTTGTTTTATCGCCTGTCTGCATTGTTTTGCTAGTTCAGACGTTAGTTCGCGGTTGCCTGTAGCTCGTGCGATTTCATCGTAGCGTATCATCTTGAGTGTTTTTGGAAACAGATGCCTCTTGGTGATTTCCGAGCTCTCAGATTTCGCAGCACTAAGGTGAAAATATTGAACGAGCCGATCGTATTCTTCATCGATGTTATGAACAACGGCATCTTCCCCAACAGCCGACTCGTGAATTAAATAAGCCCCGTTTACGGTGGTCTTCGGATTTCGTTTTTTGAATTTAGCGGCTTTTTCCCTTACCTTTCTTTTTTGAAGAAATGGAATTTGGGGACAACGGTGAAATCGATTAGGCATCATCTCCGATTTAGTGTGATGTGATCTATTTCGTTATGGTACTCTCCATTGGGAGAACCGCAAGTTTTGTGTTGAGGGTGCAGCTTCTGGAATTCGAAATACTCTGAATTGTCCCGAAACCGACCTTCCTTGAACCTCGGTGTGCTTAATCAATACGTATTTTTTCCTTGATGAGCTTACACGAGGTTGATAATAATATTTATTATCGGCTAACGTTTCGACGTCTTCGTCTTCATCAGAGCCGATGATCCGAGTCGATGGTCCACGCTTGTCTTTCGTCTCGATGTGGCGGCTTCGCCTTCGTGTCGAGTCAAGTCTTCTTCAGCTGTCCGTCTCCTCGAATGAGGCACACTCATTCAGTGGTGCCCTTTTATACACGATGCTGATGTTGGATATAATGATAATGTCCATTGATAACTACTTGTTTTTTTTCCGGACATATATCATCGCGCACATCGTGCAGAAGTCGGTGTTATCATTAGCTAGCACAAAGCGCATCAATGCTCCGAAACCGACCTTCCTTGAACCTCGGTGTGCTTAATCAATACGTATTCTTTCTTTGATGAGCTTACACGAGGTTGATAATAACATTTATTATCGGCTAACGTTTCGACGTCTTCGTCTTCATCAGAGCCGATGATCCGAGTCGATGGTCCACGCTTGTTATTCGTCTCGATGTGGCGGCTTCGCCTTCGTGTCGAGTCAGGTCTTCTTCAGCGGTCCGTCTCCTCGAATGAGGCACACTCATTCAGTGGTGCCCTTTTATACACGATGCTGATGGTGAATATAATGATAATGTCCGTTGATAACTACTTGTTTTTCTTCCGGACATGTATCATTGCGC
>MQTX01000046.1:22220-93454 GCA_009735665.1 Angiostrongylus cantonensis
GAGCAAGAAAGGTTTCGAAAAGGATTTAGTACGATGGGCCACATTCACACGTTAACAAGGCTCATTGAAGTATCGCGAGACTACAAAAGACTGCTCTGTCTCACTTTCATCGACTTAGAGAAGGCCTTTGACTCAATTGAGATAGATGCAGTCATGGAAGCCCTTGGTAGTCAAGGAGTCACTACTCAGTACATAAAGGTTCTTCGTGAGCTGTACAACACTTTCACAACCAAAATTTCACCATTCTACAACGATTAGCGTTGACGTCAAAAGAGGAGTTAGGAAAGGCGATACAATCTCGCCAAAATTATTTACAGCCACCCTGCATAACGTCATGCAAACATTGGAATGGGATAATATGGGAGCGAAAATCGATGGTCGGCAGATACAACACCTTCGCTTCGCTGATGATATCGTTCTTACAACACCAGACATTAGCCGAGCTGAAACAATACTTGCGAACTTTGATAAAGTGTGTGGAAAGATTGGTCTTCGACTTATTCTGAAGAAAACGATGTTCATGAAGAACGGATTGGTTTCGCTTGCCGCATTCACGCTCAACGGAACGAATATCTCCGAATGCTCCAGTTATGTCTATCTAGGTCGGAAAATCAGTATAATGAACGACTTAGCTGCAGAGCTGAGCAGAAGGAAACGAGCGGCTTGGGGAGCTTTTAAGAGCATCGAGGATGTAGTGAAGAGAACAAAGAACACCCGACTCCGTGCCCACCTTTTCGACTCAACCGTTCTTTCTGCCCTAACGTATGCGTCAGAAACCTGTTTGCTACGTAAGCAGGATGAAAGATCACTCAGCTTTATCGAAAGCGCAGTCGAAAGGACGATGCTAGGAGTATCCCGTTTCACACAAGTAAGGGATGGGATCCGAAGCTCCGACCTACGTCAACGATCGAGAATCAATGATGCCGTTCTATACGCCAAACAGTCGAAGATAAGTTGGGCCGGTCACGTAATGCGTATGAATGATAACCGACGGTCAAGAGCTGTTAGTGACTGGATTCCTCGGGATGTCAAACGTACTGCAGGAAGACCACCAACCCGATGGACAGAGTTCTTCACGAAAAACCTAGAAGAAAGATATGATGCTCGACGAGTTCCTAAAGCGAGCAGAACCCACTGGGCTACTCTTGCCCGCGACAGGGAAAAATGGAGGATTTACTGGAGCCCGCTCGAGTCACTCGACGATCAACGGGACTACAGGTGATGCTGGTGATGTCAAAAATTTCGAATATTGTTTCTGGTAACGACCCTATAACCTCATGTGTAGCATTTCGTAAGCGGTTCTCTCACCAAAAATTTCTCCAATCACACTTCTGTTTTTTGACAACTGCCTTATCAGATTGCAACGCTTGAGAAATATTTCCAACACTCCTTAGTGGCAAACCGTCTCTCCGCCTGCTGTAGCCTGATTCCACACATCACAAAGGTATATAAACCGCTTCCCGGTTAACTGGTTCAGTTCACAGCAACGTTACCCAAGTCATCACGTCCTTTCCTAGTCTCCATCTCATGTAGTAGAATTCGTATGACAACCTCTCCACTCATAAGAAACCTGAGCACGAGTGATCAAACTGTGCCTTTTTGTTACGTGTACCATTGTCGCATTAATTGTACAGTTTTAATGTTATGCCACAGTTGCTGTATTTATAGACAATTTACTCACCCGAGTTTGAAGTGGTTTCGCGTGGCACAGACAAAGGCGAACAGCTAATTCTGACCGAATCTTCTTAACTACTTGGTATTCCTGTATCAACAAGCCGTCCGAACAGGCATACCACTCTGTGTCCATACAAAAAAAGACCTAGACGGTAAGCGCAAGGCTGAGCAAAATACTCATTTAAGCATGCACAGGGCACAGAGACATAACGAGGAAGATTTCGAAGTAAAAGTAGTGCCCTCTTTGTGCAGGAGTTTACAACAATAGCATGTGAAACTCTCAAAGCATTCTAGATAAATCCTACTAATTGAAAAATTAACCGCAGGGAGGAATGTCTTATCATCACGCATGATCGCCCACAATGTCTCATAATGGTGTTTTAATGTGAGAGAAGTATGTAAGTCATTGATTTTCTAAGCGGCTGAAGTGGTGGAGGTATTCGGCTGAGTAGGTTATAGCTAAATTGATCTTTCCAAGCCTTGAAGGAAACCAAATTTGCTGAAAATTTAGCGACCATTGTATTGAATAAACCTCGCTATTCACCAGTTCAGGTTTACTTAAAAAGAAGGCACTGGCATAGCCGTTGGCGTCAATATCCAAACGCAGTGAAATAAATATTTCTTATTCCTTGGATCTTGAAAAAGTCCTCGATAACGGAGTTCCACCTAAAGAAGTACGGAGAGACAACCACATCTCAAGGGCCTTAGTAGGTACCACCGGGGTGCTCCAAGAGAGAAAACGCCGCCAATCTAGCAATGTACATAAAACAGAAAAAGAATTGTTCTCGAAAGGTTGTGACAACAGAGGAGTGGACGGCGTTGCTGTCGGCGTCAAAAAAGGATTTGACTATAAAAATCGACTGTTTTGATCGACTTGCAGTCCGAGTCAGTTCACGCTGAAGAAAGCTAATGAACACCTAACAATGTTCGTCGTAAAGATACCCATCTCGAGTTGTATTGTACTCGTATGAGCTTATGCGTATATGCAGAGCATAAGCATTAATGTGGAAAGCTGGAGAGGCCAGAAAGTGCACTCGCAATGCCCCCTAGGCCTCTTAGACTGCAAAACCAAGAGGTGACCGCACTCCGTCGTCCAGGCGAAACAGTTATGGTTTTGGAAAAGGCGATAGGGAAAACCAACCCCGATTCCTATTCTAATCTCTTCAATAACCGTATCTTTTTCTTCTTTTTGTTTCTTTTCCATTTGAAATCATTTTCTTCGTTCTGTTCCTTTTCAATTTGAAATCAGTAACACCACGTTGAAGCTCAAAAAAGAAAAATTATACGACATTGCAACTATCACCTGTAATATGTCTACTCCTTGTTGTCTATAAACTCTTTACTTGAGTCATCCTAGACACGATTGACAGAATACTAGGCAAATAAAAGAATTCTAAGCAAGAACGGTTTCAAAAAGAATTTCATACGATAAGCCACATCCACACGACCGTCATTGAAGCATCGTCAGGACAAAGAAAGGGGCTCTATTCCGCCTTTATCCACTTAAAAAATACTCATTCTGCAAATAAGACAGAAGCAGTCATAGAAGCTCCAAATAGTTGTGGTGTCCCAATTCAGTGCATCAAAAAAGAAAAAAAAACTTGCGAGAGTAGAGTACTAGCCAAATGGACTGAACATTGGCCGATTTCGAAAACGCTTATAGAGAAATTGATCTTCGATTAAATACCGTGAAATCGATGTTAACGGAAAATGGATTTTCCACAAATACCCCGGTAAGGGTCAAAGAAAAGAATATCTTCGAATGCGTCAGCTGAGTATCGCTGTGTTTGGAATTTAACAAGATGAATGACTTGAATCTAGAGTTTGGCGGAAGTAAGCGAGCTGCTTCAGGAGTTTTCAAGAGTGTTGGAGATATGATGAAGAAGACTAGAACATACAGTAACGTGTCCACTTTTCGATTCCATGACTTTAATTCATCTCAGAAGTCTGGTAGTGACGTAAAAGCGATTAAAGATCACTTTACCTTACCGAAGTTGAAAAACGACACTGAAATTAATATCCTGCTCTTAAAAAGATGCAAAGATGCAAGGTTTTAAAGACAAGATTTATTCAGTACTGGCTGACGTTGTTGTAGTTGATTGTTTTTGAGAGTCTGAAAAGCTCCAGCTGAAATGCAATACACTCAGCCAAACACTGTCATAATTTCGTCACGTAAAACCAATACGAAGATTTCATTTCTATAGCAAACGGCTTCTTTTAGTTTATCAGTGAAACAAAGTACATTAAAACATTTGGCTTGAGGATTTTCAATGTGATAAATTTGCAAAATTTAGAGTATAATGATTTTATACCAGCCTAGTTTTACTTCATGAGTTCGAATTTTCACACAAACTATGGCTCTTCAGCCAGCAAAACGTAGCCCATCGGGCGCACAAGGGAATCTGATTTCGTCATCGGAACACATGTTATGCTTTGCAACTAATTAGAGATCTTACTTTGGCGATCGCTTATTACAGTTCTCAAATGGTTCGAAAAGTTTCGTACCTGAAAGGGAAGTGGGTCTCTATAATGGAGAAAGTCCTAAACGTTTCTCCCCAACTAGTGATACGAATCTAATATGACCAATTAAGGCTGCTCTACGAAAAACACGTAATGCTCACCAGGAAGAAAAGCCCATTCAGGACTTAGCAATCGCCTACCATTAGAGAGAACACTTGAAAGTAAAAGAAAATCCATATAGGTGGGTCGTATATAAACTAGGCATAGGAGGAAACGATAATGTAAACACGAAATCTGTTCAAGTTCTATACAAAAAGCAATCCATTTTCAGATTTAATTCTGACTAGAGATAAAAATCAGACTTTACGACAAACGACGGTGACAAACTTAGCTATTTTCTCCAAGACTAAGTTTTCCAGTAGCTTTTAGAGCCTATTTTTGAGCCGTGTTGAAGGAGCGGTAGCGCAGTGGTTAACCATGCAGTCAATCAGAAAAGAAGGGATGCAGCCGCAATAGCCGAAACAGCGCGGAATGTTCGAAGACTTTAGTGGACGATGAATAAGAGGAACGCGAAATGAATGCAAGAATTCCTGGAATCCGCACAAATGTGATGAGAAGTTGGGTAAAAAAAACGTTTGCTTGAACTAAAATCCACCATTAATCTCTTATCACACCCATTTTGTGCAAACTTATCACCACTAGTTTTCCCTTGTGTGGCACCTTAAGAAACTTAAGAAAAAAATGTGATAAACGCTGTGAAAAGAAAGCGGTGGCTCATCCATATGTTATCTACCCGAGTGTTAAATGAAAAGCTTCCAGTAGAGGACGAGCTTCAATCGCAGTATGAATACGTCACTTGTTGAATTAGATGAGAAAATGTGGCGGCATCTCAACCCTGAGGTTACCAAAAAAATCCCTATCGTCAGTTCACACAAGTTGGAAAACAAAGTAGGTGATCAAGTGGGATGCTGAGCATCGTGACAAAATAACCCATTGACGTAGAGAACATGGTATAAAATGCATAGTGCTTTGTTTGGCATCCATCACAATAGTTAAACAATGTGTTACCAAATAAATAAACATGAAGCAGGTCGTCTGAAATTCGTTAGCAAAACATCTGTGCATGACAGGTGGAAACACATCTTGTGGTGCAATTGTGTAAAAAGACTGCGGGGCCGGAAGTGGTTTGCATTTCACATCCACACTGCCAGCACTCTCTTCAGAACCATCGGCGTTCAAAATTTGCCATTATGTGCTGTAGTCGTTCATCAGGTAGAATATTTAGAAGGTGCTAGGATTCAAGGAACTAGCTGTTGCGCAAGCATTGACTTTCACCAACTTTTGTCAATAATTAATCTTCAAATCAGGTCCGTCGAAATTTGATTTCCAGTGATTCTACTGCTGGGCTCTGCCATCACATTGACTCAATGTGACGTCACCGATGTTGGCAATCTTTCAAGTGTACTGATGGAAAAACTGAAGCCGTTTCAAGAGCAAAAACAGAACATCAAGGAGGTGCATGAGGCGTCATTTTTACACTTTGTTTCATGCTTGCTTCGTGTAATTCTTTGCCCAACTTTAATACAAGATCAGGACGAAATGGACGGACTACAGCGCAAGTTTGGAAAAATCGACTACAAAAATCTATTCTAGCCAAGGTGTTCAACAAAATTCTCTCCAAAGTGATATTAACTTGACAGAGTAATTTATTACCTACGAAATGGTGCAGCACCGCTTTTAATGTTTTCAATAAGTTACTGCGGATTGACTTCAGAAGACAAGCTGAGTAACCATTGCAGGATATCCATAACAGCGCTCGTAGCAAGAGACAGGTGATGAGCGACTTCATCATACCGAACTCCACATGGAAAGACGGAATTTTTTACATTTTTAACACGCCAGGTCAGGATATTAATTGACAAAGCGTTGAGCATCCTTTAGCGAATGTGCAATGAAGTAGCCACCACTTAGTACCACACACGTAACTTAATGCTTATATGCGTTATAAAGCACAATACCTTGCACAGTGGCTTATGGACGTATCATTTTCATTTAACTTGGTTAGTATTTTTATCTTCTTAGAGAAATCTGTACCAATTTATGAACACCCAAGATCTAGAGCTTGTTTGTTAAGACATGAATATAGGACCTCATGTAATTTCAGAGCGACTGTTACGGATACATTACAAGAGCCTCCTAAGTCGTGTTTTTTAAACTGCCTAATTTTCGATTAGATAATTTACAAGCTTTTCCTTCATTTACAAGCCAATGTCTAAATTGTTCTCATTTCATCCCTTCACATGAAGCAATGGTAGGAAAAAGGAGTCAATTGTGAGCGCCCTTCTACCTTCAAATTTTAATCTAAACAACAAGAAACAAATAGTAATATTAGAAAACTAACTGTAACAGAAGCAACTGCAAAGAGCAATTACGGGTTTTTTTCTGAAACTGGTTGGCAGGAAGAAGAGGAAATGTGGAAAGAGTTATCTAATAGTAGTGAAGTATTAACGCGACCTCCCAGCGGTTTACCGTCTCATCGTAGGTGGCAGGTGTTCCTGGGTGTCACGCTGCGCTGTACAGCGAGTGGATTCATTCCTCCGGCCAAGGTTTCGGTAGCTGTTGTTTAACTCCCACCTATCTGGCGCGTGTGGTGCAGTGGTTGGAAGCGCCACGGCGATACGCACGTGGAATCGATTCCTGCACCCATGGCCCACCAAGCGTTCCATTCCTCTGGGGTCGGCAAATTGGTACCAGACTTGTCTGGGTGGATAGCATCCCTGGCTCGATACATCGGTAGGCCACCGCGAGTCATAGTAAAGGCCAGATATGCATTCAATCATCTCCAACGATACTTAATGAAGTCGAATGCATGGCGCATCCCTCAGGGATTGATCAATGCGGAGAGCTTTATCCTTTATCCTTTTACCTGATGCACGCACTTTACAAAAGGTCCCCTGGCGCGTGTGGTGCAGTGGTTGGAGGCGCCACGGCGATACGCACGTGGAATCGATTCCTGCACCCGTGGCCCACCAAGCGTTCCATTCCTCTGGGGTCGGCAAATTGGTACCAGACTTGTCTGGGTGGATAGCATCCCTGGCTCGATACATCGGTAGGCCACCGCGAGTCATAGTAAAGGCCAGATATGCATTCAATCATCTCCAACGATACTTAATGAAGTCGAATGCATGGCGCATCCCTCAGGGATTGATCAATGCGGAGAGCTTTATCCTTTATCCTTTTACCTGATGCACGCACTTTACAAAAGGTCCGTAAACTCTTAAATTTCAAAATACTTAATTTCAGACCATCTTGTTCAAAAACTGTTTAAAATGGCTGCAAAGGAGTGGAGTGGTGCGACATGTATCGACTTCATCGAGGACAAAAACGGTTCGACCGAAGTCTCTTATCTTAGATCAAGCAACGTAGGTCTTTACATGACTTATTTGCAGCTCAAGACAAAGTGGTTATAGTTAAGCGTGAAGGATTCTGGTCTACTGTTGGGCAACGCGGTGGAGATCAGCTGCTTTCTTTAGGGAGAAACACTATGACGGTACGAGGCTTTTAAATTAATGGATTTTGGATATTAAACAGTTTTTTATTTTCTCTTTTTTGTAACCGAAATTTTTGCCATTAAGTTTGTGAAGTTTTCAGTTAGGGTCAGTTCTGCATGAGATTGGCCACGTTCTTGGTCTTTCCCACACAATGAAACGACCTGATCGCGACAGTTTTATTGGAATCGTTGATCAAAACCTTGACGTTAGTTTTAGTGAAAAAACTGTTGATTAATGTTTTCACGAAAACATGCTACGCTATTTGTTTAGTCACGTAATGTCAAAGAATTCGCAGTAGAAGACCATAGTTCCGCTGATGTTTGCGGACTTACGTACGATTACGGCAGTGTGATGCACTATGGAGAGCTGAGGTTTGTAGTTCGTGCTTCAGGCTTCTTCCATTAATGCTGGTATTGCCGTGTTTCCCAGTGGCACCATTAATAACAAGCCTACCATAATTGCAAAAAATCCTCTTTATCAAAAAACCATGGGATCTCGTATGATTTCCTTCTCCGACATCTTCATGATCAACGAGCACCATGGATGCAATGGTAAAGTAGCAAACGATTTATTTTCGTTTTATAACGCAGTAATAAGTCTGCCTTTAGCAAAATGCAGCAAGTTAAAATCGGCCAAATGTGCGAACGGGGGATTTCCTCATCCACGAAACTGTTCCATGTGCATTTGTCCAGGTGGCTACGGTGGCGCTTTGTGTGATCGAAGGGTATGAACGTGCGTTATAGGTGAAGCGAAATCTGAAAAAAAAGTTAATCTGTTGCAGCCACCAGGTTGTGGAGAAGACCTCGTGGCGACAAGTGAGAAACAAAAGGTTGACTTCAGACTTGGCGGTGGATTCCGACTCCGAGATCGGTTCGAATTTTGCAACTACATGATTACGGTAGACTTTTTTGTTCAATTTATCGTTAGAGTTGGAAAATATGTGCGCTCAGGCACCTGAGGGTAAAAAAATCGCGGTGGAGGTGGAATCAATCCTTTCTGGCTATGACTTACCTGGCTGTCCCAATGGAGGAGTTGAGGTCAAAGCTCAAAAAGATCAGAAGCTGACAGGTTACCGGTGCGGAAAGGTACCTAAAAATTTTGCCATTCCTTTGAACAGTTAGCATTTTCAGTTTCTGCTCAGCGAAAGGCAGCAAAGGCTCTGTTGTTTCCGCTTCCAATCGCTTGCCTGTGATCTTATTCAACAGACTGGACACTATGCATGCAACCTTCACGTATGGTTACATTGGATAACCACGGAAAACTCACCATTACCAATACATTTGCACGTCGAATTAAATTTTTTGTTATTAAGAAAACAAGCAGAAAATTGAAAACAGAAGACAATTATTTTTAAAGGCAGCACGCGGTTAAAAAAATGTTCCTGGAAAAGTGATGGATCCACACATGAGATGCACCAGCTGTGGGATTTCCCGGTCAAGTAGTGTTCCAGCTTGGTATGGAAAAATGGACTTCAGTGGAAGCCGCAAGCTGAGCATAGCAGGCACTATTGTGGTGGTGGCAAAAATCGCTAGTGCCTTTAAACTTCCAAGAACTACTTAGTTCCTAAAATCAAGGAATCCTGCGAATAGTAGGACATAAATAGATGCAAAGACAAATTATACAAATCGATTAATTTTTAGATCTTGAAGTTAAGTAATATTAAGGAAAAGAAGTTAGGCTGAATAAATTTCATACACGAAAAAATGATATTATCTAACAAAACAGTACAGTTCAAAACGTGATAAAAAAGGATAAAGGATAAAGCTCTCGGCGTTGATCAATCTCTGTGGGATGGGCCATGCATTCGAGTTCATTAAGTATCGTTAGAGGTGATTGAATACGTATCTGGCCTTTATAATGACTCGCGGTGGCTTGCCGATGTATCGAGCCAGTGCTGCTACCCTGCCATGCAAATCTGGTACCAATTTGCCGCACTTGCGATTTTTTTGAAAATAAACAATAATTTTTTAAACAAAAACTTTGTGGGCTATGGAAATAGAAGAATGGTAGAACAGATTTCACACTACGATTTTATGGGTATGAATGATGTTCATGTTAATCACCATATTTCGCGTTAGCCTGTCATCCAAAAAAAAAAAAGACCACTGTCAACGTTTAAAATCATTTGTGGGATGGGCCATGCATTCGAGTTCATTAAGTATCGTTAGAGGTGATTGAATACGTATCTGGCCTTTATAATGACTCGCGGTGGCTTGCCGATGTATCGAGCCAGTGCTGCTACCCTGCCATGCAAATCTGGTACCAATTTGCCGACCCCGAAGGAATGGAAGGCTTGGTGGGCCATGGGCGCAGGAATCGATTCCACGTGCGCGTCGCAGTGATGCCCCCAACCAGCACTTGCGATTTTTTTGAAAATAAACAATAATTTTTTAAACAAAAACTTTGTGGGCTATGGAAATAGAAGAATGGTAGAACAGATTTCACACTACGATTTTATGGGTATGAATGATGTTCATGTTAATCACCATATTTCGCGTTAGCCTGTCATCCAAAAAAAAAAAAGACCACTGTCAACGTTTAAAATCATTCGCAACTTTTGGCACTTCATTTCAGTACTTTTTATACCGTAACACTCTATACGATAATTTTCACTCACGTGGCAATTCGAATTGTAATAGGAATCGATTAGGTCCAAAATTTTTCGTTAGTGAACTCTCTCAAAAAGATTTTTGTACAAGGACAGTGGTGCTGAGATATTTGCAACACGCTATGACCCTTTCTCGGGGTTATTGAGCTCACTACCACACCACGCGGATCTTTCGTTTTGCCTTTCTATCAGCTAGTTTTTTATGTTTTCTACTTGTTTTCTATCTAACAGTGCCATAAGCAGTCACCCGCCACGGGGTTTGATCTAGGGAGAGCAAATCGGCATTCAACCCAGATGAGCTGAGGCTGTAGTCGAAATCGCAATGTTAACTTTTTAAATAGCTGCCTACTACAATTTTTCATAGCAGAGTATTACGTGAACTGCAACTACAGTGATGCTGAGACATTTGCAAAACTCGGAACCGCAGGTATCTGCGATGGGATCGAAAACGTTGTTACCTTTACCGAGAGTTATCGCGTTCACCACCACACCATGCGGGTCCTTAGTATCGCCTTTCTCTCAGCCGTGTTTTTTATTTGTAGATGCTATCAGCAGTCGCTCGTCAACGGGTTGTTCACGGTTCACTCAATCAAATGACTGAGAGAAAATTTAAACGAAAGACGCGTACAGTGTGGTGGTGGAAATTCACACTATCGTTCCTTATGAATGAAAATACAAAACACATGAGTAGACATATTTCGAGGAGGTCCGATTCTCAAAGACAAAAATACGTCCTACAATGTTCGTTGTAGTCGGCAACATTCATTTTCTCATTCATTTTTTTCATTCGAGCTCATTCATTTTTTTAAATTCTACAACTACCTTTTAAAAAGGTGAAATGAAAGTTTTAAAACCTTCAAAAGGCGTTATAACTTTGTGCTTGCTATAACTTAAACCTTCGTACAACATTTTTCAATTGACTTGGAAGAACATTCTCCATTGATTGATCGACGTATTCCCTATAGGTGACATTAAATGGGTTTAGTATTTAACGCTAATCTCATCCCTCTTCTTCTTTTTTTGTTCTTTTGGGAAAATGGATTTCCATGAAGAGAGGATACCGCTGACGGTGTATATGCGCGTGTTGGGGAAGCCACTGAGATATTGGAGCCAGCGGCTCTAATTCCAGTAGTAGAAATGAAAGCGGAATTTAGAATGGTGTCCTATATAAGGAGGCCAGCTAACAGCTTTCATAAATGCACCACAAAAATAAAGTCCTTTTATTGACCTCCTATCTCACTGCCCTCATCCTCACAGGGGAAAGTTCGATAAGACAACAGCTTCTCCGCAAAGTTGTTTACTGACATACTGCAGTATATTGTGGTTACAGAGACTACCTCCCAAGTACACGTTAGCGTGTAATAAAGTTAGAGATTAAGATCAAGGAGGAGTTAGCCAGGAAAAAGAGAACTGCATTCGATCCACTCAGGAAGCCACCCACCAAAAATTTACCGCCGCAAAAGTACACGATTACGTTTTCAACTCAGCAGTCTTCTCATCGCTTTGTTATACCACAGAATTCCATTATGTTCCATACAACACCCACCTGAACTCATGCAATCACCGTCTCCACACGTGCGAACTAACTGACGACTTGTAGCGTTTGATATTTCAGTCGTTTCTCCGTTGTCTCAGGGCCAGCGCTTTATAAATAAGCACAATGGCTTCATTACATCCTATATCCTGAACTTTTAATACAATACAATTTAGACAATGGGAAGAAGTTTCAGTAAACTTTTTCTTACCTACACCCACCTGAAAAAAAGTTTTTGTAGGAAGTATGCAAATCCTCACTTACATGCTAACTTTCACAGGTTCCTAATCACTGGTAGTGACGGCCCTGTACATTTTCCACTCATTTTGTTTCGCGCAGTCGTCCTCCATAATGGCTTTTTTTTTAAATTCTACAACTACCTATTAAAAAGGTGAAATGAAAGTTTTAAAGCCTTCAAAAGGCTTTATAACTTTGTGCTTGCTATAACTTAAACCTTCGTACAACATTTTTCAATTGACTTCGAAGAACATTCTCCATTGATTGATCGACGTATTCCCTATAGGTGACATTAAATGGGTTTAGTATTTAACGCTAATCTCATCCCTCTTCTACTTTTCATGTTCTTTTGGGAAAATGGATTTCCATGAAGAGAGGATACCGCTGACGGTGTATATGCGCCTGTTGGGGAAGCCACTGAGATATTGGAACCAGCGGCTCTAATTCCAGTAGTAGAAATGAAAGCGGAATTTAGAATGGTGTCCTATATAAGGAGGCCAGCTAACAGCTTTCATAAGTGCACCACAAAAATAAAGTCCTTTTATTGACCTCCTATCTCACTGCCCTCATCCTCACAGGGGAAAGTTCGATAAGACAACAGCTTCTCCGCAAAGTTGTTTACTGACATACTGCAGTATATTGTGGTTACAGAGACTACCTCCCAAGTACACGTTAGCGTGTAATAAAGTTAGAGATTAAGATCAAGGAGGAGTTAGCCAGGAAAAAGAGAACTGCATTCGATCCACTCAGGAAGCCACCCACCAAAAATTTACCGCCGCAAAAGTACACGATTACGTTTTCAACTCAGCAGTCTTCTCATCGCTTTGTTATACCACAGAATTCCATTATGTTCCATACAACACCCACCTGAACTCATGCAATCACCGTCTCCACACGTGCGAACTAACTGACGACTTGTAGCGTTTGATATTTCAGTCGTTTCTCCGTTGTCTCAGGGCCAGCGCTTTATAAATAAGCACAATGGCTTCATTACATCCTATATCCTGAACTTTTAATACAATACAATTTAGACAATGGGAAGAAGTTTCAGTAAACTTTTTCTTACCTACACCCACCTGAAAAAAAGTTTTTGTAGGAAGTATGCAAATCCTCACTTACATGCTAACTTTCACAGGTTCCTAATCACTGGTAGTGACGGCCCTGTACATTTTCCACTCATTTTGTTTCGCGCAGTCGTCCTCCATAATGGCTTTCAACTTCGAAAATTGTGACATCCGTAAGTCTCATTCATAATCCTGGAATCGTCTCCGGTACTGAGTGCCGATAATTGAGGTTAGTTACGAACACGTCCACCCATCGTTTGAGTCGTCACCTAAGAGGAAGATTCCATTCTTTTAGGTTCCACTCCAATGCTTTTTTCATCCATCGCTTGTTCTTCTATTATTTGGCAAGCTCATAAGTGTTTTTTTAACCGATGTATATTTTCTTGGATCGCATGGTAGGATACGTTTAAAATATTTGAATTACGTGTTTTGGCTGGATGTCGAATGTACATATTATTTTTCAGAAGGCATCGCTCAGGCGTTGTGACTAGTGTGCAGTATTCTTAATGTTGTTAAAGTACGAATTCATATTTCTACTATATAATCGGCTTTGGAAGGACTGATGAACTGAAAAGTGAGGTTAAGGATTTGCTCCTCTTATTGGTGTATGACTTCTGTGAGAGGCCCGGATGCTGGCCACGCTGCTATCTTTCTTCCGTTTAATTTCTACTCCCTCGTTCTCCGTGTTCATTAAACGCGCAAGGACACATGCTAAGAGATTTCTGCAACCATCCACTTCAATTTTTTCACCTTCGCACGATGGGCTCCTCAACTGGGTCTTCGCTCTACTCAGGCGCAGTCCATTCTTTCCTCTTGTACCGCTCAGCACAACGACCGTCGTTTCGTTAAAAACGCTGAATTTTCGTTCTGCAGTTCGGATGGCGGGATTATAAAGTTTCTATGCAGGATCTATCAACTTACTGTTCGGCGAACGGTGATAAAAGCTCATTCCTTTCGACGCTATCGAACACTTTTTCATAGACGCTAAAAATCAGGACTAGGGGCAGATGCTGTCCCTGACAAACGCCTTTGACTCTAAATGATTTTTACATTGTTCATGCAGCAAAACCTTTCTCGAAATTTTGCACGCCCAATGGTTTGCGAAGGACACAGATACCTAGCATCTTATGCTCTGAGAATGTCAGCGGTGATATCAAACAGTCCTGGAGCTTAACTTTTCTGCATGCTCTCTATCGAATCTCGAACCTTGGGAGAGAAAATTCCAGGCAGTTTTTCTCCAATTACCATTGGGATCCGGAAGCTTATGGAGAGGAATTGGTTGGTTAGAAACTTTTTCGTTATAAATTTTAAATCATGGCATGTAGTAACAACTCATCTTGTTTTCAGCATGGGATAGAAAATCATTATTTTCATAAGGCTCCAACTGCATTTTTCTTTGGTTCTTTCTTGTGTTGTTTCTAACACTTTCTTCTGCCTACACTGATGTAGATCTTTCTGCAGGGCTCTTGTGCAAGTGGCACAATTGGCATTTATTCCTCACTATGCTGGGTTTGTTGCACTGGAAGCATGCCTCAGTTTTTTTCTACTCTCGAACAATTTTTTGATGGTAATGGAGACATGATCTGATGTTCTTTCAAGTGAAGAAAACTCGGCACGAACTTAAAGCCATTTAACAAACACCTCGTTGTCTTTGTTCGAGTTTTCCTTAATATTCCAGTAACGTTTGGAAAGGATTTTGTTCAAAACGTTTTCGATATATACTGCTGGACTTTTTTTCCTTTTCCTTGGTACAAGAAACGAATTCTTTTTCAGTTTAGAATTGACATGAATCTTCTCGTGAAGAAGATGCTAATCGTTAGGCCACCAAAATTTCGTGATGAAATATTTTCTCCAAGGGGAACAAGGTTCCATTGTTTAGTTGACGCATGTTAGTAATTTTCTTTTCGTTCCATGTAGGACGATTAGGTGGACATTGATGCAATCTGCCGTTTCATGAAGAGCGTGAGGAATGGAGTCTGAAGAGAGTGTTCTGGTATTATAAGAGCAGAGTCTCACATGAGGGATCCCGAGGCGGTTAGTCGCGAGGAAACGTGGCTCGTCCCCAGGCGGCAGATAGGGTGTTAATCGAGGATCAAAGGCGAAATTTGCTTCTCTGAGACACAGGTGGACTCAGGGGATGGACTCCCTGTTTGTGCTGCGCCGATATGGCACATACGTTCTGTATTTGCTAGGCGTATTTATGCATGCGTGTGTGGGTGCGTTCTCGCTTTATGCGGATTGTATTCTACGAGTCGATTCGGCCAAAAGCCTGCAATCAAGTGACAGGGACGGTTAGTCGCGAGGAAACGTGGCTCGTCCCCAGGCGGCAGATAGGGTGTTAATCGAGGATCAAAGGCGAAATTTGCTTCCCTGAGACACAGGTGGACTCAGGGGACAGACTCCCTGTTTCTGCTGCGTCGATTTGGTTCAGAGCCCAGCAAGCTATACGTGGGTATCAAACATGCTAAATACAGTAAAAAAAACGGGCCTCATTCCCATGACCCCGAAAGTGCCCCCAATTTCGCAGCGTTGGGTAGGACGAGTACTGAGAGGTTACTAAACTCTTAGGGCCAATGGAAGCTGCCTGGATCAAAAACTATGGTGACGATCTGTACCTACAATGCACGTACACTTGCATCCGAGTCCTCGATGGAAGACGTGCTCACGCAAGCAAGAAAGATAAGGTACGACGTCATCAGCCTGGCCGAGACGAGACGACGCCACCCATTCAACGCTGTCTATGACACTGGAGAAGAACTGTTCCTCGGAATATGCGACAGTAGAGGCGTATGCGGTGTCGGCGTTCTCGTCAACACGAGTTTGTCCATGAACATCGATTCATTCGAACGGTTAACCAACCGAATGAGACGTTTACGATTAAAAAGATGTGGATCAATGCCGGCTTTGACAATCTTCGTCGTTAACGCGCCAACATCAAAATATGACGAAAAAGAAGTCAAAGCATTCTACATGGACCTGGAGAAGTTCTACAGAGAAGACCATACATTCTTCAAGGTCATCATTGGAGATTTCAATGCCAAGACTGGACCAAGAAGATCGTCTGAGGAACGCTACATTGGCACCCACGAGTTAGAATGGAACGAACAGGGTAAACGGCCCTCTGAGTTTATCATGACGACCAAGACCATCCATCGTAACTCGCAAATCTAGAAGCCTCACCCTCAACGCTGGACGTGGGAATCTACCAATGGAGAGTACCATAACGAAATAGACCACATCATAGTAAATAGAAAGTTTTGCCTAACCGATGTCGCTGTTGCCCCAAAATTTTACACAGGATCAGACCACCGTCTCCTTCGTGCAAGGTTCTATTTCAAGCGGAAGGGAAAAAGAGCCGCTAAATTCAAAAACCGAAATCTCAGAGCCACCACAAACTGGGACTTATTCAACTCATTAGTCTGCTGTTGGGAAGATGCCGTTGTCGACAACATCGATGAGGAATAAGATCGGCTCATTCAACATCTTCACGTTAGCACTATGAAAGCTGAGAGTTCGAAAGTCACCAAGTGACGTCTGTCTTCAGAAACAATGCAGACAGGCGATAAAAGAAGATCTTAAAGAGAGAAGAGCAGCAGTATTGGTCGAAGCTGCAGAGGCTGGTAAAAGCATTCGCAGAGCCCACCGAAGCTTCGCCAATTACAAGACCAAGATGATTGCACTCTGACGCCCAGACGGAACAATAACAGCATCCAGAAAGGCAATGGAGAAAATCATTCACGAATACTGCTCAAATCTCTTCGATAGCCACGTCCATCTCCCTTCTCATAAAATAAAAGAGGATGGATATGTAGTACTATCGCTTCTCCCTTCCGAAATCCGACATGCCATTTCGTCAGTGAAAAATCGAACAGCACCAGGTCCGGATGTGATAAGATTAGAACACCTGAAGAACCTCCCGCCAGTCCTCGTAAACACACTGGCTCGGCTCTTCAGACGTTACCTCTCCGAGTGCAAGGTCCCTACTCAGTGGAAGACTTGCAAGGAAGACCGTGTTATAGTTCAAGAAAGGTTAACTACACGTATCGGCAACTATCGCCAAGTCTGCTTGCTGTCCGTCGTCTACAAACCCTTTACTCGAGTCATCCTAAACAGGGTGGACAGAACACTGGGCGCCGAAAAACTATGTGAGCGAACAGGGTTTCGGAAAGGACTTGGACGAAGGGAAGGAATCGCTAAACCTGGCATGAAAAGTAGCCATTTCCAAAGGATACGAAGTAGAAGCCACTCGGTTAAGACAAAAACGTAGGATAGTTTCACAAAATAATGTTTGGAATGTAAATAAGATTCCCTTTAAGCTACCCTTCATATCAAATGGAGTAAGTTACGCCATTAAAAGATGCTTAAGAAAAAGTGGTGTTGAAAATTATGTAACAAATGAGCGAACAGGGTTTCGAAAAGGACTTGGACGAAGGGAAGGAATCGCTAAACCTGGCATGAAAAGTAGCCATTTCCAAAGGATACGAAGTAGAAGCCACTCGGTTAAGACAAAAACGTAGGATAGTTTCACAAAATAATGTTTGGAATGTAAATAAGATTCCCTTTAAGCTACCCTTCATATCAAATGGAGTAAGTTACGCCATTAAAAGATGCTTAAGAAAAAGTGGTGTTGAAAATTATGTAACAATTATTGACATCCCATCCAGTATCCTACGCCGTCAGTTAGTTTTCTACCGTTTTTATGATCGTTTGTGCAGCTCAGAAAACTGTATGATCTGTCCTAACGAGAGAGATGGAGATTGTATGAGTTTAGGTATAATATACTTGATCTCATGTAAAGCATGCGGTGAAGAATACATTGGGAAAGCGGGTAGACCACTTTGTGCCTGAATAAAGAACATCTCAGGACAGTTAGCGTTCGTCAAAACACTCCTCTAGGTATGCATAAGGCACAAAAGCACAATGGCGATGATTTTGAAGTGACTCTTCAGATCGTATCACAGCAATCGAAAACATCAGCACTCAAAACTCTTGAGGCGTTTTGGATAAATTTCAAAAATCCAAAGATGAACCGGAAAGACGAATGCCTCACTATCACACGTGACTTGGTGCTCTATTTCAAAATGATATTTTGGCTCCTGGGTGTGCCCCGCTCGCGACCTCACGTTAGCAACGTGTGAGCTAATTCCACTCGTAGTATCACGGTGAGTGGCCTTTCTGTTTAATGTGGCGTCTATTTAAAAGTTTGACCTTCATTAATACTTTAGCCTTTTTTTCCACCAAATAATTGAAGTGTTCTTATACAAAGTACGTCCAGGCTCTGAAGAATGCGAAATTGCCGAAACGTCAGCCATCGACCAACAACACCAACAGCAACGACAACGACAACGAAGACCTATACCAACCTCATATCAGCTAAAGACGATCATTTTATAAGGTTATGGTGGCTGTTCGGTGGTCTGCAGCTGGGCTGATTCATCACAGCTTTTTGAATCCGGACGAAACATTATGGCAGAGAAGTACTGTCAACAAATCGACGAAATGCACCGTAAACTCTAAGAACTAGCCAACAGAAGAAAACCAATCCTTCCCCTCAACAACGTCCAGCCGCACATTGCGAAACCAGAGCTGCATAAGTTGAACGCGTTGGGCTACGGAAATTTGCCTCATCCGCCTTATTCATCAGACCGCTCGTTCACCGACCATCACTGCTTCAAAGCCTTGACAACTTCTTGTGCGAGGAATGCTACACCAACCACGACGACTCAAAAAAATGCCTTTAACGAATTCATCGGTTTCAGAACTCCGGAATTTCATGCAGCTGGAGTGAATAACTTGTTTTTCGTTTGCAAGGGTGTTTAGATTTAAACAGTCTTATTTTCACAATCTTAACCTTTTTATTTACTGCCTATTCTTTTTCATGGCAGGGTAGGTTGCGAAATATAACCTTTATAATGCTGAGATATTTGCAAAACTCCGATCGCGTTACTCCCAGGAAAGGACAATAGCGCGTTCATTGCACACCGCAGACACCTGCGGTCCAGAGCTTTGCAACTACCTGAGATGAAAGTCTTATTTTCATTAATAAAGTTTTGTATGGATCGAGTTATGAAATTTAAAATAATATAATCTTGACTTTTATTTGCTGCCTTTCACTAGTTTCCACGGCAGAGTATTATTTGTGAAACAACTACAATGATGCTGAGATATTCTCAAGACTCCGAAACGCAGGTGTCTGCGGTAATGAACGAACGCGCTATTGTCCTTTCCGGGAAGTAACGTGCTCACCGCCACACCATGCGGGTCCTTCGTCTCGCCTGTCTCTCAGCAAGTTCTATCAATCACTGCCATCAACAATCACCAGTTAACGAGATTGATCTGATGGGCCCAAATCTGCATTTAAGTAATATAATTACAAGTTTTTATTTATTTCTGAATAATCGAACAACTTTTTTAGGTGTGCAACTGATATGGCGTGCATCTGTTTTTACGTACGCATTATATTTAACATACCATTCAAAATCTGAGTGCCGACGGTCTATCTATGGAAGGGGAACTGCTGCTGTTAAAATCAAAAGTGCCTGAATCTCTCTTGGTACATCTCGTTCTATGAGGGCGTAACCTGCGATTGGTGTATACGGATGATATAAATTGACAATGTTAAAATTGTTATGTTAACTTCGTGTTAAAATTGTTTCTAATGGCATTGTACGTAAAGTTGTAATGTAGTGGATTAAAGCGCTACCCTCAAGAATGGTTGATAGTTGTATTCGCGTCATAGTTTGAATGTCTTTAATTATGGTTTCTGTTGCCCAACATAAATGTAGGCGATAAAGTATCAATGCGACGTTACTAGGTGGAGTTTTTAGGACTACCAAAGGTCAAAATGGTTAGCAATCAAACAAAAAACTTGCAGGAAACCTTTCCTATCTTTGCAACAAATTTTTAAGTGTAGCTATACCTGAAGCAAAATATGATTAGCTGTTCTGGGAGTCCAACTGTAGTTGTGGTCGCGAAGGTCGTATCTATGTGATACATGTTGCATTCATGGAACTGATACATCCAATATCGTTGGATAAGAAATCAGTTCCAGCGAGCGATGAATTTTTACAACTCTAAGCAGTGGACAGTGATTATAAAAAATAAATCACATTTGTGCAGTGGGAACGAACGAAGGACCCGTATGGTGTGGTGGTGAACGCGTTACTCCCTGGAAAGGACAATAGCGCGTTCGTTTCCCACTGCAAACACCTGCTGTCCAAAGTTTTGCAATTATCTCAGCATCGTTGAAGTTATATTTTGCATTACACCCTGCCATTAAGAATAGCAGGCAGTAAATAAAACGTTAAGGTTGTCGAAAGAATTATGAGTTCCTGCTACGCATCATGCATTATCTGGAGTGTTCAGTGTGAATGTCATTACACGTTCCACGATTCTCCTTACTAGTAATAAATCCTGGCACTTGAAAGCATTAATTTGTAAAATGGAGAAGATAGCGTTATTTTGGACCACGCTTCCAACAGTATCCATCGTGAGGTAGCCGTGATCTTGTGCGAACGATATAGCAAACAAGATGTCTGCATGCTCTAGAAGGAAAAGGGAAATAAGTCATAGAGTCGTTATCGTAAGAAGGTGACACTGCCTAAACGCTAGCTACTGACTGTTGTGTTTGTATGTGTTTTCTGTCTGGAAGTAAACGTAATAACAACCTGGCAATCTTCATAAATAAATGGGCTTTTAAAATATTTGTTGTTTTAATGTATTTTTGAACAATAAAATATTATTAGCAAATTACATAATTTTGAAAAGCTAATTTTATGTTTTTATGACCGTGTTTTTGCATTTCGTCAAAATTTAAATATTTTTTACTAAATCTGAGCTTCGCAATTTTAGACATTAAGAACGAATTTTTCTTAAGTTCGCTTTTGTGAGTTCAAACTAGGTGGTAGTGCACTACAGAAGGCTCCAAACACTTGTGAAATTTGGGGTGAAGATAGTGTTAGTGAATCAACAGTGTGGGCATGATTCCAGAAAGTCCGATCTGGTGATTTCGACCTCGAAGATAAGGACGGCTGCGGTCGTCCCAATGAACTTGACCACGACCAATTGAAAGCACTGTTAGAGGCAGATACGCGGACAACTTCAATTCATCGCTTTCAGAAGACCTGAATCTTGTTCAACTTAAATTTGCTTTTCATTGGCAAAAAATGTGTAAATTCAAATAGTTTTGATTTAGTCAATGAGGTTTTGTTTGAAGAAAGTTTCGACATTTTAAAGATATTGCCACACGTTCATGTATTTCTGAATGGCCTGATATAATCTAATGCCGATGTGAATAGAAACAATCCTGGAAACTGGAAAATTTTTATTTAACATTTTTTGGGAACCATCCATCAGAACATTGTTTGCTAATAAAGTACATTAAATATAGTGATTTTTAGCTGAAGTAATTTCATAGTATTTGTTTCAACTCCTATGCCTTTTCGTGGCTCTTATGGCACAGTGGTTGGAGGCGTCACTGCGACATGAACGTGGAATCGATCCCGCGCGCCCATTGCCCATCAAGCGTTCCATCCCTCCGGGGTCGGCAAATTGGTACCAGACTTGTCTGGAAGGATAGCAGCACTGGTTCGATGCATCGGTGGGCCACCGCGAGACATTGTAAGGGCCAGATATGCATTCAATCACCTCCAGCGATACTTAATGAAGTCGAATGCATGGCGCGGTGCATCCCTCAAGTATTGATCAACACCGAGAGCTTTATCCCTTATACTTTTACTAGCCGTTTTCAGTCTCGCTGTTGAAATCTTCACAACTATTGAAATCCTTTAAGAAAGTTTAAGAAGTGACAAAGCATCATAAGGAGTTTGTGCCTGTGCGTTTGAATACGGAAGAGATTTTTGGTTTTAAAGTAGTACGTCAGAGAAGTTTGGCTCAGAGATATAGTAGAGATGATCAGTAACATCGTTCGCATTGAATTTTTCTTCAATTATTTACTATCATTTCCCTTAATTTAGATAACACTTTTCCTGCCGATTGATTTTTTTTCTTGCTTTCTTCGACAGCTTGGCTTTCTAGCAGTCATTTTATTTGGTAAATGTGGAGGTGACCCTTTAAACAAATTAAATTAGCAACTGAATATCAAAAGAAATCCTTGTAAACGAACACCTTTCACTGAAATCGCAAGCTATGCAGTCGGAAACGTTTGTTTTAACCCTTAGCACATTTGCAACTTACATGTTTTTAGATGCTGAGATTCAAGCTTTGCCACATTTCGTACTATAGTACCATTTTACTCTTCTACTGAATAAACTTTTCCTTCATGCTATATGGCAACAGTTTTTTGACACCACTCAAAGAAACATTGAGAATGTGTTTCACATTCCTAGTTTTCTTTTTTCCTCGCTAAAGCATCTTCGAATTAAAAGAGGTATGAAAATCTATCTCCTTTAACATACATGATTTTTTGGTCCAATAATTGCTGGAATCAACTACGATGCGAGGGAATTTCATCCACAAAACGGATTCAAAACTTCTTCTTCAGATTCAAAACGGTTAGTAATTTTATGTGGTGAATAGCTGCTAAAGACCTATCGCGATTATCTCAAAATTCTAAAGGGAACAACCCTCAATCACATTTAACATGAGAATAACAAGAAAAACGACAGCACACTAGAGTTGCACGTTCATACGATACTTTTTGCAGCGCAGGTCTTTTCCTTTCATCGTAACACGACATCTCAATCTTGAGCAATTAAACCATTAGCAACTTCACTATAGTTCCATTCACTACAAGAATTCAGGTTTCACATAAACTCTATAAAATGGCTTGCTCTCAGAAAGTGTTAGGTTTTTAATACAATTTCTTAAAGTACTAAATGTTCTATGTGATCTTTTTAATAAAACACATTTGTTTCAAGGATTATCATAGATGTTCTAAAAGTTGAGCCCATGTAGAGTAATGGTTAAAAGTGCTTTGCACATACGTGGTTATTGATTCGATCCCATAGTCAATACTCACAAAACCTCCTTCTTTTCCGAAATCGGCAAAAGGGTAGCAGACTTTTCATTGAAAATAGCAGCATTACATTGATACATTAACTCTAGCGATGGCGAGTCTGAGCTGAATTAAGCTGAATGAGTGGTTATCAAGGTCTGTCTCTGACGGGTTGACTGATGCAGAACGTTTTATCCTTTATCCGAATAATTGATGTTAATGGTTTAATAAAAAAAAAAACAACGTTCTTCATACTTCAGGAAAACGTGGCCGCTCTCTATTACCGCTGAATGGGGAGCCACGATAAACACACACAACGCTCAGTGTTTTTCAGTTGCTTAGAGATGACTACATTCTATTACAAAAGTTGGATCATCCATGTTTCAGAGGGAAGCAGTACAATTACAATGGCGCCATATTGTGAAATCAAGGCGCTGATTCAAACCGACCGCCGGTGAAACCTTCCAAATTCACGTAAAATTGGTACCGGACTCATTTGGAATAAGGAAGTTTTCTTTGATTCGTAATAACTGGCGACTGAATGTGCTAAAGAGCAGGGAGCAGCACGGCTGCAATAGAATTTGGAGTACCTACTCCATAGACATAACAAATGTTCATAAAAACGAAAAGCAAAAAGCCCTCTGACAAGACGCAAGCCAACAGGCTCATAGGAGAACCTTCGTGGGTGATGCATACGAGAAAGGGAACTGAACTCGAAAAGTGGTGCAATCCGCGTAATAGATGTGGAGACAGGTAATGTAAAAAAAATAGTAGTATTCAGCCTTCTAGTAAATACATGTCCCGTATGACATATTATTACACAATATTGCTATGCTGAAAGAATAAAGCTAAAAGGATAAAGCCCTCTACGTTGATTACGTGCTGAGGAATGCGCGATGGATTCTTCATCAACCATCATTAGAGGTGATTGAGTGCATACCTGTTCTACACGATGCTTCTCTGTGCTCTACCGATGTGTCAAGTTAGTGATGCTATCCTTCGAGATCGCTCTGGTAGTAGTTCGCGGACCACGGAGAAACGGAAAGCTTCGTGAGTCTGGGCCATATCGAACCCATGTGTATTTTGCAGTGCACCTCTAATCACTGCACTGTGAGCTCCCCTATCTGTTATGCAATCTGTTACACAAGCTGAGAAAAATTAATGTTTCCGAGCACAACATTTAAGACACCAATGAACGGTCACTGAAAGTACGGTCAGAGTTGGAAAGTACTTTCAATATACACCGTGTGTAAAAAGACCAAAGAGCAAACCAACAATTCGTGGTGATATTATCGAAAGCACCGTTCTCTCAACCCGATTTATCTATCAGTTTTCATCTAATTAATGTTACTATCCTAATCTAATGGCTTTGCAATTTCTACCAAACGGTTTTTGTTTCTTTGATTTCGTCGCACTTTGAGTGATTAGAAACGTTCGCAGTGTAAGACAGACAATTTGCAAAATGGTATCTGCCAATTGTAGGTGTCGCATTCACCTTGTTTGCCAAGTTCGCCAACTTGTTTGTACAATTTTGATATGCACATTTTTTATTTACAGTTGGATCTGTTTTTTGGCTTAAAGCTCTCTAAAAGCTCTCGGCGTTGATCAATCCCTGAGGGATGAGCCATGCATTCGACTTCATTAAGTATCGTTGGGGGTGATTGAATGCATATCTGGCCTTCACAATGACTCGCGGTGGCCTGCCGATGTATCGAGCCAGTGTTGCTATCCTCCCAGACAAGTCTAGTACCAATTTGCCGACCCCAGAGGCATGGAAGGCTTGGTGGGCCATGGGCGCATTGATCGACTCCACGTGAGTGTCGCAGTGGCGCCTCCAACCTTTGCGCCACACGTGCGCGTTTTTTGGCATACAAATCATCAATTAGAATACAAACCGCGATGTTCCCATTAAAAACAATATAAAATTGTATCACAAATTCGTCACAATTTTGTGTTTCTCCAGAAGACGCGTGTTTCTTGTTTGGTGCAGTTCCCATTTGGTTGTTGTTTGGCAGCGAAGGCTAACGAACTCTGCAAAAAACTAGTAACGATACAAGTTGACAACGTTTCGAAGAGACTCTTTACTTACAAATATGAATTTTTTTCGAATTCCATACATCACGCATAGTTTGCGACGAAGATCTGTCGTAGTTACCAACATCACCCACGGATTGACATAGGAGAGAATGCAGTTGATAAGCGGATACACCGCTCGTGTTACACTAAACGGTTTCACCTGAAAACGACTGCTCGTTTCATTAGCATCTTACCGATTTATTTGGTATCGGTCTTTAAACGAGTATGTCATAAACAGTTTCATTTCTGACTGCGTTTTTGTCCTTCCAATAACCGTCAATAACGGATCCACCGAGGGCTTCTCCCGCTTCTCCCTAGGTGGCTGGTGTAATATAAAAATAAACCGAATCGTATGCTGTGCTTACCCAGAGGCGCAAACGGATTAGGGAGATGGTCTTCGTGTTTTAGTGCGTTGAATAGACATACATAGTTTATCTTATTTGCATGTTGATATAATTTAGTGCTTTCTTCATGAACAGACACGAGCTCGATCAATGTCAGTCTCATGTTAACTCAATCATGTAGAGAATGATGGACACAAGATTGTTATCCTGCTTATTATACAAAAACATTGCGTGCTACACGCAATTATATCGAGCAATGGACTAGCAAGGTAAATATGAATATTTTGCTCACAAACCGGTTAAATAGATGGCCTGGTTCACCTGGCCAGAAACGGGCTTGATATTGTGGAATAAGTATGGATTAGCTGTAAACTCTTTATGACATTGGAAAATGAACGTGCCTCAGAGAATTAGATAACCATATAGTCGAAGACGTGGGGAGGGGCGCGTGTGGCGCAGTGGTTGGAGGCGCCACTGCGGCGCGCACGTGAAATGCGCCCATGGCTCACCAAGCCTTCCATCTCCCCGGGGTAGGCAAATTGGTACCAAACTTGTCTGGGAGGACAGCAGCACTGGCTCGATACATCGGCAGGCCACCGCGAGTCATTGTAAAGGCCAGATATGCATTCAGTCACCTCCAACGATGCTTAATGAAGACGAATGCACGGCGCATCCCTCAGGGATTGATCAACGCCGAGAGCTTTTATCCTTTTTATAGTCGAAGATGTCTTTATTTTTATGATAAGCATGACAAATCTAAACATCACATTCTGTTAACAACTAAGAGCTGAATCATTTGCTTATCGTTAAAAGAATTTCGACCACTGGACTTCGATAATCTCCACCGTTTAGACTCTTACATGAAAGAATAAACTTATGACATCTATACAGACGAGAGGAAGTGTTAGACGCAGAGAAACACACCTTCCACCAGGTCAGTACTGGCACATTCGCCTTCAATAAGCACCATCGGAAGTGATTAAATGCACATCTGGCCTGTAAAGTGGCTCGTGGTGACCTATCGCTGTATCTGGTCAGTGTTGCCGCCCTTCCAGACAGGTCTAGTACCTTTGTCTAATCCGGAGAGAAGGACGGTTTCGTGAGGCAGGAATGCAGGATCGAACTCATGTTTAATGCATGGTGCGTCTTACCTATGTACTGCACATCATAAAAATATCGCTATCAGTGGAGTTGAAATAAGCAGAAACGAACTGTCTAATTTCATGACTGCGAACACATTGATTGATAACTATCTACAATCTTCTCTATCCTCTTTGGATAATTGCATAATCTGAGTGTAAAATGCCACAAACGTGTAAGATAAATCGAAGCTATAGGAAACGTTCCATTTAATGTAAGTCTCTGTAGTAACAAGATTTTACACGGGATCGGATTTCCACGTAAGGCTTTTCTCCTTATATAGAAAGGAAAACCTAAAATTTCAGGAGAAGATATCAATCTAACCGATCATCTCTTCCAAGGTCCGACAATTTCACCAGTGATAAAAAATGCAAAAAATGGGAAATAAATCATATCCACGTCATGATAAAACTAATTCATACGGCAAGAATGCATGAGACCTGCGGTTTGATGATTCTACAACCACAGTCTCATTCAAAGAGTGTTTGAATAAGGTGGTATCATCTTGTCAAACTTGTTTAGAACGTTCAGAACAACCATCGAGGATATTAGGAGAAAAAAAAAACAACGTGGCGAATAGAATCAATGCTTTACAGCAGATGAATTTGATGGCGCTTATGGAAAATTTGTTCTTCTACTTAATTTCAGTAAAACAATATTTGTGGTAGTGATTTCGATCATCATAAGCGCGACACTTATTCGCCCTTCCCTCAAGGTTACCAATTCACTCATCGCTCTGGGGTAAGTAACTTGGTACCAGACTTTTCTGGAAACAGTGCACTGTCTGAAATTCGATTGGGAACGCTCCAGTCAGGGACTCTAGGAAGAATGGAAGTGACCAGCATTCAGCCAAGCTGGCAAAGACGGCGACAATCCTCAAGGAGCAGTCGAATCCAAACACGAGAAATTCGGTGACATTTGTGAATGATGGTTGCGTGGAAACGAATTGAATGCAAAAAGTTCTATGAACTGCAAAGTATACAAGAAATCGGCTCCTTGAAAATATGTAGAAATATCGAAGCTTCCTACTACGACGCCAATTGTTATTCAACGTAGGAGGTTGTAAAACAATAGTACCAGTTACATTAGCAGAAGGAAGAAACTAGCTTCGAGCTCAATGCTCACACCAGAATGTCTGCTAAGTCAGTGGTACGACTTCTTCACATCGATCGCACAGGAACAATATAATGTGTCTTCTACGCAGAAAGGGCCAAATGGTGATGTTAACAACGATCCTCGATCTACCTACCGATGAACTGGAGAGGAGAGAATGTCGGCGAGTCTGTGTAGTTTACACAAAAACTTATGGAAAATGTTCTTAAAGAATATAAAAATATACATACAGTAGTTCCGAAGAAAATGAAGAGGGAAGCTTCAATGACATGATAAACGATGAGAAGCGTAAACGTCACAATGAATCCAGTCAAATGCGCAAAAACTCGACGCTCCATTTGAAATGATCTGCAAAGGAACTTCGTTTTACATGTACATTTATTTTACTCGTTCGTCGACGTACTACAACGGTGTATAAAAATTATTACTATATATTAGTAGATCATGGCAGTGAACAGAACCGGCAAACGCTGAAAATCAGTATACACCCAGTCACTAGTTTCTTTTTTTTAGGAAAAACTATCTGGAGATGGCAGGTATTTTCATTGGTAATTTGATCGCTGTTTGTCCAAAGACCGTGGTACAAGTGGTATGGGATAGATATATTACAAGCGAAGTGAAACCAGCAACAGTTCCGCTTGCATATTGCTCGACTAGCCACGACTGTGAAGAGTTGGTGACGTGACCACCTGGGACCTCTACCTCGATGACCTACTCCTGCCCGCCACATAGTGGGCTTTTGCGCCACATAGTGTTTCTAACCTTTGAAAAATACCGCTAAAATTTGCTTAAAAGATAAAACAAAAACTCTCACCGTTGATTAATGCCGAATTATGCATTCTAATTCATAGAACATCGTTAGAGGTGAATGAATGCGTATTTGTCCTATGTAAATAATTGCGGTGGGATGCCAATATATAAATTCAGTGCTGCTACCCTCTCAGATAAGTCTGGTCCCTATTCCACCACCTCGAACGGTTAGATTGTTAAGTGAACCCCAAGCCTGGGAACGAGACGACGACCGCCTGTGCCATCCAGGGTATCTCCAACCACTGCTGCACATGTCCCGCTTAATTTGAGTGTGAAAATGCGAGATTATTCGAATCACCTGTATCACCTGTAGTCCCGTTAATCGTAGGGTGACTCGAGCGGGCGCCAGTAAATCCTCCATTTTTCCCTGTCGCGTGCAAGAGTAGCCCAGTGGGTTCTGCTCGCTTTAGGAACTCGTCGAGCATATCTTTTCTTCAGGTTTTTCGTGAAGAACTCTGACCATCGGGTCGGTGGTCTTCCTGCAGTACGTTTGACATCCCGAGGAATCCAGTCACTAACAGCTCTTGTCCATCGGTTATCATTCAAACGCAATACGTGTCCGGCCCACCTTATCTTCGACTGTTTGGCGTATAGAGCAGCATTTTTGATTTTCGATCGTTGATGTAGGTCGGAGCTTCGGATCCCATCCCTTACTTGTGTGAAACGGGATACTCCTAGCATCGTCCTTTCGACTGCGCCTTCGATAACGCTGAGTGATCTTTCATCCTGCTTACGTTACCAAGATTAAGCCAAGAAGATCGTCTGAGAAACTTCACATTGGGACCCACGAATTAGAATGGAACGGACAGGGTGAGCGGCTCTCTGAGTTTATCATGGCAACCAAGACCACCCATGGTAACACGCAATTCCAGAAGCCTCACCGTCAACTCTAGACGTGGAAATCTCCCAATGGAGACTATCATAACGAAATAGACAACATCATAGTTAATAGAAAGTTTTGCTAACCGATGTCGCTGTTGCCCATTAATTCTACACGGGATCAGACCACCGTCTCCTTCGTACAAGATTCTATTTACTATGAAAAGGAGGAAAAGCCGCTAATTTCAATAACTGAAGTCCCAAAACCACCACAAACTGAGAGATATTCAATTCATTAGTCGGCTGTTGGAAAGATGCCGTAGTCGATAACATCGACGAGGAATACGATCGGCTCATTCAACATCTTCACGTTAGAACTATGTAAGTCGAGAGTTCGAAAGTTACCAAAAGACGTCTGTCTCCAGAAACACTCGAGTTGATGGGCCAGCATGGATTCGCATGAGCTTCAGGGAACCGCGAACTAATGCCCGAGCTTGCGAAACAGTGCAGACAGGCGATAAAAGACGATCTTAAAGAGCGAAGAGTAGCAGTAATGGCCGGAGCTGCAGAGACTGGGAAAAGCATTCGCAAAGCCCGCCGAAGCTTCGCCAATTACAGGACCAGGGTGATTGCACTCCGACGCCTAGACGGAACAATGACAAGGATTGGCAGAACGCTGGACTAAGGACAGCCATACGAGCAAGCAGGGTTTCGAAAGGGATTTAGTACGATGGACCACATTCACACGATAACAAGGCTTATTGAAGCATCGTGAGAGCACAAAAGACCGCTCAGTCTCACTTTCGTCGACTTCAGTGCGTAAAGATTCTTCGTGAGCTGTACAAAAATTTCTCAACCAAAATTTCACCATTCTACAACGATATTAACGTTGAGGTCAAAAGAGGAGTTATGCAAGGCGATACAATCTTGCCAAAATTATTTACAGCCACCCTCCAGAACGTCACGCGAACATTGGAATGGGATAATATGGGAGTGAAAATCGACGGTGGGCAGATACATCACCTTCGCTTTGCTGATGATATCGTTCTTATAACACCAGACATTAGCCAAGCGGAACGTATGCTTGCGGACTTTGATAAAGCGTGTGGAAAGATTTTTCTTCTACTAAATCTAAAGAAAACGATGTTTATGAAGAACGGATTGGTTTCGTTTGCCTTATTCACGCTCAACGGAACGAATATCTCCGAATGCTCCAGTTATGTCTATCTAGGTTGGGAAATCAATGTGATGAACGACTTAGATCCAGAGCTAAGCAGAAGGAAACGAGCGGCTTGGGGAGCTTTCAAGAGCATCGAGGATGTAGTGAAGAGAACAAAGAACACCCGACTTCGTGCCCACCTTTTCGACTCAACGGTTCTTCCTTTTCTAACGTATGCGTTAGAAACGTGGTCGCTACGGGTATTGAAATCTCACCCTGTTCGTTCCACTCTAATTCATGGGTTTCAGTGTGACGTCGGAAACGGCGAAGATTGTCAAAGCCGGTATTGATTCACATCTTTTTAATCGTAAATGTCCGATCCAGGTTGTAAACTGCTCGTATAAATCGATGTTCATGGACAAACTCGTGTTGACGAGAACGCCGACGGTGCCGACTCCTTTCCTGTCGCCTGCTCCGAGGAAAAGGCTTTTTTCTGATGTCGTAGACGGCGTTGAATGGGTGGCGTCGTCTAGTCTCGGCCAGGCCGATGTGGTCGTATCTTATCTTTCTTGCTTGCATTAGCAAGCCTTGTATCGAAGAGTCAGATGCAAGTGTACGTGAATTGTAGGTACAGATCGTCACAATAGTTCTTCGTGATCCAGGCAGCTTCCATCGGCTGTGAGGTTTTAGCAGCTTCTCCGTTCTCGTGCTATTCAACGCTGCCGAAATGGGGGCTCTTTCGGGATCACAGGGGTGACACCCGTTTCTTTTACTGTTTTTAGCTTTTCTTACTCACGTATAGCTTACTGTGCTCTGAGCGTGGAGGCTGTGTATGCTCACGGCTCGCTTGCAGGCTCTCCCAGAGTGGGCATGGGTCTTATTTGTTGGGGGCGGCTGCTAACCGACTCCTCTATATTTTCCTGTCACTTGATTGCAGGCTTTTGGTCGAATTGACTCGTAAAGTACAATCCGCATAAGCTAGAACGCACTCACACACGTATGCACGAATACGCCTAGGAAATACAGAAAGTATGTGCCAAATCGCAGCAGCAGAAACAAGGAGTTCGTTCCATGGATCCACCTGCGTCTCAGGAAAGCAAAGGTCACTTTTGGTCCGCGATTAACCTCCTATCCGCCACCTGGGGACACGACGCGAAGCCTAGCCTCACGACTAACCGGCTCGAGACCCCTCATATGAGGAACATCCGTGGTCTCGTTCCATTAGAAGTGAAAATCTCTTCTTCAGTAAGCAAAAACATAAGCAACAATTCTGGAGTTGGATGACGAGTAGTACAGTGACAGAATTACGTGAATACACGCGATATTATGCTTCGGCCTCGCTTTAGGTCAACCAGCTTTCTGTAATCCATTCGCAGTCAGGGAATTCGTGTTGGAATTGTTTGAGGTGAACTCGCACTAATGCGCAAATGGTGGCAACTGCAAGTGATGGAAAGCTATGAACACACTAGGCCGGTTATCTAAGGATTTTGACGAGAGTCAACCCGACCACACAACGAAGATTAAAAGTCTTCAAGCAAAAGTCAAACACGCGTAGATCACAAGTCTTTTGTGGATGATGGCTTCAAGGAAATGAGTCGAACAAAAGAAGTTCTTGGATCAGCATAACATGTGATTTTGGGCCACATATAGGACCGATCACCTGTATCACCTGTATCACCTGTAGTCCCGTTGATCGTCGAGTGACTCGAGCGGGCGCCAGTAAATCCTCCATTTTTCCCTATCGCGGGCAAGAGTAGCCCAATGGGTTCTCCTCGCTTTAGGGACTCGTCGAGCATCATATCTTTCTTCTAGGCTTTTCGTGAAGAACTCTGACCATCGGGTCGGTGGTCTTCCTGCAGTACGTTTGACATCCCGAGGAATCCAGTCACTAACAGCCCTTGTCCATCGGTTATCATTCATACGCATTACGTGTCCGGCCCACCTTATCTTCGACTGTTTGGCGTATAGAACGGCATTTTTGATTTGATTTGATTTCCACTACGCCACACGCGCCCTGCTTTCAATATCTGGGAATTGTCATAGTGGTATCAAAGATAGGACCGATATGATAAAGAAATTACCCACATGCTCGTGTCACGTCGCTGGCGATAAAGTAATCGAAGAATGCTTGAATAGTATAGGCAACACATGATGAAACTTGGGCAAATGAAGGAAGCCGACATCAGATGAGATACCTAAACTTGGTTACTATAAATAATTTGGCAATAAACACTATTAATATATTAGAACTAATAGTATTCCTTAGACGATTAAGCTAAAAAATAATGGTAACAACATTAATGATATGACAAACAATAAATGTTAATTGCTCTAGTTTATACGTATTAGTATTTTCAGTAATTCTACAAAAGAGCTTGTTTTTCACTGAACATAAATCTACAAAATACATAAAGTGCGCACTGATTTCAACACAAACATCTTCGTTAATAGAACTGCCGCTCATCTTCAAAATCACATGCGCACTCATAGCAAGCCTTAATTTAACATCAAACCATTACAATCGCGGCATAGGACAGAGCTCTTTTTGTTCTACTGTGAAAATATTGTGGCTTTCATCAAGTACTTCAAATGAAAGTGGTTGAAGGTGGAAAGTTACTGCAGATACTGACAGTGGTAAAGACAACGATGTCACTTCTTCTTGATAATCTAGTTCAAGGGAAAGTACCACTATGACAATTCCCAGATATTGAAAGCAGGGCACGTATGGCGTAGTGGTTTGAGGCAGCACCGCGGCACACACGAGGAATTGATCACCGCGCATGGTTCGCTAAGCCTTCCATCCCTCCGGGGTCGACAAATTGGCACCAAACTTGTCTGGGAGGACAGCAGCATTGGCTGGATACATCGGTAGGCTACCGCACGCCATTGTATAGGCCAGATATGCATTCAGTCACCTCTAAACGATGCTTAATGAAGTCGAATGCATGGCACATCTCTCAAGGACTGGTCAACGCAGAGAGCTTTATCCTTTACCCTTTTAAAAAAATACCAGTAGTTGAGAGAAAAATACTGATGATATAGAGAAAAAATAAAATAAATTTTGCTTAAAGTAAATGCGTGTTAAAGGGCTTTGTAACATTCCGTTCATCATTAGTTGAAAAGGAAAGCAACAATGTCCACCCTCCTGAGGAAACGCACGATCTTCAACACAATTTCCATCTCGCCGAACTTCCAACTTTAGTTTTCTAAACGAGGAATCAAATTTGCGGACATTTTTAAACTAAAGGAATAGATCATATCTAGGGTGAATATTATGGAAAATAAAGTGGAGGAAAAATATGTTAACTTTGACCTGGCTCAAAGGTACGTGATCATAGCGAAGTACCGGTGTTATTCAGAGAGCCAGCATTAATGCACAATTCCAAAGATTTTTGCCTGGATTTATAAAGAAACCCACAAAAACAGCTTTAGCTTTTTGCTCATTTCAGGTCACTCCTGTTAACGGGTGACAACACCGTTAAAGGAAAAAATAGGCCGAGGGGCTTCCGTTGATGTGATGGATACCACGTCATGCCCTCGCAAGGTTAATCTTGGGTTCGAAGCCTAACTGATGTTCCGAGTTTTGCTCATATTTCAGCATCACTGTTGTTGTCTTTCATAACGAACCTTGTCATGAAAAAATAATACTCAGCGCATAAACGTTAAATCACACAATAAGCACAGACATAAACTTTTTCAAAAATAAAGATTCCAAAGAATAAATAGAGCAGAATCAACGTTGTTTGAATCGACTTTCCTCTACTGACCAAAACAAGCGAACTAGTCACATTCAATTGCATGTATTCCATGTCAACGAACGTGACCTCGTTACGACCGACGACTGGCATAATATAAGCGAACGGTAGGACCCAGTGTACACACACAACAATCCATCGCTTACTGGTGTTCAACCACTGGAAAATCGTGCTAATCTCATAAAATTCGTTTTGATTCGGTGAATATAATTTGTTTTCCAATCCTCGCTTTTTTTAACTGCGTACAAAGCATTGGCAAAAACAGCGACAGTAAATGACCTTCATTTGTGTACCTGCGTTGCGTGAGCTAAAAAGAAGCCTACTTTTCTCTAATAGTGAGTGGACAGGTACCGTGGCCATAATCTTTTCAAACTAATTCTGTTACACCTACCACCTACTTGCTTAAAAACTTTTATGTGCTTATTTATCATACTATTTCGTTTTGTAACTTTTAAAAGCATAGGGCTCGTGTGGTGCAGTAGTTGGAGGCGCCACTGCGACACGTGTACGTGGAATCGTTTCCCGCGCCCATGGCCCACCAAGCTTACCATCCCTCCGGGGCTGGCAAATTGGTACCAGACATGTCTGGGAGGATAGCAGCACTGGTTCGATCCATTGGTAGGCCACCACGTGTCACTGCAAAGATCAGATATGTATTCAGTCACCTCCAACGATACTTGATGAAGTCGAATGCATGGCGCATCACTTAGGGATCGATCAACACCAAGAGCATTGTCTTTTTATCCTTCATAACTTTTAAAAACCCATACGATGCATGAAATTATCAGTGCGGGTAAGGATTTCTAAAGTACGCTAATTCTTAGCCCTTTTCCATTTCAAAAGTGGCGAACTCAGTGTTAGCTATAAAGAGCCTTCTCCTGAATAGACCATGGCAGCACAGAGAAATTCGGTACCAAAGAATACTCTACATCATCTATAAGCTGGCAGAACAAAGTTTTGGTATTTTTATATTACTTGTACTTGTAATGCCTTCGTGTATATTTCTTTGCCTTTTTTCTTTACTTTATCGTATTCATATATTTCACTTTTACTCACATGTTCAGTGGCTGATCCGCTGCAACACATTGTGACGTATCGTTGAAAGGTAATAAGAAGAATACCAAGTATGCGTAGTACTTCAAACGTGTAGTACTGAGTGAAGCACCACGTTGCGAGATAATACATTTGATAACGCCAATAAAAATTGTCGAAGAGGTGGCTTATTCGCAAGGTGACAGAAAACACATAATTTGCACAAGCGATAAGGTCGGCCAGACCCTGAAAACAAGAAGAAAAATTCAGAAGCCCAACACCAAAACTCAAAATTGCTTTTCTTTGGAGAGACGAAAATTAGTCACTTTCTAAATAGACGTATTTTAGGCAGTGCTATATTACTGCATTTTTATTTCGAGATACGTCGCGATTAATCAAACCCCTAAATTATCGCTTAGGCAATGAATAACCAGCGAAATAGATTTAAGCATAACCACACTATTTCAAACAAAGTTTAAAACATAGCACCACGCAAGAAAAAGTGAGCTTCTGAATTGAATGTGCCCTGTTCTACTTTCCATTTTCTTCATGATCTCTTTCAAGAATCATCCACGCACATTCTGCCATTTGTCCGTCGTATTTAGATCACCTTCCTTGGCGGAGAATACATTTGAGTGCGACTAGTTTTCTTGATTTAGTCAGTAGAGGAAACCACATGTCAATACCCTTTGGAATAGAATTTCATTCCATTTACTCCTTAAAACATTTGCCTTTGAAAATATTTATATCTACGTTCACACGAGATCCTTAGCAAATTTACGCAGAAATTTTTGGTCCTATATAATCCCTTAATATGTCGAGCCACTGGTGCTGCGATAGACCTGAGTTCGCAATTCGTAGAAATAAATTTCCAAAATTATTGTTTTGATGCATGCTATTCTAGACCTATGTAAAAGTTGCCAAAAACGCAATTTCTATTGACATTCAATTATACGGAGCTAAAGCGCATAAAACAAACTGTACGCAATACTGCTAAAACATGAAAACAAAGAACAAAGCTGTCAACAGCACTGCTGAGATATTTGCAAAACTCTGGACAACAGGTGTCTATGGTGGAGAACGAACGCGGTATCGCCTTTTCCGGGGATCATAAGTATCGATAAGACGTTCTCGAAAAGAATGTGATCTTTGGAATAATCACAATCTTAACCGTTTTATTTACTGCCTACTATTTTTAATGGCAGGTTATAATGCGAAATATAACTACAACGATGCTGAGATATTTGCAAAACTCTGGACCGCAGATGTCTACGGTGGGGAACGAACGCGCTATTGTCCTTTCCGGGGAGTAACGCGCTCACCACCACACTATGCGGCTTCTTCGTGTCGACTGTCTCTCAGCTAGTTCTATCGATTAGCGCCATCCTACTACAAAAGAAAAATGAAAATGCAAACCAAATATTAATGCTTCGAAACCGACTTTCCTTGAACCTCGGTGTGCTTAATCAATATGTATTTTTTCTTTGATGAGCTTACACGAGGTTGATAATAATATTTATTATCGGCTAACGTTTCGACGTCTTCGTCTTCATCAGAGCCGATGATCCGAGTCGATGGTCCACGCTTGTTATTCGTCTCGATGTGGCGGCTTCGCCTTCGTGTCGAGTCAGGTCTTCTTCAGCGTTCCGTCTCCTCGAATGAGGCACACTCATTCAGTGGTGCCCTTTTATACGCGATGCTGATGGTGAATATAATGATAATGTATTGATACATATTGATACTTCAAAATACATATTGATTAAGCACACCGAGGTTCAAGGAAAGTCGGTTTTGAAGCATTAATACGCTTTGTGCTAGCTAATGATAACACCGACTTCTGCACGATGTGCGCGATGATATATGTCCGGAAGAAAAACAAATAGTTATCAACGGACATTATCATTATATTCACCATCAGCATCGTGTATAAAAGGGCACCACTGAATGAGTGTGCCTCATTCGAGGAGACGGACCGCTGAAGAAGACCTGACTCGACACGAAGGCGAAGCCGCCACATCGAGACGAAAGAAAAGCGTCGACCATCTACTCGGATCATCGGCTCTGATGAAAACGAAGACGTCGAAACGTTAGCCGATAATAAATATTATTATCGACCTCGTGTAAGCTCATCAAGGAAGAAATCCAAATATTAATATCCGAGCACACTAACAATATTTGGAAGGCCTTTGATGAGATGCTGTAAATCTTTTGGGTGCAAAACTTTGGAAGAAAACATGAGTAAGTATTTCTTTAATTGATGGATTTGAGGCTTTGATTTGAAAATTTCGCCATTATGAATATCACTGAATCTTGCTCGTAATCCTCTGAAAACGCGGGTAGAAGCTCCCCAGATCCGCCTTGCAGTCCACCTGCTGCTGTAAATTGGCCTGATAAGATGGCGTTTCGCTGGATCGTAATTAGTTTCATCCAGGGCAAATGTGCGCGATACCTTCTCACCACTGTGTTTTCTGCCCCCTAAACGCGCGTGTGGCGCAGTGGTAGGAGGCGCCACTGCGACATGCACTTGGAATCGATCCCTGTGTCCATGGCTCACCAAGTCTTCCATCCCTCCGCGGTCGACAAATTGGTACCAGATTTGTCTGGGAGGACAGCAGTATTGACTCGATACATCGACAGGTCACCGCGAGTCATTGTGAAGGCCACATATCCATTCAATCAACTCCAACGATACTTAATGAAGTCGCATGCATGGCGCATCCCTCAGGGATTGATCAACGCCGAGAGCTTTATTATTTTTATCCTTTAAATATAATGACATCGAGAACTCGTCAACATAATCGATCAGCAAAGAACGTGAAGATAATGTAGTCGTGTTGATGGTTCTATGGTACTGGATCTTTGCACCAGAATCCACTAAATATCACATAGACGCTTGAATGCATACTGGATGTTACCAGATTCATTTTGAAAGATACCAGCACTTAATTAATAGATCTGTAGCCCACAGCTAGTAACTGTAGAAATCATACATGCACTCCATTACCTCTCACGATTTTTGATGAAGTCGAGTGCATGGCGTACCTCTCACGATTTGACGAAACCTTTATCTTTGATCTAAACCAAGTAGTTCTAATCCATTTATACGCCAATATAATTTAATTATCTCGTTTTTACAGCAAATTGATTCTCGCAGCTAGAAAATCTCAGGGAGGATAGTCATTTTATCCTATTGGTGTGCATCCACGGCATTGTTATAAAACATTTTAATAATTACAAAAGTTAGGGTGGTCTTGTAACGATTTCCTATGAACTCATCAGTGGAGCGAAATAGTACTAGATACTTATGTAGAGATTAAACTAAAGATGTTTCTCAATAGGTCTGAAACGAGAATAGAGCAGATATTGAGATATCGATATTTCAGTACTAATTACGGTTCACTTCTGGCAAAGAACTCTTACCACAAAGCAATTAGAAAGCATAACAAATCTTGGGCAATGAAAGCAACATTAAACAGTTTTGACGTTCTTTACCGACCCGTTCATATTAAATCTCCTTCATATGATTACGCATATAAGAATAGCCTCAAAGTTGTTTCTGTTAATTCTGTTATACACAACCTTTTGTACTCTATAACTGGCTAGTGGTAAGAGTTCATTAACAGAACTTGAATTAAACGTATGACCTGTTTTCACGTCTTCTGTGCGGATCCCAGCACTTTTCACATTTGATTCGTTTCCTCGTATCCATTGTCCACGAAGATCTTCCAACTTTCAAGTGTGGTTTCGGTTGCAGCTTGAAGATTCTCATTTCTTCTTGAATGCCGTACAGTGTTGGTCGAGAAACTCCCTCTAGAGGTCTGAGACAGCCGGGCTGGAGCGCTCCAAATTGTATTGCAGAGAGTGATTTTTTTTTCTCAAACAAGTCCACTACCAATTTTTCGACCCGCGCAGGATGAGAGGATTGATTGGCACGGAGCGGAACTAGCGTCATGCTCGTGATGACAGAAATCACTATCGCTGTGCTATCCGCTCCTTAATAGAATTATAATCACAGCAAAAATATGGATATCTTAATATCTCTTTTAATTTTGTTTCAGACTTCTATTCCACGCTTTCCGTTCTGCTACCTTTCTCCGACGAGCAGCTGCATGTCGAGGTTGAAGTTTGCAGCGAAAAATCTAAGACCTTATCGTTGTGAAAAACATTCTCAAACAGGTGACAGAGTGCGTTTAGTTCAGCTTACAAACTGGTCAGAATGATGAGAATTTTTTATGATAGTGAACATAAAGTGGTAACTGAGGAAGAACTGCGGCCACATGTAAAGAATCTTCTTCGGGTCATTTCATGAGCATTGGAACATGGCGTCATTTCTGGCATTACCCAATTTTGTTGCATTTTTTGAAGTTTGCAGCGAAAAATCTAAGACCTTATCGTTGTGAAAAACATTCTCAAACAGGTGACAGAGTGCGTTTAGTTCAGCTTACAAACTGGTCAGAATGATGAGAATTTTTTATGATAGTGAACATAAAGTGGGAACTGAGGAAGAACTGCGGCCACATGTAAAGAATCTTCTTCGGGTCATTTCATGAGCATTGGAACATGGCGTCATTTCTGGCATTACCCAATTTTGTTGCATTTTTTTATTAAAAAAAGAAGTCATTGATTTTCGGAAAGGTAGCGGAATTTTCAAATAGAAACCGAATCCATACGCAAACCCATACCATGACGAATGCGCGAGAACGAACTTAGTGAAAGAAGCGCTGGGCACACGTGATGACCAGTCGCATAAATAAGAAATGTGCTTAATGATATCATCGCTCGACACCTTGAGTGTTCGAAAGGTCTCGATCGTTTCGTCGGAAGGCCTTCCATACGTCACCACGTGGCTCGGAAACTAATGTCTGTTTTGTACTCTCATTTTCTTTTTGCTTGTTTTAACAATACTACAATTTTACTTTAGTTCCGTATAGTTGAATTTTAATACAAATTGTGAACAGGTTGTTGTTCAGCAATCGCGAGGTTGTTATACAGCATACATTTACTTCCATAGAAAAACACACAATACAATACAACAGTAGCTGACGTTACGGCAGTATCGCCTTTTTCAGAGCCTGGAAGAGTATACTGATATACAATTTATTACGCCAAATACTTCAGTAACACTTACCAAAAGACGAAAAAATCTATGGCAATTACATGATCAACAGCTTCTTGAAAAACTCACCGCTTTTTTTACATGACTTCCAATGATAATAGATATGCGACTATAATCAGCTGTTCTAACCTTCCTCATTGGAAGTAGTGTAAAAAAGCGGCTCTGAAGAAGGCGGTACTGCCAAAGCTTCAGCTACTGTTGTATTGTATTGTGTGTTTTTCTATGGAAGTAAATGTATGCTGTATGACAACCTCGCCATTGCTGAACAAGAAAACAACGTATTCATACTCCAATGCCGAGGTTAATAGAAAGTCGATCCTGGGAACTGATACAAATTGTGTTTCGGTGAGCTTTAGATAGAACAATTTCAAACCTCAAAACAACAGTTTTGACAAATGTACTTTTACGAATGCAAACTCATACCCAGTGAGTGGTTCAAAATACTAATGGGACATGTGGACAGTGAGGTGTTAACGAAAGCACTGTGCGTCTTTAAAAAAATCTTCGTGGTAACTCTGGTCCTTAAAGATGATGTGTGTCGTAAACGTCTTCCCGTTAGTGAGAACGATATGTTTCTTTCGTGCTAGTAAATACACGCAAAGATCTTTCAGAACTTTCAGAAAGACTCGATGTAAGCATCACAACTGTTTCGGAGCACTTGAAATTCAAAAGTCAAAGAAGTTCGACAAGTTGGTGCTGGACGAAGTGAGTGGTCAAAAAAACTGCTTCCCTGTGGTATCACTGGAGCTCCCATTTCTTTCAGTATTGCAACGCGTGACGGTAACCAGATCCTCTGTAATAAAATGCAGCAATTGGTTCATTGTTCGGACAGCGACGAAGCTCGGCTGCACCTTCCAAAGCCGAAATTCCACCAAAAAACTATTTTGACACTTTGCTGGCCTTACTAATGGCCGAATCAGGCCGACACCACCTTGTTGGCTTTGCTGATGGCTTGATCTACAGAGCTTTCTATTCCCGTGTTAAATGATTACGACGGGAAAGCAAATCCAGCTAGCTAATCGGTAAAAACGCCAGAAACTTCGACTTCCTCTGCAAGAAATGCTTTCGAAATTAACCCGAGAACGAAACCGCCTTAAACGACTTTTGCCTCCAAAAGCCCAGAATTTTATGCAGTTGTCATAACTTAAGCTGTTTCACGTTGGCAAAATGTGTAGATTCCCATAATTTTCTAGATCAGTAAAATTTTTTTGGAGCTGGTACATTCCACTTTAAAAACACAACTGTAAAGTGGACACTAATTTCCGGATGATATTTTATTCAAATATGCTTTGCACTTATCTGTGATATTATGAGCAAATTAATCGTCTTTTGCTGCTCATTGTGCCGCCAGTCCATCACTCGGACAACAATAATAGAAATATAAAGAGGGGTTGTTAATGCTGTTAGCATAAGGAACAACCAGTGAAGAAATGGCATTGCAACCAATCGATAGGTTATTCGAATCGCTAAATTTCTAATGTAATCACCATGAATGCTATTTGAAATGCGAATAAGCAGTTGTCAAGAATAATAGGTAAACGAGATAAGGAAATAAGAGAAGATGAGAGAGAAGAGAGAATGGGTGAACTAGCAAGCATAATGATGACTTTGATAGGTTGAAACTGTGGTAGTTTAGAGGACGAACTTTTTTCAAATAAAATGAAAACATTTTACTGCATGGAACTGGAAACTCTGTGGCATAAAGAATTTTGAAAACTCGGAAGTTAAAAATTGCTTGAAGAAACGATTAGTGCAGCAACTAGGTGAAGCGAATCGTAGTTAGAGTGCTTCCTCAAGCAACAACGCTTTGTCGACTAATGGGGAAAAATGGGCGGGGCTCATGAAGAGTTCACCGTTACAGAAGGAGAGTACTTCACAAGGCTCAGCCCACAAACCTATAGCAGTCATTCCTATTTCATCGCAGCTTTCACGATATATTGCTTACATTTATAAAACTTGCTCTTTTCAACAGCCTTTTTTCGACGGCGACAAAGGTGGTTGTTCACTATGGCAAAGAATGAATTGTCATACGTTTTTCACAATTTTTATATTTCGGTGCACTTTAGTCGGCAACTGAAATTTCCACGGATCTCCCTCATATGAGGGATCCCAGGCCGGTTAGCCGCGAGGCTACGTGGCACGTCCCCCCGGTGCCGGATAGGAGGTTAATCGCGGACCAAAAGCGACCTTCGCTTCCCTGAGACCCATGTGAATCCAGGGGATGGACTCACTGTTTCTGCCGCACCGATTTGGCACATACTTTCTGTATTTGCTAAGTGTATTCATGTATGAGTGTGTGGGTGCGTTTTTGCTTATGCGGATTGTGTTCTACGGGTCAATTCGGCCAAAAGCCTGCAACCGAGTGACAGCGAAGTATATGTGAGGCGGTTAGGAGTCGCCTCCAACAAATAAGCTCCATGTCCACTCTGGGAGAGTCTGGCAAGCTACCCGTGAGTATAACCAGCCCCCACGTTCAGAGCCCAGCGAGCTATACGTGGGTATCAAAATGCTAAACAAAGTAAAAAAAAACGAGCCTCATTGCCCTGACCCCGAAAGAGCCTCCAACTTCGCAGCATTGGGTAGCGCCAGAATGGAGAGGCAGCTAAAATCTCAGGTCTAATGGAAGCTGCCTGGATCACAAAGAACAATGGTGACGATCTGTACCTACAATGCACTTACACGGTCGAGGGCATTCTTATGTAGATTAGAGGGCGTCAGCTAATTCCAAACAGGTCTGATACCAATTTTTCGACGCTAATGGGGAAGAGGGGGTCTGATAAGCCCAGAATATGGTTAAACCTGTTCCGTGGTCGTCGTGATGGGGGGGCTACACTACCACAGCATTCCTCGCCCTCTAATAGTGAAACATATTATGCTTAATCACTTTACCACTTCTAGTATGGATAAAAGATTTTTGCTCTAGTAAAATAAACGATGCTCAGTTATCCAATTTTCTCTAACACAATTAATGCCGAAGTCACACCGTGATCGGAAATCATAATGAAGATTCTAGTAACAAATTTTCACCACAGCTGAGGGAAATATACATCAGAGAAAACAGAGTCAAAGTGTGAAATGATATGAGCTATCAATTCACCTGCATACGAGTACGGAGAGGCTGCCAAAATATCAGGGCCCATGGAAGCTGCCTGGATAAGAAAAAACTATGGTGACGATCTGTTCCTACAATGCACGTATACTTGCATCCGAGTCCTCGGTAGAAGACTTGCTCATACAAGAAAGAAGGATAACGTACGACATCACCGGCCTGGCGATACGAGACGACGCCACCCATTCAACGCCGTCCATGACACCGGAGAAGAACTGTTACTCAGAACATGCGACAGCAAAGGAATCAGCGGCGTTGGCGTTCTCGTCAACACGACTTTGTCCATGAACACTGATTCATTCGAACAGGTTACAACCCGAATCGGACGACTAGGATTAAAAAGATGTCGATCAACACCAGCTTTGACAATCTTCGTCGTTAACGCGCCAACATCAAACTATGACGAAAAAGAAGTTGAAGCATTCTACATGGACTTGGAGAAGTTCTACAGAGAAGACCATACATTCTTCAAGGTCATCATTGGAGATTTCAATGCCAAGATCGGACCAAGAAGATTGTCTGAGAAACGTCACATTGGGACCAACGGATTAGAATAGAACGAACAGGGTGAGCGGCTCTCTGAGTTCATCATGGCGACCAAGACCATCCATGGTAACTCACAATTCCAGAAGCCCCACCCTCAATGCTGGGCGTGGGAGTTTCGCAATGGAGAGTACTATAACGAAATAGACCACATCATAGTAAATAGAATGCGCTTAACCGATGTCGCTGTTGTCTCAAAATTCTGTAAGGGATCAGACCACTATCACCTTCGTGCTTGATTCTATTTCTCACGGAAAGGACAAAAAGCCGCTACATTCAAAGACCGAAGTCCCAGAACCACCACAAACTGGGCGTTATTCATGCGTTGTTTTCTTGTTCAGCAATCGGAGGTTGTTATACAGCCTACATTTGCTTCCATAGAAAAATCCAATACAATTAAACAGCAGGTGACGGTTCCACAGGATCGCCTTCTTCAGAGCCTGGAAGGGTATACTGATATACAATTTATTACGCCGAACACTTCAATAACATTTTCAAAAAAAAACGAGAAACTCCATGGCAATTACATAATCAACAGCTTCTAGAAAAACTCACCGCTTCTTACGTGACTTCGAATGAGGAAGGTTAGAACAGCTGATTATAATCGCACATGGTTGATAACTGCGCCACCCAACATCAGAAATTGATGCGAACATACGGGGCCAGGTCGCGCGTGACCTTTGGGCATTCCTCCTTGTTATTCACTGTTGGGTTTTTGGCATTTATCCTTAAAAGCCTCAAGTAGTTTGCTGGTTGGTGTGCTAGTCTCTTGTCTATTGAGGCTATTGACTTTAACTTCAAAATCGTCCCCTCCATGCTTTCGCATCCTATGCGTTCCTAGTGGAGTACTTTGTCTTGCTTTTCGTTTCCGATCTTTTATACGGATACACAATGGTCTGCCCGTTTCGCCAATATATTCATCTCCGCAATCATTTCAAGAGATCAGGTATATCGTACCTGAACTCATACAATCACCGTACCTGCCGTAAGGGCAAATTACGCAGTTTGCTGTTTCGCATAGACGGTCATGCAAGCGATTACCAACTAACTGACGACGTAGAAGATCAGGTGGCATTTCAACTAGCGCTACCGGTTCCCCTAGTTATCAATCTCCGGCCACAACTCTACTGCAGATATATAGATGATTGTTTTGTCATCATCTCTACTCAAGAGGAGATGGACAAATGCTTTGAATTATTGAATGAGTAGTTTGAGTATATTAGATTCACCCGGTAGAAACCGAAAGAGACTTGGCTTCCATTTGTTAACGTTCAAATCAACTTATCAAGCAGCGTTTACATGACGGAGTGGGATCGAAAACCAAGAAGCAAAAACATACTGGTTCATTTCCTCTCACAAAGAGGGCGCTTGTTAGAAATATGTTTCCAACATCTTTCTCTGTGTGCACAACCAGGGAACTAAAGGAAGAATCACGCGACTTGGCTCGGCAAATAGCCATCTCCAATGGCTACGAAGTAGTTACCGCACGAGACAGGTTTAGAACAAGAGCGATGCGCCGAAACGAAACACTTGGCCAAAAGGAGATGAAGCAAGCATAGCTATAAAACGATGCCTAAAAAGGGCTGGTTTAGAGGAATCGGTAGCATTAGTTGAAATACCACCGGACCTTCTACTTCGTCCGCTCGTCTGTAACCGCTTTTGTGACCGTGGAGACTAAGACACCAACCCGCAAACTCCTTAAGGCTTTTTGGATAAATGCCAAAAGCCCAATAATGAATAACAGGAAGGAATGCCCAAAGTTCACAAGCAACCTGGCCTCGTATTTTCGGATCAATTTCTGATGTGGGGTGGCACAGTCATCAACCACATGCGACTATAGTCAGCTGTTCTAACCTTCCTCAATGGAAGTCACGTAAAAAGCGGTGAGTTTTTCGACAAGCTGTTGATAACGTAATTACCGTAGAGTTTTTCGTCTTTTCGTAAGTGTTATTGAAGTAAATCTTAGTATTCTTGTTAAGTAAACACCAGGTGTTATTTTTATCCTTTATTCACGAATAAGCTGACGTTTCGGCTGACTTCGCCTTCCTCAGAGCCTGGAAAGGACAAGTTGATAGCAATCTATTCGGCCAAACAACTCCATAACCAAACAGAGAAAACGCTAAACCAAGATTTCAATCACATAGAACACAGCTTTGCACACTCACCGCTTTCTATGAGGCTTCCCCTGGGTATGCCGCGTGGAGACCAACCGAGCAGAATTCACATGGAACACGTAATGTGCCCCTTCTATCAGAATAACAGGCTTATATACTGCCCAATGTCACGCGTGATAATGAGGCATTCTCCCCTGCGGTTCATTTTCGTATTTTTGGAATTAATCCAGAACGCCTCGAGAGGTTTGCGCGTTTGTGTCCTCGATTCCGTGGGAGGATTGTCACACGTACGTCAAAGTCCTCCCCGCTATGTCGCGGGGTCCTATGCGTGCCTAGTGGGGTATTCGGTTTACGTTTGCCGACTATGTGTTCTCTTATGCGGACACAGAGTGGTCTGCCCGTATCGCCAATGTATTCATCTCGCACGCGTTATTTGAGATCAGGTAAACTGTGCCCAAGCTCATATAATCACCGTCACCACCATTAGGGCAATTTCCGTTGCACATAAGCTGTCATATAGGCGGTTACTGGCGTCTTAGATTACTCGGTGGAATTTCATTTATCGTTTCCGATTTCCCTAGACTCGCCCTTCCTAAGCAGCGTTTTACAGCTGCACTTAAATCATTTGAGATGAAGGGTAAGATAAACGGGACCTTTTGTCGCTAGAGTTGTCGTTTGGGGGCCTGCGATATTCCCTACACGTATCCCGAGCTACAGTTTCGTAGCCATCAGACTGTTTGACGTGCCAAGTTCCGGGACTCCTCTCTCTGCTCTCTTCCCGTGCACACGCTGGTTGCTGTTCAAAACATGTTTCTTACAAGCGCCCTTTTCGTGTGAGAGGAATGACAGGAGAGATAATGGACCAAGATGTTTATAATACTTGGCTTTTGGTACCACCTCGTAATGTAGCCATTTTTTGACAGATTAATTTGAACGTTCAGGAATGGCAGCCAGTTTTCTTTCGGTTTCTCTTGGGTAAACTTGATATACTCTGACTGTTCGTTCAACAACTCGAAGCATTTGTCCATTTGCTTTTGTGTTGAGCGAAGGACAAAACAGTCATCGATATATCTACAGTAGAGTGCTAGTAGAGGGCCGACATCGGTCACTGGTGCTTTCACGTTAGACATAAACGCAATGGCAAGACTTGGTGCCAGTCGTTGTCCCATTGCCAACCCTCTTATCTGAGCGTAGTACTTTCCGAACCATCTAGAGATTGAGCAGCTCAAGTACCCTTTTAGGAGTGCTATCAACTGCTCTATCTTGAGGCCATACTTGTTTATTTTTCCGTGTTGTATAAGGAGTTCGAATATGGCTTGCATTGCGGAATCATTCGACACGTTTGTATACAGAGCGGTAACGTTGAAAGACTCCACGTACGCGCTGCTGGGCTGTGCAGTACGTAGACGTTCCAGAAACATCTGGGTATTCGTAAGACGGGGTGGAATGTGTCTCGATAACTGGGTAAATATTAGGATTAAGGCCGAGAGTTCGAAGGTCACCAAGAGACGTCTGTCTCCAGAAACTCTCGAGCTAATACGCCAGCGTGGAATCGTACGAGCTGCCGGCAACCGCGAACTAACGTCGGAGCTTGCGAAACAACGCAAACAGACGATAAAAGAAGATCTTAAAGAAAGAAGATAAGCAGTAATGGTCGAAGTTGTAAAGGTTAGGAAAAGCATTCGCAAAGCATGCCGAAACTTTGCCAATTACAAGACCAAGATAATTGCACTCTGACGCCCAGACAGAACAATAACAGCGTCCAGAAAGGCAATTGAGAAAATCATTCACGAATACTACTCAGATCTCTTCGATAGCCACGTCCATCTTCCGTCATATAAAATAAAGGAGGATGGATTTGTTGTACCACCGGTTCTCCATTTCGAAATCCGACATATCATTTCGTCGGTGAAAAATCGATCAGCAGAGATCCGGACAGGATAAGATCAGAACACCTAAACAACCAGGATCCTAAACAGGGTGGACAAAACACTGAAGGCCGAAAAGCTATGTGAGCAAGCAGGGTTTCGAAAAGAATTTAGTACGTTGGACCACAGCCACACGATAACAACGCTCGTTGAAGTATTGACAGAGTAAAAAAGAGCGCTCTGTCCCATTTTCATCAATTTGAAGAAGACCTTTGACTCAATTGAGATAGAAGCAATAATGAATGGAAGCCTTTGATAAAAAAGGAGTCCCTATTCAGTACATAAAGATTCTTCGTGAGCTGCACAAAAATTTCACAACTAACATTTCACCATTCTACAACGATATTAACGTTGACGTCAAAAAAGGAGTTAAGCAAGGCAACATCGTCTCGCCACAACTATTTACCGCCACCCTCCAGAATGTCATGCGAACATTGAAATGGGATAATAGTGAGTGAAAATCGATAGTCGGCAGTCACGGCATCTTCACTATGCTGATGACATCGTCCTCATAACACCAGATATTAGCAAAGCGGAACGCATGCTTGCCGACTTTGATAAAGCCTGTGGAATGATTGGTCTTCGACTAAATCTCAGAAAGACGATGTTCATGAGAAACAGATTGGTTTCGTGTGCCTCATTCACGCTCAACGGAACGAATGTCTGCGAATGCTTCAGTTATGTCTATCTAGCTAGATAAACCATCATGTTGAACAACTTCGCTCCAAAGTTGAGCAGAATCAAACAAGCGGCTAGGGAAGTTTTCAAGAGCATCGAGGATGTAATGTAGAAAACAAAAAATACCCGATTCCGTGCCCACCTTTTCGACTCAACGGTGCTCCCTGCCCTAATGCCTCAGAAACCTGGTCGCTGCGTAAGCAGGATGAAAGATCACTCAGCGTTATCGAACGCGCAGTCAAAAGGGCAATGCTAGGAGTATCCCGTGTCACGCAAGTAAGGGAAGGGGTCCGAAGCTCCGACCTGCATCAACGACCGCAAATCGTAAATGCCGTTCTATACGCCAAACATTCGAAGATAATGTGGGTCGGACACATAAAGCGTATAAACGACAACCGATGGACAAGAGCCGTTAGTGACTGCATTCCTCGGATGTCAGACGTACTGCAGGATGACCACCTACCCGATGGTCAGAGTTCTTCACGAAGAACCTAGAAGAAAAATATGCTGCTCGACGAGTCGCTAGAGCGAGTACGATCCCACGTCCAGTGTTCAGGGTAGCGCTTCTGGAATTTCGAGTTACCATGGATAGTGTTGGTCGTCATGATAAACTCAGAGAGCGCTCACCCTGTTCGTTCCATTCTAATCCGTGGGTCCCAATTTGACGTTCTTCAAACGTTCTTCTCGGTCCAATCTTGGCGTTGAAACCTCCAATGATAACCTTAAAGAATGCATGGTCTTCTCTGGAGAACCGCTCCAAGTCCATGTAGAGCGCTTCGGCTTCTCCTTCGTCATAGTTTGATATCAGCGCGTAAACGACGAAGGCTGTCAAAGCCAGTATTGATCCACATATTTTTAACCGTAAACACTCGATTCGGGTTGTAAGCTGTTTGAATGAATCGGTGTTCATTGACAAACTCATGTTGACGAGAACGCCGACGCCGCCGATTCCTTTGCTGTCGCATGCTCCGAGTAACAGTTCTTCTCCGGTGTCATGGACGGCTTTGAATGGGTTGCGTCATCTCATGTCGGCCATGCCGATAATGTCGTGCCTTATCCTTCTTTCTTGCATGAGCAAGTCTTCAACCGAGGACTCGGATGCAAGTGTACGTGCATTGTAGGTACAGATCGTCACCATAGTTTTTTTCTTATCCAGGCAGCTTCCATGGGCCCTGAGATTTTAGCAGCCTTTCCGTACTCGTGTGCAAGTGAACTGAAATTTCATCTCATTTCACACTGCGAATCTGTTTTCTCTTATGTAGATTTCCCTGAGCTGTGGTGAAGATCTGTTACTAGAATCTTCATGATGATTTCTGATCACGGTGTGCACTGGCTTCGGTATTGAACGTGCTAGAGAAAATTGGATAACTGACATCATGTATTTTACTAAAGCACAAATCTTTTATCCAAACTGGAAGTGATAAAGTGATTAAGCACAACATGTTTCACTAATAGAGGACGAGGAGTGTGCTGTGGTAGTGCTGCCCTTCCCCCATCACTACCACCACCCAGGTTTGACTGAGCTCATCAGGCCCGTCTTCCCATTATCGTCGAAAAATTGGCACCAGACTTGTTTGGAATTAGCTGACGCCCTCTAATCCACACAAGAATGCCCTCGACCGTCTATCCCAGGATTCCTGGCAAAATCGACTGGACTAGCATTTACATAGATAGCAAAAGTCCTCAAGCAGCAGATGAACTTATGCGCAGAAAAGACCCGAGAGTTTCATGAATAATATATACAGAAACATGAATCTAATGTAGGAAGTGCTGCGATCCGCAGCGTAGATATGAAGATGGGTCATATAGAAACAATGTCTTTGTGTAGATAAACAAAAAGGTCGTGACAAAATAGTGAGGAAACTACGGTGATTTCTACAGTCCAAGGTAAAATGAGACCAGTTAGCAGCCAGTTATGAACAAACTTATCACTGCTCTGAAAAACTGTACTAGGCAGTAAAAATTTTAACATTGTGATTTCGACTACAGCCTCAGTTTAACTGGGTTCAATGCCGATTTTTCCTTCCCAGATCAACCTCCTTGACAGCTGATTACTGATGGCATTGTTAGATGGAAAACTAGTTGAAAGAAAGGCGAAATGAAAGGCCTGAATGGTGTAGTGGTGAACACGTTAGCCCCCGGAAAGGATAATGGCTGGTTCGACGTTCACAGCAGACACCTGAGGTCCGGAGTTCTGTAAATATCTCAGCAACAATGGAGTTTTGTTTCCCATACTACGTTTACTTATAATACGTGCTTAGTTGGATCTGAATCCTCTAATAGGGAGAGGGTGTGATGTTATCGGGCTGACCGAGATATGAAAAATCAAGTGAAGAATCTTCCCATTCAACCCCCTCTTTGATACCGGAAAATGATTTATTGACGGACACTAGAGTAAAAACTAACCGACAGAAAGTCAAAGCAAGGGTCTCCGTTGTGTAGTGGGTAACACGTAAAAACCCGGAAAGGGTAACCGTGGGCGCGAAACTCAGCTTAGCTTCTCAGTTTTGCTCATATCTCATCATGTCTACAGCCGTAAATTAACTGTTTCTCCACATACACGATAACAAAGCAGTCTTCAGGTCATCGTAACTAGGACAATAGCCATAAAACCCGAGTGGTTTGAGCAACAAACTGCACGGGATCGAGCGCTTCTGGTTGAATAGGTGAGGACGAATTGTAACTTTAACAGTAACTCTTTCCTGCATATCCTCGTCAAATTGTGATAAAGACGAAGCCAAAACATTGCATAGCGCTAAACAGAATTATATTTAAACTCGGAGATACTCGATAAAGAAGATCGTGTCTTCTATAAGGTCACCATCGACGAGTTAAACGCTGAGATTTTTGCTTAGGATAACGTCAGAAAAAACTGATATCGCTCCGCGAACTAGAAAGGAACGAACATGGTGCACTATGCATATGTTGAACATGATGCCCTCGACCTTCAGTGAAAACTCACAATTCCAGATTCCCATTCTCAAAGTCGATCTAGGAATTTATTAACCGGGCGTACGGCAATGAAAAATACCACAACAGAGTAAATCAGGAGTGTTGTCTAGTCACCTTCTCCCTTATCACAAAATTTTATAATGGATTTTGCAAAAGTCTCCCTTGCCTACCATTTCTTCTATCGCGGGAACTAGAGAAAGACGAAAATTTGAAAACGAATCCCTGAAACACTATGAACTAGGAATTATTCCTCAAAAGACGGACTTCCTATAAACCTCGGCATATATAGTTAATATACTTATTTATGATCTTATAAGCTGATCTTCTTTAGCTGGTGCGAGGTTGGCACATCGTTGTTGTTGTTGTCGTTGTTGGTCGATGGCTGACGTTTCGGCGATTTCGCCTTCCTCAGAGCCTGGATGTATTTTATATTGGAATACTTCAATTTTTCGGTGGAAAAAAGGCTAAAATATTAATGAAGATCAAACGTTTAAATAGATGGTGGGCTAAGATGTTACGGTCAAATGTCCGTCATCGACCAACAACAACAACAACGACAACAAAGACATATACCAACCTCGCACCAGCTAAAGATCAGTTTATGGGATTTATTCCGATCATTACTCGAACTTTAAGAGATAACTTTACCATAAATTTTATAAGGAATATGAGCGACATGTTCGGCATTTTCACATTAGTGGTAAAAACGCCGTTAGACCAAGAAGCGTTTGCCTCCAGGAATGCTCGAGCCAATACGCCGACGTAGAATCGCACGACTCGCAGGCATCCCCTAATTCATGTTTGAATAAAAATAGACTTATAGAAAAGTTATGAATGGAGGTCTTAAAATAAGAAGACTAGTAGTAATGGATGAAGGATCCGACGCTGAAAACACACCTCTCTCTAATCCACATCGTGGTGAAGACCTGGATACGCCCTTGCAAGGTTAAGTCAGGACTCCAGGGAGGACCAAGTTGCACGACCAGCAATAGGCCAGCCTCAGTACCCCGCACACTGGGTGCTCCCGTCTATGACGTCAGGCGGTGAGACGACCGGTGAGAGGCCAGAAAATCTCGGGTTGCGCAGGACGTCATTAGAACCGGATCTGACAAGCACACGCACGACACGCCATGGAGATTGTTTCTTACTATTCACGTATGATGCCAGAACACTCTCCACACACGCCGATCATCACGCCCTTCTTGCAGCTGCAGATTGCATTAAATTTCATGTGATCGCATTACAAGAAACAAAGATCAAGAAGACCGACATACGCCAATTAAACAACGGGACCTTTGTGATTCGTGGAGAGAAGGTCCCGTCACGAAATGTCGGCGGCGTAGGCTTTGTCGTGCACCCGTCCATTGTCCATCTCGTCGACTCATACGAGATCCTTTCCCTTCGGATAGCCGTCCTCCGTCTTCAACTGTTGCATCATAAGAAGATCACTATCATCAACTGCTACTCACCAACCGACGCAGCTGATGAGTACGAAATAAATGCGTTCTACTATCAGCTGGAGGAAGTCATTCGCAATGATAAAGCTTATCATAAATTTGTTGTCGGAGACCTCAACGCTAGAATAGGAAACGCCAACGAGAGCGAATACAGGATCGGAAATTATGGATTAGGAGAAAGAAATGAGAATGGCAACCGTCTCGCAGGACTCCTGTCAGCAGCACGTCTCTTCCATGGAAACTCGTTTTTCAAGAAGAAAGAAAGCCGCCACTGGACATGGGAATCTCCTAACGGTGCAGGACATCCATGTGAGCAAACCGGGCTTTGAAGAAAAAGCGACAAGGAAGAAACAACATACCCCATTCACACGATTACCGCTTGTTATCACAAAAATACAGTAGACATTTCTGTCTTGCTTTGTCAACTAAAAGCAGCCTTTGCCTCATGATGTAGAAATTCCTAATGAGCAAATGTAAGGACTTCTGAAACATTTTGCCACATTGGCTGACGTTTTGGTAGACTTGGTCTTCTTCTTTCTGAGTCCGCAACAATAAAATTGAGTCAAGCATTTCAAAAAGTCTTACTTACTTGATACTTGGTACTTGAACGGCTCGTCATCACTAGTTGTGCAGCTCCAGCTCAATGACCATTTTTCGGGGATTTGCTGGTTAAGCCATTGTGGTTCCCTTGAATCCCAAGGACAGCCTGGCCAAAGTCTGCCCTATTTCTTCACCACTACATGCAGTCACAGCATTTGTGGATCAGAGGGAGATTTACCGCCATGCGACTTAGATACCAAGACGGTGGTGGGTCCTGGTATTGGTTTACTCTTAGCTAGGCTTCCTGATGGAAACGCCGGACTCCTTCTCAGCTTGAGAGACCCTTCCGGGGAGACAAATCCAACCGCGATGCATCGCAGTCTGACACCCAGGAACACCTCCCAGCCACGATGAGGCGGTAAACTGTTGAGAGGTTTCAAAAGGAGTATGCTAGAACTTGAAACCTATATATGAGTCTTACTGAACACTGCTTTTTCACCGTTTTTTAAGGAGAAACTGATCAACACCAAAGGCAAATAATTTAATATAGGTGACGAATGTGCCTGTCAGAGATCAAAAAACTAGCCTGAGTTGTCAGGTGAGGTCATCCGTGATTACATAGGACTCCTGCACGCGGTTTGTTTCGCCTGGATTTTTGAGATTTATCCAGAACGCAATTCTAAGCGCTGATGTTTTGGATGTCTGTACGAGAATAACAACTTTTACTTCAAAATCTTTTCCGTTATATCATTGTGTTCCATGCGCGCCTAGTGGAGTATGCATTAATTCTGCGTCGCACGCTTTGCAACAGATCAGGTACATCGTAGCCGAACCCATGCAATCACTGTCTCTACCGTACGGCGTAATTATCGAACTTTGTGCTCCACACAAACGGTCAAGCAGACCGTTGCGAGATAGCTGGCGCCTCAGCGTGCTCGGTTTTATTTCAGTCACTGCTACTCACTTCTCTAGACCAATTCTTCGGACCGTTGCTTTATAGCTGCCCTTATTACTTTGCAAATTAAGGGCAGGTTAGTCGCGAGTTTGTTCTCGCTTCATATAACAGCAATGCAATACATTTTTCAGGTGCTATCCTCTTAGTGTTGGACAGGAACAGATAGCCATACCTAAACCAAGAGTGAAACTTGATATGCCAACACAATGCGGAAACAGAGCATTCGCACCACCACCTAGTTGACCTAAGATAAGACTGTCACTTCATACGTTGAGTTATTATGTCGCCCATATGTATTCGAGTCCTTTGAGAGCAATTGGCATACATCGACTATGAACAAATTTTCGAAATAGAAAGAGTTCATGCAGACAAACAAAATTCAATCAGCATGTTAAAGCGCTACTGGGGTTAACCATTCACCAGTAATTATATCATCATTACAACCATAGTCTTCTTTTCCCCTTCGGTTCGGTTAACTATCTTCAGTTTTCATCAATGCAGAGTATAGAAAATTCCATATTGGTTTCCGCATTATTAGCAATTTTTCCATTAAAGGTGTTTTCGAATAGAAATTCGAATTCGTCGTTAATTTATATGACGCCACTAAAGACGTTCTTGATCATGTATAAAATAGGACTAAACACGAATACGATGGAATAGTGAAAGAATGCACAAACAATAAAGACACAAGAGCAAAAGCGAGAACGCGTAGTTTTCTTGTTCAGCAATCGCGAGGTTGTTATACAGCATACATTTACTTCCATAGACCCTTGTGTATCCGTATAGAAGAACACCTAGATGACAAACGAAAAGTAAGACAAAGTACCCCACTAGGCACGCACAGGATACAAAAGCATAGCGGAAACGCCACACCTAGAAGTCTGGAAGCCCTTCGTAGGTGATGAATCCGAGAAAACGAATTGGATGTGAGAGGATTTATTGCCGATTTAGGCTCCCCAAATCAATGCCGTGACGGGTGATTGCTGATGGAAAAGATCGATAGAACTAGCTGAAAGACGCGTTACTCCCTGGAAAGGACATTAGCGCGTTCGTTCCCCACCGCAGACACCTGCAGTCCGGACACATCCGCATCTGTGCAGTAGGAAATACTGCAGTCTTCGTTCGCCAACTGACCGAAGAGAGAATTTTTGGCATTTTAATAGAAAGGTCATTATTGCTACTGATATACAACTGACCGAAGAGAGAATTTTTGGCATTTTAATAGAAAGGTCATTATTGCTACTAGCTTTATCCAACTCTCTCTTTCCAAAGTTTGGATGCCCGTAGTGTTTTCATCCATCGAGATGACTATTGCCAAAACATTGAAATATTTTCCTAGAAATCCTAGTTACATTCACTGTCTCACTGAGAAACACTAAATTTTAGGACGTTTCGAAACAAACAGTGAACTTTGGACTTGCGACTTTACTAATATATTCCCTAATAGATATTCATTGCTTGCAACCACTTTCAAGCTTCTGTTAAATAACTATTTCTGCTTCAACACTTTTTCTGCCACGGTTTTGAAATGAGGCAGGCTACTTGAAATTAATTCGTATAGATTTGCTTTGTGACGTCAAATTTCAAAGCTGTTCTTGGAAAAGATTCGTAATAACGCGTAAGCATTGTCCTAGGGAGCCAAATGGAAATTGAGATGCTTCGAAGAATTTGGCACCGCAGCTACGAAGGTTCATGAAGAGAAATGTTGTGAGCATCCATCAGCCCTAGCCATCTGAGGGTGATAATAGAAGTTGATCTTCCTAAAACTCATCGAATGGTTGCAGAAAAACACATCGTTGACCACTTAAAAACCGCTCGCTATTTCAAAAAAATTTGCAATGTTCCAAAACTCGGTACATGGACGTCACACAAATTGAGTTGCTTCTCGCTCAATTAGGAGATGATCGTTCCAGAGGACAGCTACATCCTATTTAAAGTTCGTCTCAATGTTCTTCGCTTCTATTTGCGTTATATATATTACACACATTTAAAAGGAATAAAGCTTAGAGCGAAGTCAGATCGGAGATCGATGAGCCAACAGACATTGACTGAAGATGGACAGACGGACCTAGTCGTGTATGACAGAAGTGACTGAATGGATATCTGGCCTTTATGATGGCTTGCCATGGCCTATCCGTGTGTTGATTCAGTTCTCCTATCCTCATAAATAAGTCTGTTTGTCGACCTCGGAGCGATGGAAAGCTTTGTCAGCATAAGGAGCGGAACTGAACCATGTGTACTGCACGGAACTTCTAACCAGTGTACTACACGCACCTTTTCAATCACTTACGAATAGTAAAAAATGTTGTCTGCCTGTTCTTTTTTTGTCTTTATTAAGAAAAGCAGTTGCTATGAATAAAATCAATAAACCTGCAAAATTAACAGTTAAAATGTCATTGCGTAATAGCACTGATAGGAAGTTTCTTAACAGCTTGATCTAGTTGTTGTCGAAAAACAGAGGATTTCGATGTTATCACCATCATCATCTAACTTTCCTCTGCCAAGAAAATGCTTACTTCTTTCCTTCGCCTTCGTTTCATTTCGCTACTTGTTGCGTCTCCAACATATCGATCCTCATCTGAAGACCAGATATTGCACTTGTGTTTGTTTTGTTTGTTTTAGATATGTGTTTTTTCTAACACTGAAGAAAAATTTGCGCACATATTTATTGGAAGTGAAGTGGAAGCTTACTTTGTAAATCAGCTTCTCCTTGACTATCAAAGGCTTCCATTATTGCTTCTATCTCAGTTGAGTCAAAGGCCTTCTTCAAATCGCTGAAAATGGGATAGGGCACTCTTTTTTACTCTAGCGATTCTTCAGTGAGTCTTGTTATCGTGTAGATGTAGTCCATCGTACTAAATCCTTTTCGAAATCATGCATGATCACATGGCTTTTCGGTGTCCATTGTTCTGTCTACCCTGTTCATGATGCATGCTCACATGGCTTTTCGGTGTCCATTGTTCTGTCTACCCTGTTCATGATGACTCGAGTTAAACGTTTGTAGACGACAGACAGCGAGCAGATTGGGCGATAGTTGCCGATTTCGTGTAGGTCACTATTCTCGAGCATTAGCACGGTCTTGTTTGTCTTCCATTGTATGGGGACCTTGCATTCAGACAGGTAACATGCGAAGGGAACTCGTGATACAACATATCCATGCTACTTTATTTCATATGACGAAAGGTGGACGGGGCTATCGAAGAGATCAGAGTAGTAATCGTGAATAATTTTCTCCATTGCTTTTCTGGACGCTGTAACTGTTCTTTCCGGGCGTCGGAGTGCAGTCATCTTGGCCCCTAGCCTCTGTAGCTGCGAAGTTGAATGGGTAGCGTCATCGTCGTAGACACGATGGACACTACATATCAATGCTCGACGGTGTGAGAGTGGACAGTATTCACTTTGTTGTTCATTTTCAATTCAGTGGGTCTCAGGGTATTTTCACAATACTAGTTATACTCATTTGATAGCCAGTCGAAAGCAGATCAAAAGGTGTTGCTTGAGACCAGAAAAGTCGTTTTTACACTCAACAATCTACGAAAAAAAGCTTCATTTGAAAAACTTCACTGGCCAGAAATTTGACTGCTGTTTCACGTCTAGTCGTCGGGAAGAGACACGATTTTTGCATGGAATGTATAAATTTTCATACCGCTTCCACATTTAGTTTCTACAAAAGCTTCTGGCATACCGCCTCATTTGATGTACTCCTCCGAAGGTACCGTGTCATGCCCTGGGTCAGCAGTCTTTAGTTCCCTTTGGCAAAGCTCCACCCACTACAGAAGTAATACAGCTCATGGGCATTCGTCAAGTACTCGCAGCGTTCGTTCGGTCTTCATCCAGGCCCTGAGTTCCTCAGTGCTCCAGCTCTAGTGTCCGCCTAGCTTCCTTCATTTGCATCACTTGTTCTCATTTCAATCTCGCTCTCATATATCCAGTTAACCATCGTCGTCGCATATTCCATATGATTGTTGTACTGTTGCTATTGCTATAAACTGTTATAATCAAATTTCGAGGTTGTCCACGGTGGTTACGGAAAAAAGCCCCGCGTGGTGATTTCATGCAAAGTCGAGCATTCCACGTACAGTTGGCAGACAAAGGACAAATCCGACCAACTCCCTAATCTACTGGCCAACTAACACATTGCAGTCGCTAGTGGAAAATAGGCCTTTGTTCCAATTCTCAATGCTGAGTAGCCACTAGCTTTAAGCAGAATGCTCGACTTCGTGAGAAGACGCCACGTGGGACTTTTCGTAGTTGTCACAGGGCAACACCTCAAACTTTGGTAATTAAATCGATTATATACATAAATGCAACATCAATACAACACTAATATCAACGGAGAACTACTGGCACACAAACAAGGCATGTTCAGGGCTATGAGGTACTGTACCTACTACTGAAGTGAGGCTAACGTGGGCATAAGAGTGTTGTAAATAATACTATTACAACATTAGTACTATGATAACATTGATAACAATGAAGAGCAAGGGGATGCGAATGATGGCGCCCGCACTGGCACGTTCAGTGGCCTAAATGCTGATGGCTAGAACAACAGAAGAGTGAGATGCAGACGAGCCGTACATTAGGTTAGGCTAGAGATCTTATGTACAGCGGTCAAGTGTACTTTGACATTGATCGATGAGGATACAAGTTACCTAAGCTTGGATGGTGGAAATGTCAGGTCTTGGTTAACGATATGTCTGCAACGTGAAGTTTCAGCATCGATGGGTGCCACCGTGCTTATGCTTAAGATATCGCGAGCCAGAAAGATAACGACTGAGAAATGATAAGCCTATAGCGGCCTAACAAATATACAGCATAAGATGGCCAGTAAGCGGCCTTATACGCATGGCGTACCTTTTGGGAGGAATGGTACATGCCACTGATGGCGTTGCAAACAGAACGCATTTGAGGATAGTCGCCGCTACTGACAACACACCGCAGACCAATTAATAAATAAATATATGAACATTGACACAAGGTTGAGGATCAGGATGATGATGAGGATACACTGGGCTGATGGGAAGCGTGGCGTAGTGACGGTGATTCAAGACTAATGTACAATTCGCAACTGTCATTTAATAATGATATGTTAAAGTTAATGTACAATAATGGCTATGTGCAATATGACTTAAAAAGTACGATAACCTACATCGGTGAAACACGAGATCAGCACGGTACGGATCTAAAAGTGGACGAACCCTGACAGGGGCGAACTCTAATAGCAATTCACGAGGCTACTTATATGGTACCTAGGATCGACTTTCTATTAACCTCGGCATTGAATTATGATCATGCTATTTATATGCTTCTGGAGAAGGCGGTATTTGGCACAGGTCCAGCTTCTTTAGCGAAAACATTCGTCGGCTACTGTTACCAAATCCTCTCTAAACCAGAGATCAGCTGGCGGAAGCTTGCTCTCGCAAACATCCTCGTACTCTTTTTGTTATTGTACACATGAACGAACAACAAGTTCAGATTGTAAAAATAGGTTTGCATAACAAGACCGTTTATAGCGATCGAAGTTCCTTAGGATGGGATCAAAATATTTACGCACTACGACATTTGCTAGGCAACTTGAGAAACAGTGGACATGATCCTTACTGCAGAACATACAGTAATAGAAAGATAGAAATAGATATGGAAAGAAATAGAAACTATCTTTAGCGAAAACATTCGTCGGCTACTGTTACCAAATCCTCTCTAAACCAGAGATCAGCTGGCGGAAGCTTGCTCTCGCAAACATCCTCGTACTCTTTTTGTTATTGTACACATGAACGAACAACAAGTTCAGATTGTAAAAATAGGTTTGCATAACAAGACCGTTTATAGCGATCGAAGTTCCTTAGGATGGGATCAAAATATTTACGCACTACGACATTTGCTAGGCAACTTGAGAAACAGTGGACATGATCCTTACTGCAGAACATACAGTAATAGAAAGATAGAAATAGATATGGAAAGAAATAGAAACTATTCTGGCAATAGTCGCTATGTGGAAAATACGAGTACATAACATACTGAAATAGACACAGCATAAATGATAAAGTATTTCCGATTGGTGACATCGATGTGGTCTTTGGTTGGACGCCGCGCCGGACTCATCAACCTCGCTATACCTCCAAAGTCTGCAAATTGATAGCAGATTTACTGGAGTCGAATGCATCGCTCACTCCTCAGGAATTGATGGAGTTCGAAAGTTTTGCTCTTTCCTATTTTAAAAGAAAGGTTGTATTCCAACACCGCGGTATGTGTCGGTATGCCCGTGAATGCCATTGTATTGATCAAATGCGCATTCGGCCATCTCTATGACGGTGCGATTGGAGCTGAATATGTAGAACATCCGCAATAAAATGCTTCATCGTCTCATCCTTAATACCCTTTCTGCGTAACTGCACAGATGGCTGGTTGTAGAGTTTCGTTGCCTTAAATGCTCCACTTACGTGCGAAATTTACTAGTTTACTTTGGTTTTCTCTTATCTCTGTCTTTTTTTTATCGAAACGTTAATCCCACAATTTTGCAGTCGCCGCTACTCATGTGAATCCGCTAGAACGATCCCTTTGGCGCAGTATTGATTAGTTCGACGGGACCGTTTAGATCGTTCAATCCATAGACGTTCTCGTAGTGAAATTTTTCCTTTTTTTATCATGAAGAACTGTTTTTCACTGCAATAGCGAATTATACTTGTTCTACTTTTTTTATACAATTCCCTAACGATCCATTCCATTATTTCACATGAGCTGTGCATGTGCTATCCTGTGATCCCTTCTTCCACGTACATATCATCCACTCAATACGATTTCCATACTGTGCAGTCTTCCTCAGTATATAACTTGTAGTGCAACTTCTCGCAGTTCAAAAGAAAATTGCTTTGCTAAGGAACGTTCATTGTATGGTTTCCTCTAAAACGAATATTTTTGGTCATTACAGTGCTTGTGCTTTCTAAATTTGGAGATTTTAAGTGACTTCACGTTTATGCGGATCATTGCTTCATCAAATCCTTTCACTCGAAGATCCTTTGAAATTATTCACGTTGTTTAAGAAATATCTCAGCTTATCTTTAAAACTAACTTTCATTAGACTTTGGTAGCAATAATGATAACTTTGTATATTATTCAGTGAAAGGGGGCCCGTGTGGCACAGTGGTCAGAGGCGCCCTGCAACACATACGTGGAATTGATCTTGATCAGTGGTTGGAGGCGCCCTGCAACACATACGTGGAATTGATCTTGATCAGTGGTTGGAGGCGCCACTGCGGCGCGCACCTGAAATGCGCCCATGGTCCATGAAGCCTTCCATCCCTCCCGAATTTGAAAATTGGCACCAGACTTGTCTGGAAGGATAGCAGCACTGTCTCGTTACATCGGTAGGCCACCGCGAGTTATTGTAAAAGCCAGATATATGCCTTCAACCATCTCCAAACGATGCTTAATGAAGTCGAATACGTGGTGCATCCCCCAAGAATTGATCAACGCCGAGGGCTTTTAGAGAGCTTTAAGCCAAAAAACAGATCCAACTGTAAATAAATGTGCATATCAAAATTGTACAAACAAGTTGGCGAACTTGTATTCTTTTATGGTTTAGCTGATACGAGTTTGGTTTAAAAAGCTTTATCTCGATAACTTTTCGACGCCTTCATCTTCTTCAGAGCCACGTTAGTCTGTGTCGATGATCTATTGCTGGTCGTCGTTGCCATGATGGCGTTCGTTGTTGCATGAAGTTAACTCCAGTAAACTGGAGTATGGCTCGAATGAGAAATCCCACTCTTTATTGCCGTTTCAAAGGGCGCGTGTGGCGCAGTGGTTGGAGGCGCCACTGAGGCGCGCACGTGAAATGCGCCCATGGCTCACCAAGCCTTCCATCCCTCCGGGGTCGGCAAATTGGTACCAGACTTGTCTGGGAGGATAGCAGCACTGGCTCGATACATCGGCAAGCCACCGCGAGTCATTATGCATTCAATCACCTCCAACGATGCTTAATGAAGTCGAATGCATGGCGCATCCCTCAGGGATTGATCAACACCGAGAGCTCTATCCTTTTATCCTTTTTACTGCCGTTTTATACATGTCGGACGTAGGTCGATTCCTAGTATCCAGCATGATCCGCTTTTGGTGGGCATGGATCCTGCATCAGTCAGTACATCACTTTCTGGTGCGTAACCTGGCAGTGTCTTTAAATAGCTTACCATTACATGGAGCAATCAGCTTTTGTCTTAACTCCCGCTGAGCATATTCTTCGCAAATGGAAAGAGTCAGCGCTTTCTGAACCTGCAATAAACTCGTGTCTTCCCTTCCTTTTAAACTCTCTGTCCTATCAGATGAAAACTTTATTTGGACGGATCTTAGTGGTAACAGGCACCTTGCGATCATTAGTAGCAAGTTAACTCGATTAGCTTGCACTCTCATTTCCGATCAAATTCCCCCAGATAGGAAATTATTTCTTTTCAGCTGTCGCACCTTATTCACTTTTCGGAAAAACAATAGGAAGTAGTTAAGAATTTTATCATGCTGAACTTAAATTTTAAGGGGTAAAACATGTTTAGAATATGAAAGGGAATTTAAGTGCTGGCCTTAAGCAACCTGTAGAATCAAAGGCTGAGCTCTGTGCCTTATTGGTGTCGGATTAAGGAATATCTATAAATGCGTAACGATTTTCACCTGTGAATATGTTCGTGCGCGTGCGGATTGCATCTTAAACATCGAGTGGACCGACACTCATCACTCATTTGACTGTTGAGTACAACATTGGATGCAATTAGTCATTTCTTACAACCTCACGACTGCTCACAGAACGCTAGGCAAACTCTCTGTGGGTGTACGCATCCCCCAAGACGGATATCGGTAGACTATGCTGAGAGACAGGCGAAACGAAGGATCCACATAGTGTGGTGCTGAACGCGTTACTCCCCGCAAAGGACAATAGCGCATTCGTTTCCCACCTTAGACACCAGCGGTGCATAGTTTTGCACATATCTCAGCAACATTATGCTTAGACACCTCACAAAAATAATCAGGCATAAGTAGCCGTCAACCAAACAGTGCCTGCTCGCAGGTCGCAGGGACAAGTGCGACGGGGACAACTTAAGGCCTTGCCAGTGATCATTTGAGTCATTTGCTAATTATCGGGACTACAGCTGACCAAAACCAAAATACTTACTGTGCACTGAAGAATCCAATTTGGTCCAGCGTTGAAGGACACCTATGTGGATCTTCAATATCACTAGATATGACTTTTCACGAAGCGCGCCATCCATTGAATCGCTAATGGTGAAGTGGTTCATCGCTTCAAAAAAGTGAGATAGAAACTGTGATCAATAAACGTTGCAAATTGAATGAATTTTAGCCAACTCATAGATCATCGAAATGATGGAAGATGACGTATATTAACTTCGATGGAATAAATGAAGTAGAATGTAACTCTGTAAGTTTACAGTGAAAATCAAGCCGTGCTGAGTGGAACCTTCTGGAGTGGGGCACCAGTCGAATGGGAATTTCACTCGTTAGTGCCCCTTTTATACAAAACGGTTGCAGCTGATTGTCCACTGATAACGATTTGATTTTATGTAGACAATCCAACCAAGAGTAGTCGGTGTTATATCAGCCAACATGTAGGAAATCAATACTTTTCAAAACCGACCATTGTTCGACCTCGACACGAATGATCAGTATCTTATATTGAATGTAAATACTGATAATGGACAGCTGACCATGCAAACAACTAAGGCAAGAGTAGCAGAGGAAATGATTTGAGAATTTTTTACGCTCTATATTTAGCGTCAAAGTAAAAAAACGTGCAAACTGGTAATATATGTTTTAATAAGTGCGACTTAACTGACATCTAAACAAAATCCTATAAATATAAATAAACATTTTCTGACGTTCGTGCAAAGAAATTCCCAAATAAGATGAAGGAAAAGTGTAGAAACCGCGTATGTAGTGTGATGGGACGCGACGCAGCTGCCCGCTCTCCCACGCAATGAGTCATGGGCCACACGTGAAAAGACGTGGAAAACCCGTTGGACGTGTTTTTTTGGTGCATTAGAGAGCCCTAAGTTTGAGGCCTTGATAGAACGTTAAACACAATTCTAGAAAATATCCGAGTTTCCGCAATACTTGCAGACTTTCAAACTCTCAAAAACAAACCGAACGCATAAATCCAAAGGCTTTCGCGTATGAAGATTGCGAGAAAATGAATCAGAAGCAGAATGTACTGAGATTTGCACAACATGTGGTGTCCGGTCATGTTGAAAGGTGAAACCCCGCAGAAGGAAACCCTTTCCAAGCTTCGTCACCTTTTCGTTGCAATCAACTCGGCAATCTATGAACAAGTTGCTTATTATTCTCTTGGATTATTCGACAGAGATGAACATGGTAATAAGGTAATAAGTTTTATTTGGTCAAGGTGTGTGCATGTTCGTCATCTTTAGAGCCGGATTGATCCCAGTCGGTAGTCCACAGGTGGTCGTTCTCGTGATGTGGTTGTCTCATCGATTCAAACCCAATGAAGATGAGCAACGTTCGAATGAAGGATCCCGTTCCGCGGTGTCCTACTGTACAAGAGAGCTGCCGCTATCTAGTATGATCTGTAGCCGATATAATCTTCCCTCTCCGTTCCCGTCTTGTTTGGTCATACTTAACACTTGGGTGTTGTAAAAAAAATATTCCACCACCTAATTAAAGTGCTGTCAGCGTTTAATAAAGTTGTATAAGTTTTAAAAAGATTACAATGTTTATCTTGCACTTTTGATATCCTTCCATTCCCTTAAATATCAATCAGTCATCGTAATGATCAAAATGAAATTAGAACGAGTTGTTTGTCAAAAGTAATGCATCACGCAACGTCGCATGCCAGTTCTTCGGTAACTCTCCACATTTTCTCAATGATTAATGTGTTTCAGGAGTTGGGACCTTAAGAGAACTGTAGAAGATGGTTTACCGTTTCGTTTCATGATTATTAAAAGTACTATAAAAGGATAAAGCTCTCGGCGCTGATCAATCCTTGAGGAATGCGTTGTGTATTCGACTTCATTAAGCAACATTTTGAGGTGGTTGAATGCATGTAATATGTGCGTGTAATATTTCCCAGACCATCTGAAGATTGAGCCGTTTAGGCACTCTTTCAAGAGAGCGATAAGCTGCTGAATAGACAAGCCATGCATGTGTATTGCTCCTTCATGTTTAACAAGAAGTTCGTGATTGGCTTTCATTGCGGAGTCACTGGATACGCAGGTGTAAATCGCGGAAACATCGAAGGACTCCATCACGTACGCGTTGTTAGCCCACTGCCCACCATCGCGATAGAAAGTATATCTCTAACCTCACAAATGCGCAAAAATGTGGTATGCGAGAAGAAATTAGAGGATTAATAAATTCAATGACCATTATAGACTATCAGTTAGTGAAAAACGGGGAGAGTTTGTAGTTATTCCATGGCAGTTACGTGTTAAGATAACGGAGGGACATCTTGGTGGTGTTACTCTTTACCTCCCATCGCCTGAAAAGGAATACAAAAGACAACACCGAAAGCTTAACAGCCAATGAGTCGAAGTGGCAAAGACAGCAGGCTTAAAACCATCTGTTATTTCGCACTATAAAATAGATAGATGCCGAAAGCTTAACAGCCAATGAGTCGAAGTGGCAAAGACAGTAGGCTTAAAACCATCTGTTATTTCGCACTATAAAATAGATAGATCAACGTACCCTGTCTTATACTTACTTATTAACACACATAAGTTAGTTCTTTTTACTTCTGTTTAGCAAACACGAGGTGTTATTTTATTTCTTTATTTACGTACAAACTGACGTTTCGGCGGATTTCGCCTTCCTCAGAGCCTGGAAAGGTCAATTTGACTGCAATCTACATGGCCAAACACCTCCATAACCAAACAGAGAAAATGCTAAACCAAAATTTCAATTACATTGAACACAGAGTCTTTGCACACTCACCGCTTTCTATGAGCCTTCCACTTAATATGTTATGTGGAGACCAACCGCGCAGTGTTCACATGGAAACGTAATGTGCCCGTCCCATCAGAATAGCAGTCTTATATACTGCCCAATATCACGCGTGATAATGAGGCGTTCCTTCCTGCGGTTCATTTTCGGATTCTTCGAATTAATCCAGAATGCCACAAGAATTTTATGCGCTTGTGTTCTCGATTCTTGCGCGAGGATCGTAACCTCTACTTCAAAATCTTCTCCGTTATGTCTCTGCATCCTATGCGTGCCTAGTGGGGTATTTGGTTTACGTTTGCCGACTAGGTGTTATTTTATACGGATGCAGAGTGGTCTACCCGTTTCTAGAGGGGTGAGAGGAGAGGTAATGAACTAAGATGTTTTTACTACTTGGCTTTCAGTACCGTTTCGTAACGTAGCCGTTTTCTGATAGGTTAAGTTGCACGTTCAGAAATGGAAGCCAGTTTTCTCGTGGTTTCTCTCGGGTGAATTTAATGCACTCTGACTGTTCGTTCAGCAACTCGAAATATTTGTCAATTTCTTCTTGTGTTGAACAAATGAGCAAGCAGTCATCTATATATCTACAGTAGAGTAACGACCCGAGGTCGATCACTGGTGCTCCCACGGCAAGATGAAGACCTGGACACACCCTTGCAAGGTTAAATCAGGACTCCAGGGAGGACCAAATTGCACGACTAGCTATAGGCCACCCTCAGTACCTCGCACACTGGGTGCTACCCTCTGTGATGTTAGGTGGTGAGACGACCGGTGAGAAGCAAGAAAATCTCGAGCCGCGCAGGATGTCATTGGAACCGGATCTGACGAACACACGCACGACACGCCATGGAGATTGTTTCTTACTATTCACGTATGATGTCAGAACACTCTCCACAAGCACCGATCTTCACGCCTTTATTGTAGCCGCAGATCGCATTAAATTTTAGGTGATTGCATCACAAGAAACAAAAATCAAGAAGACCGACATACGCCAACGAAACATTGGGACCCTTGTGATTCGTGGAGGAAAGGTCACGTCACAAAATGTCAGCAGCGTAGGCTTTGTCGTCTACCTGTCCATTGCCCATCTCGTCGCCTCATACGAAATCCTTCCCCTCGCATAGCCGCCCTCCGTCTTTAACTGTCGCAACATAAGAAGATCACTATCATCAACTGCTGCTCACCGACCGACGTAGCTGATGAGCACGAGTTACATGCGTTCTACTATCAGTTGGAGGAAGTAATATCTCGCCAAAACAGTATCAAAGCTCATCGTTGCTGAACGTAATCCAGACAGCTGAAATGGCACCTACAGCAGCCAGTTCTTTCTGACGAAACCTCGCCCGAGTTGAGGAATTGGAAGTTCAGTAAAGAGCAAATCTCTAGCAAGGGAGAGCCCGGCCATTAACCAATGGCTACGTTTTCTGTGAAAACATTGAGAATAAAATTACACGAAAGTCTTCACGTTCTACGAATCATTAGAGAGTTCATTAAAGCAAAGGTATAAGAAACTCAGAAAAAAGTAGACCTATACCAAAGCAGAATCCAGCCACAAATCAGTGGCTTCAATAAAGCTAAATAAAAGGATAAAAGCTCTTGGCGTTGATCAATCACTGAGGGATGTGCCATGCATTCGACTTCACTAAGCATCGTTTGGAAGTGATTGAATGCATAATTGGCCTTTACAATGACCCTCGATAACCTATCATTGCATCGAGCCAGTGCTGCTATCCTCCCAGACGAGTCTGGTAACAATTTTGGCCTTTACAATGACCCTCGATAACCTATCATTGTATCGAGCCAGTGCTGCTATCCTCCCAGACGAGTCTGGTAACAATTTGCCGACTCCGGAGGGATGGAAGGCTTGGTGGGCTATGGTAGTGGAGATCGATTCCACATGTGTGTTGCAGGGCGCATCCAACCACTGCGCCACAAGCGCCTCTTCAATCTGTGGTACAGTTAGAAATTTGCTGTAGATTGTTATTAGTATCCTTTCTTGATGAGCTTATTGTCATTATTATTATTATTGTTATCGGCCTTACGCTCTACATCGATGAGTGGACACGTCCTTTGTAAAAACTCTAGCCAAGCGCTGTCGTAACTAAACAGTGAAAATGCAGTTTTTCTTTCGAATTGTTACTATTCTCATAGTAAAAGTTCTATGAGGTGTCACCATCTACCCATAGCAGTTTAGTGATCCATCACAGCCGATAACCGGAGGCGAAAAGGGAATGTGCATTAATGGAAGATTATGGCCAAATGTTTTCGACGAAGATATCGCCATCTTTTCGAGGAATATCACTGAAGCAAGCAATGACCACAATAAAGTGGGAGAAATGACTAGAATACGTACCAAGCAGAAGAGAACCTATGTTATGAAAGCCCGCAGTGCGAAGACTAACGAATTGAATTGGATTGTTCTATAAATATAGAGACCACCTTCAACGGGCACCTCGTGCACCCAGTGAACCTAAAAGCAAGATGATGAAGAAAGATTTATATAGAAAAGGAGAAACAGCATTGTAATTATTCGAGCTACAGTGAAACCACCAAACAACCAGCAGGCCAGAAATTTTCCAGTGAACTTTTTGACTTAACAATCATTCCAGGGCTAAGTTGTACAGTACATGCGTGGGTGATACTTCACCCACGTCTGCAACTCTATGCACCACCCATAGAACCTTTGAAGAGATACCTAGGAACGTGGATGAACCCACAAGTGACGTGTGCCCTAGTGCATACACCATTTGTGTCCTCACGCATCCGTCGTTCATGGTCGAGTCTCCTTTAAACAGTGGTGACGTCCATGCTTTTTCGCGCTATTTTTTGTTTATCTCTTTTTCATTTCGAAGAACCGTGCGGTGGACTCTAAGAACACTTGCACTAGACCATAAAATAGTAGATGAAGGAATTAGTAATAATAGTAATAGTGAAATGCTGTATATGCAGATGGAAATGATTCAGGGGTTAGGAAATTCACCTCGCGAGCATTACTATTTTGGAAGCGGTAAGATGGATGATGCCCGCTAGCTAAACAAAGGAAAGAGCAATGTGCTGCCTCTCACTTTATTCGTAATGTCCAGATATCGAACTGCATGTCAACTTTTTATTTGCTGCCTGCTACAATTTTTTATGGAAAGGTAGTATGCAAAATGCAACCACAATGGTGCTGAGATATTTGCAAAACTCCGGATCGCAGGTCTCTGCGGTGGGGAACGAACGCGCTATTTCACTTTGCGGTGGCTAACCCGTTCACCACCACACCATGCGGGTTTTTCGTTTCGTCTGTCTCTCAGCTAATTTTTTATTCAACAGTGCCATAAGCAATCCCATATCAACGGAGTTGATCTAGGGAGCCCAAATCGGCAATGAACTCAGTTAAACTGAGGCTGCAGTCGAAATCACTGTGTTAACTTTTATTTACTGTCTATTACAATTTTTACGGCAGTGTATTATATATGATACAACCACAATAATTAATCCACTTGATGGGTGATTGCTGATGGCACTGATCAATAAAAACTAGCTGAGAGATAGGCGAAACGAAGGACCGACATGGTGTGGTGGTGAATGTATTAGACATCGGAAAGGGTAATAGTGAGCTCGGAGTCTTGAAAATATCTTAAACTCGTTGTGGTATGATCGGAACTCGTTTGAGTTGTTGTGATGGCTAGCGAGTGCGGCCTTAAGTGGTGTTATAGGTGCAGAGTAAGAACTGCCTGCAATGAAGTACCGTAAACATATTCTTTTTAACTTCAATGATGATGAAATATTTGCAAAACTCGGGACCGCAGGTGTCTACCGGTGGGAAACGTACGCGCTATTGTCCTTTCCGGGAAGTAACGCGTTCACCACTACATCATGCGGGTTCTTCGTTTCGCCCATCTCTCAGCTAGTTCTACCGAGTTCTATTCTTTTTACACTATACGGCGCGTTTCACTCCTGAACGACCCATCTCTCAGCTAGTTCTACCTAGTTCTATTCTTTTTACACTATACGGCGCGTTTCACTCCTGAACGATAATTACAAGATCAACGGCTTCTAGAAAAACCATGGTTTTTTTTACCTGCCTTCCACCGAGAACGAACAACCGCACAGAGTTGCATATGGTTGATGATTGCACCAGTTTGCATCAAAAATCAGTTCTGAGATACGGGACTAGATCACGTGTTACCTCAAGGCATTCTTCCCTGCTATTCATTCTCGGATTCTTGGCATTTTTCCAAAAAGCCTCGAGAAGATTACGCGCTTGTGTTTTAGCCTCCTGGGCAAGGATTGCGACTTTTACATCAAAATCGTCTCCGCCATGCTCTTGTGCTCTATGCGTGCCTAGTGGGGACTTTGTACTGCTCTTCGTTTGCCATCTAGGCTTTTTTTTTCTATGCGGTTACATAAAAGTCTGCCCGTATCGCCAGCATATTCGTCTCCGCAAGTACTACAAGAGAGCTGATATATCGTACCGACCTGAGGGATGCGACATGCATTCGACTTCATTAAGTATCGTTGGAGGTGACTGAGTGCATGTCTGATCTTTGCAATGACACGTGGTGGCCTACCAATGA
>MQTX01000046.1:96760-110964 GCA_009735665.1 Angiostrongylus cantonensis
ATTTACATGCACGTAACCATTGTCATCAAGTTTAATAAGATAGAGTTCCAGATCGGAAATCGTATACGGGTCTAACACCCACTACTTATACGATCATGAATCATTCAGTTTCAGGTGATTAAATGTTTCGCGTCTTTATTATAGGGAAGAAAGGGAGGAAATGGAGCGAATAGTTGTTTTTTGAACTGCGAACTATGGTTTCTTCAGCAGATTTCACTTCCCGCATTGCCATCACAACAATTACTGACTTCATATTGTATGTTCTTTCAAAAATAATAAGCTCCCAGCGTTAATGGATGGCACGTATATTGGCATTGGGCCATCGAAAAGCTTAAAAATGCTTGGAAATGATTGTGGAAAGAGCAGTCTATTCGCCGTTGCTTACGGTTTGTAGACTAAATTTATTGAGTACTTCGGCCTTTGTTTTATTTGATTTACTTCAGCATGCTTTAGTCACGACGAGCGCGTTAATAAGATTGGATAGAATTGGATCGCAGAATTGGAAAGTCGAACTTCTCAGTGGATCTTGCCAACAAGCCCCATTTCATGCATATAATTCTACAGAGCATTAAATGTCCAATTTATGCCTAACTAGTGCGTGCATTTTTGGAAATTGAGAAGTTTAAAGGGTATTTATGACGACGTTATACAAATTCTTTCTTAATTCTTTCTTACATCTTGTGATACCTATTGCGGTGGGCTACCTCTGCTAGGGCGACATAAGACACAGAAACATAACCGAGATTTTGGAGTAGGAGTCACTATCATCGCACAAAATCTAGAACATTAGCGCGTAAAACTCTTGAAGCGTTTTGGACGAATTCCAGAAACCCAAAAATGAGCGGCAAGGAAGAGCGTCTTGTTATCATGCGTAACACCATACCTTAGACTGACCCTGTGATCTGGCCCTGGCACATTCCTAGCCCATGAAATACTCTGTGCAGTTGCTCTCCACCAGCTAATTGAAATACTTGGAAAAAACGAAACGGTGGGTGCTTTAAAAAAGCTGTTTTTTATGCTATTGTAAATTCGTGTGTTAACTCATATTTACTAAGGCTATGGAAGTGTTAGTCTGAACAGATCGCATGTCAGGTTGACGTTTCCAGGCTTTGAAGAAGGCAAAACCGCCGAATCATCATTTATTGTACGCTAGTAAATCTACAACACCAACCTTGCGTTTGCTCATTGAAGAAAAGCCGAGAAGACACAGAGCTTACGTGGCCAACTACTAGGCTTAGTTTCGTTTAGTTGTGTAATTTGAGTTGACTGACTGTATCGTTTATTTTTTTCCTACTCTCTAGAATTTCTTCTTGTCCAGTTTCGTAGACAGTTTTTTAAGTTCTTTTCTTGGTGGAATAAATGAGTAATCTGAAAAACGTTTAGAAATGACTGCAGTTGATCGGTAATGATCTCAAATATTTCGATCAATTCATTCCTTTGAGATTGGTTTTTAAACTACGTGTACGTTGTTTGTGGGAACGTGTGATGAATTAAAATCGGTACTCCTACTGGTCCATCATTCTTAACTACTTGTCACTCTTTTGGTTAAACCCGGTTGATCGTAGAATTTACATTATACAATGTGCTGCGATGATCATTAAACTAATTCGTACAGTTTGCTTACTTACTTCTAACTATAACCATAAAAAATGCTTTGTGTTTCTTACCTCCTAAAAGTATTGTTGCCTCATATAACGAATTACTTCTTGAACTAGCACTGTAGATCGAATTCTCGTTCGTTTACTGTACTATGGCAAGCGAAAATCTGTGAGGAAATCATATAACTACATATATATATATTTTTCCATTAGATAATGTTTTATTTGGTCGACTTGCCGACAGTCTGGGAGCATAGCAGCACTGACTGGATACATGATTAAATCACAGCGAGTCACTATAATGGCCAGATATGCATTCAATCACTCAAGCGATGCCTAATGAAGTCGAATGCATGACGCATCCCTCACGAACTGACCAACGCAGAGAGCTCGATACACATGTATGTATATATACATACATATATGTATATATATATATATCACCTGTATCACCTGTAGTCTCGTTGATCGTCGAGTGACTCGAGTGGGCGCCACTAAATCCTCCATTTTTCCCTGTCGCGGGCAAGAGTAGTGTCGGTGGTCTTCCTGCAGTACGTTTGACATACAGTCACTAACAGCCCTTGTCCATTGGTTATCATTCACACGCATTACGTGTCCAGCCCACCTTATCTCCGACTGTTTCCAGTACAGAACGGCATCTTTGATTTTTGATCATTGATGTAGGTCGTAGCTTCGGATCCCATCCCTTACTTGTGTGAAACGGGATACTCCTAGCATCGTCCTTTCGACTGCGCGTTTGATAACGCTGAGTGAGTGATCTTTCATCCTGCTTGCGTAGAGACCAGGTTTCTGCCGCATACGTTAGGGCAAGAAGAACCGTTGAGTCGAAAAGGTGGGCACGGAGTCGGGTGTCCTTAGTTCTCTTCACTACATCCTCGATGCTCTTGAAAGCTCCCAAGTTGCTCTTTTCCCTCTGCTCAACTCTGGAGCTAAGTCGTTCATCATATTGATTTCCCGACCTAGATAGATGTAACTGGAGCATTCGGAGATATTCATTCCGTTGAGCGTAAATGGGGCATACGAAACCAAACCTTCATGAACATCGTTTTCTTGAGATTTAGTCGAAGACCAATCTTTCCACACGCTTTATCAAAGTCCGCAAGCATTGGTTCCGCTTGGCTAATGTCTGGTGCTATAATAACGTTATCATCAGCAAACCGAACGTGATGTATCTGCCGATCATCGATTTTCACTCCCACATTATCCCATTCCAATGTTCGCATGACGTTCTGGAGGGTGGCTGTAAATGATTTTGGCGATATTGTATCGCCTTGCCTAACTCCTCTTTTGACCTCAACGTTAATATAGTTGTAGTATGGTGAAATTTTGATTGCGAAATTTTTGTACAGCTCACGAAGAATCTCTATGTACTGAGTAGGAACTCTTTGACTACCAAGGGCTTCCGTGATCTTTCATCCTGCTTGCGTAGAGACCAGGTTTCTGCCGCATACGTTAGGGCAAGAAGAACCGTTGAGTCGAAAAGGTGGGCACGGAGTCGGGTGTCCTTAGTTCTCTTCACTACATCCTCGATGCTCTTGAAAGCTCCCAAGTTGCTCTTTGTTTGTAGACGACGGACAAAAAGCAGATTTGGCGATAGTTGCCTATATCGTGTAGATCGGCCTTCTTGAACAACAACACGGTCTTGCTGGTCTACTACTGAGTAGGGATCTTGCATTCAGACAGGTAACGTGTAAAGAGCCAGCATTCGGAGATATTCATTCCGTTGAGCGTAAATGGGGCATACGAAACCAAACCTTCATGAACATCGTTTTCTTGAGATTTAGTCGAAGACCAATCTTTCCACACGCTTTATCAAAGTCCGCAAGCATTGGTTCCGCTTGGCTAATGTCTGGTGCTATAATAACGTTATCATCAGCAAACCGAACGTGATGTATCTGCCGATCATCGATTTTCACTCCCACATTATCCCATTCCAATGTTCGCATGACGTTCTGGAGGGTGGCTGTAAATGATTTTGGCGAAATTGTATCGCCTTGCCTAACTCCTCTTTTGACCTCAACGTTAATATAGTTGTAGTATGGTGAAATTTTGATTGCGAAATTTTTGTACAGCTCACGAAGAATCTTTATGTACTGAGTAAGGAATCCTTGACTACCAGGGGCTTCCAAGACTGCTTCTATCTCAATTGAATCAGAGGTCTTCTCTAAGTCGATGAAAGTGAGACAGGTTCGCGAAGTACTACGCTCAAATAAGAGGGTTGGCAATGGAACAGCGACTGGCACCAAACCTTGCCATTACGTTTATGTCTGAAGTGGAACCGCCAATAATCGATTTCCGGCCGTTGCTCTACTGGAGGTATATAGGTGACTGAAATGGACGTTTCGAATTATTGAACGAACAGTCAGAGTATATCAGGATCAGCCGAGAGAAGTCGCAAGAAAACTGGCTTCCTTTCTTGAACGTCCAAATTAACTGAACGAAAAACGGCTGCCTTACCAACTGGTACCGAAACCGAAGCTGTAAAAACATCTTGGTTAATCACTTCTCTTCGCACCCCTCTTACAGGAAAAGGGTGCTTGTAAGAAACATGTTTCGAAAAGCTACCAACTTGTGCGCAGGAAGAGAGCATAAGGTAAAATACCGGAAACTGGCAGGGTAAAAAGATATTTCCAATTTTTACGAAACTGTAGCTCCACAGGATAGATGTAGAGGAAAGCCCAAGCTCCCAAACTATAACTCTAGCGATAATAAGGTCCCGTTTATCCTGCCTTTCATCTCAAACGAAATCAGTGCAGCTACATCACGCTGCTTAAGAAGGGCTGGTCCTGAGGGTTCGGTTAGATTAGTCGAATTGCCACCGAACACACTAAAAAGCCAACTAGTTTACAACCACCTGTATAACCGTCTATGTACAAAGTAAAATTGTTTGGTTTGCCCCAGTGGTAGAGACGGTATTTGCATGAGTTCGGGCTCAGTTTATCTGATCCCATGTATAGCTCGAGAGTTTCTGGAGACAGACGATTCTTGGTGACCTTCGAACTCTCAGCTTTCATGGCGCTAACGTGAAGAGGTTCAATGAGCCGATCGTATTCCTCGTCAATGTTGTCGACAACGGCATCTTCCCAACAGCCGTTCAACCCAACAATGAGTTGAATAACTCCCAGTTTGTGGTGGTTCTGAGACTTCGGTTTTTGGATTTTTTTTTTTTTGCGGTGTTTTCTCCATCCCGCGTGAAATAAAAGCTTGCACCAAAGAAACGGTGGTCTGATCCCGTGTAAAATTTTTTGACAACAGCGACATCGGTTAGGCAAAACTTTTTACTATGATGTGGTCTATTTCGTTATGGTACTCTCCACTGGGAGATTCCTACGCCCGTTGTTGAAGGTGGGGCTTATGGAATTGCGTGTTACCATGGATGGTCTTGGTTGCCATGATAAACTCAGAGACCCGCTCACCATGTTCATTCTATTCTAATCCATGTGTCCCAATGTGACCTTCCTCAGACGACCTTCTTGGTCCGGTCTTGGCATTGAAATCTCCAATGATGACCTTGAAGAATGTATGGTCTTCTCTGTAAAAATTCTCCAAGTCCATGTAGAACGCTTCGACTTCTTCTTCGTCATAGTTTCATGTTGGCGCATAAACGACGAAGATTGTCAAAGCCGGTGTTGATCCACATCTTTTTAATCGTAAACGTACGATTCAGGTTGTAAGCTGTTCGAATGAATCGGTGTTCATGGACAAACTCGTGTTAAAGAGAACGCCAACACCTCGTATGCCTCTACTGTCGCATGTTCTGATGAACAGTTCTTCTCCAGTGTCATAGACGGCGTTGAATGGGTGGCGTCGTCTGGTCTCGGCGAGGCCAATGACGAAGTAATTTATCATTCTTGCTTGCATGAGCAAGTCTTCTATCGAGGACTCGGATGCAAGTGAACGTACATTGTAGGTACAGATCGTCACCATAGTTCTTGATCCAGGCAGCTTCCATTGGCCCTGAGATTGTAGCAGCGTCTCCGTGCTCGTCCTACTCAACGCTGCGAAATTGGGGGTTCTTTCGGGGTCAGGGGAATGAAGCCCGTTTTTTTACTGTGTTTAGCATATTTGATACCCACGTATAGCTTGCTGGGCTCTGAACGTGGGGGCTGGTTATACTCACGGGTAGCTTTCCAGGTTTTCCCAGAGTGGACATGGAGCTTATTTTTTGGAGGCGACTCCTAACCGCCTCACATATACTTCACTGTCACTTAATTGCAGGCTTTTGGCCGAGTTGACTCGTAGAATACAATCCGCATAAAGCGAGAACGCACCCACACTCGCATGCATGAATACGCCTATCAAATACAGAAAGTATGTGCTAAATCGGCGCAGCAGAAACAGGGAGTCCATCCCCTGGATCCACCTGCGTCTCAGGGAAGCAAAGGTCGCTTTTGGTCTTCGATTAACCCCCTATCCACCACCTATGTACGCGCCACGTAGCTTCACGACTAACCGGCTCGAGATCCCTCATATGAGGGAAATCCGCGGATATATATACATATACATAAAAATATAGGATTTAAAGTAGAATTTGAAGCGTTATTTCTCTGTACTCGTTGATAAGCTGGTTTAGCAATAACCCAAGACAGTGAGGAGTCTCTCTCACTAACTCCTTCAGTTGATCAATGTACGATATGGAAAAGAAAGCCTCCAAACCTCTATGTGGTGTCAGCCTGATTCTAATCCCTATATTAGTCCATATATGGTCAGCATGCAAAGGATCCAAACTCTTTATTCCTCACTGCATTGTCTTCAAAGAGCTAAAGCCTATTTCATTATCTGGAGCCAATTTGCAAAGCACATTTTTGTGCTCACATTGTTTGTTTGCTCACATTTTTGATCTTTTATTAACTTTTGTAAATGAAATAATCGAAGGCTATTCTTGAAAATTGTATATTTCCTTCACTCATAATTTCTACTCCTCCAATCGGTTATTTCTTTTATTGATGGAACTACTCTTCGGTATAGTGATATCTTCAGTACTGACATCCTGCACTCCTCAAATGTGCCTTCGTAAGCATTCATACCGCTTATATAGCGACTATGCCTTCAATGCCTACGTTGACAAAGGAAGAATAGTTCTGTTAAAAAGATGCGCACAAGCAATTCAGTAGAATTGCTGGAAATACAAAACTACAGTACCACATCGCTAAATTGGAAACCGAACCGACTAGCATACAACGCACTATCTAAAGGATTCGAAGCGATTATATGCTTCAGATATTCACACATCTACGATCTAATCGAACCATGTGGTTCATTTCTACGATCGCAATCTAATCACATGTCTACTTGACTCACTGTCGAAATCGTCAAATAAGATGTGTATTCTTCTAATGACCCAAAGACTTCTGTTTTTCAAACAGTTAGAAAAACTTGACTACAATCTTCAATTGTTCTTATTTTTCTCTTTCTACTTTATGTAACCTAACTTCACGTATCCTCGTGCCGTACTTGTATCCGCGCTTGCTACATTCGATTCCTTTTGTCGCATGTTTCATTCACAAAGATCGTCGGATTTCCTTTTAGGTAAAGCATACTATGGGACTTTGTCTTAAGCGGTGTCATTGGATTTTGGTTAAGCTGATTCTCCCTGCAACACTGGAATACGTTTGCCAAATTGTTGTGAGGTTTATACCACTCACACTCCCTACTCTTTGTGGATCGCAAGCCACTTTCCGCGGATATGGCTAGTGACAAATTGCTAAACACTGAGAGAAGGGAGGACTGCTCGTACCGGTACACGGTTGAACCAGCGCCCACCCTAACTATGGTTCACCCCTTTGTGTGAACTGCTTGGCATCTCTCACCACTGCGGTTACAGCTTGCCGAACATTATCTGTTAACAAACCTTGAAGAAATCGCTGACACTGTGTTCGTCCACGACATCTATGGCTTTTATTCGTTTGCTTTATATTTTTTTCTTGTCTTCTTATCATTATATTTTTCATCATGAATGTTGTTGAGTGCTGGTTGAATCGATTCTCCCTCTCGTCCTGCGATTGCCGGGCTAGGGCGTTCCCAACAGGATTGATTACAGAGAGCGATTTTTTTTCATGTACGTCCGGTAGCAGTTTCGCGACTCCGGTTGGATGAGAGGTTTGGTCAGCCCGGAGTGGGATCGAATCTGTACCGTTCTCCTAATGATTGCGTTGTTGTACTACACAGAAAGGTTGAGTTTTGAGGTTATCCAGTAATTTCTCAAGTAACCTTACTTCTTCTCTTGTTGTTGCGTAAATTCAGTCGTTGTATAGCCATTTTTTCCGACGTATACATCGGTAGGCTTTGGAAGCGATTACGTCGGCCTTATTCAGCAACCTTGATGATAGTGAAAATGCAATCGAATTCAGTAGACACGCCCACAGGTTGATCAATGCCGTACTTTTGTTCTTCACTGCTTAATAATTTTTATGATTCATACATACATACTGTGGGAGAGACTTAATTTCATACAAAATCTACATTCTGTTCTCAAAAATTGTGCAGACGACGAACATTAAGCTCAACAAGGCAGGAAAAAAGATCAGAATACGCATAAATCGGAATAAGATCCAGTTAATGGAAGACTCATGGGGCAGAGGAGATCAGGTCAAAGTGATGGTTTTCCGATTGCATCGTGATGCTAAGATAGTTACAAAACTTGGACTCCAAGCCAGATTCGAGTCTACGATTACCTTTTCCGATGGCTCACTTCTTACCCACTACACCATTGAGCTGAGGCCCTTGTTTTGCCCTTCTCTCTGCCAGTTTTCTACCTAGCAGTGCCATTAACAACACCACGGAAAGGAGAGTATCGGTCCAAATCTGGCCTGGGGTCCAAGTTTTGCAAACACCTCAGCATCATGGCGCTTGTATTTTCCATCATGCGCTGCAGCGAAAAATAATAATAATGAGTAAAGATATTTGTAAAATTCCGAACAGGTGTCTGCGGGTCAACGTACGCGATATTACCCTTTCCATGAGCCATCGGGTACACCACTACACCATGTGTGTCCTTCGTTTCTCCTGTCTCTCAGCTAATTTTATCGATCAGTGCCGTCAGCAATCATCCGTCAACCGGATTCATTAGGGAAGCCCAAGTCGGCATTGAACCCAATTAAGCTGAGGCTCTAGTTGAAATCACAATGCTAACTTTTTGTTTGCTTTTACCGTCTATCTCTTACCATGCCCACAAAGAAGGTGTTCATAAGAACACCGTACGGTGAAGACTTATAAAAAGCAGTAAATAAAAAGTTAGCATTGTGATTTCAATTACAGCCCCAGCTTAACTTGATAGGAAATTGTATTCAATATAGTGCAGGAGGAAAGAGCTCAATAAAAAAAAAACTCGTAGAAAAAAACCCCTCGGCGTTGATCAATTCCTGAGAGATGCGCCATGCATTCGACTCCATTAAGAATCGTTGGACATGATTGATATCTGGCCTTTACGATGACTTGCGGTTGCCTACCGATGTATCAAGCTAGTTTTGCTATCCTCCCAGATAAGCCTGGTGGCAATTTGCCAACCCCGGACGGATGGAAGGCTTGGTGAGCTAAGGGGACGGGGATCGATTTCACGTGTGTGTCGCAGTGCTGCCTCCAACCACCGCGCCACGCGCACCGAGTGTACATATTGTATGTATATACAATCGTATGTATAGTCAATATCAGTCACTTATAATTTATATATATATATATATATATATTTCGGAAGGGAGAATATACTTGGCTCTTCACACGTTACCTGTCTGAATGCATGGTCCCTACTCAGTGGAAGACTAGCAAGAGCGTGTTGTTGTTCAAGACGGGCGACCTACACGATGTAGGCAACTATCGCCCAATCTGCTTGCCGTCTGTCGCCTACAAACTTTTTACTCGAGTCATCCTTAACAGAATTGAAAGAACACCGGACGAAGGAGAGCAGAGTAGCATAGCAAAGGAAATACAGAAACAGATATTTTGTATAAAAGTATCGAAATTGGGCAGCCCGCCTGTTTTACATAACTTTCATTCAAAACCAAAGACCGCTATTCATATCGAAGAGGTTCGGTAGAATACACGGTGCACTAGTGCGGTTTCTTCTAAAGATGAACCGGCGCACTCAGCAAGCTGGTTTTCGCAGCTTAGATCTTGGAAAAATGCTCCATCTTTGAGACCCGCAGTATACATTTGAAGAAGTAAGCATCGAGAAGTTCGTTAGATAGTAACAATAAGAGACGAAAGATTGATAAGCGGAACCTCAAACAGATTCTGAAAACATCGGAAAGATCTCAACATAGAACACAAAAACACAAGCTGATATATTTGTATATGCACATGCTTTCTCTATTCTTACCTTCTATCATACTCCCATATGAATCCGAGTAAACGAATCGAACGTGAGAAATGCTGGGATCTGCATAGCAGCTATGAAATACGAGTCGTCCCATTAAACGATTACGCAGACTTTCAACAAGCGAATCAGATGTCCGCACCAGGAGCTCCTAATTCGTCAGGAAAAGAAATTGTCATCCAATGGGAATCGGAGGAATGCCTCTTACCTTATCACTGTTCTAGGATGTTAATGATTTCCAACACTGCCTCTTGTGAACTTGGGTTCCCAATGAAAAGGTTGAAATCCTATGCATCTTCAACTTTCAAGCTGGTAGAATTAACCCGTAATCCCGCTAGGCATCACTAATGTGATATGTAAAAGCACACAAAGCTATGACGAGGCTTTAGACCATTAGTCGTCTATTTTAACCGATGTAGATATACCTTTTCATATTGTTAGCTTATTTCATATTTTTCACAAATACAGGAGAAAATGGGGAACACGTAGTGCAGTGGTTACAGGCACCCATTGCTTTGTATTACATCCCAGTGTGATCATTGGTTTGATCGTGCGCTCTGCACCTACCAAGCCTTCTATAGCTCCGGGGATGGGAAATTGCTACCGTATTTAACTAGAGTGCGTGTGGCCAAGTGGTTAGATGCGTCACAGCGACACACGTGGAATCGATCACCGCGTCCATGGCCCAACAAGCCTTCCATCCCTCCAGGGTCGGCAAATTGGTACCACACTTGTCTAATAGCAGCGCTGGCTTGATACATCGGTAGGCCACCGCAAGTCATTGTGAAGGCCAGATATGTCAGTCACCTCCAACGATACTTAATGAAGTCGAATGCATGGCGCATCTCTCAGGGTTTGATCAACGCCGACAGCTTTATCCTTTATTCTTTAATTTGACTAGGAGGCTAGCAGTAAGAAAATTATGCATGGTAGGCAAGTCATTATGTAGGCCAGATATGCATAGAATCAATTCTAAGTATACTAGGTGAAGTTGTATGCGCATCCATAGGGGATTGATTAACGCCGAGCACTTTATTCCTATTTATCTACACAGTAGAATTATCATATTACCGATAACGCCAAGCCGTTTCTTAGTTTACACACTTGTAATTCTGCTAAATTCGTAAGGGATTCAGTTTACCTTAATTCTCATAAAATTGGCGATTTTTTTTTTTGGAACGGAGATTGCATTGCATGGTGTAAAATCCTTCACCAAAATCAAGCACGAAAAAGTTGCTCGTGGAATGACTATTGCAAGAAAAAAGAGACGTGACATTAATGTCTACATGTTTCTGAAGTTCTTACTAAATAGAAAACGCTTCGGCATTGAATTACTGTGGGCGCGTGCAGTGTAGTGGTCGGAGGCGCTTTGCAGTGCGCAAGATATGGATCGTTGCCTCCCAGACTCACCAAGCCATGGTGGGAAAATTGGCGCCAGACTTGTCAGGAAGAACAGCAGTACTGGTTCGATACATCGGCAAGCCACTGCGAGTCATTATAAAGGCCAGATGTGTATTCAATCACCTCTAGCGATGCTAGTGAAGGCGAACGTGTGGCGCGTCTCTCAGAAATTGATCAACGCCTAGGACTTTATCCCTTATCTTTTTATTGCACTACCCGATTTTAGGTGACGGTAGGAAACATATGGAATGCAGATTTATCCATAAAGTGAATGACTACTTGGAAGCGCCGATCAATTCCTTAATCCTTATTCCTTATTCCTTCTAAGAGATTCCCACCTTTTCCGTTTAATTCCTTTCTTAGTTTACGTTTAGAAAGCACAAATTAAAGATCTATCCAATAAAGAACGCAACTACACAGTAACTTTCGCTTTCGCTATTTTTTTAATGTAATATTTTCTCTTCCGCTCATTTATTCACAATCATCGTAGAAGCTACTTGCTGTTTTGATTCACGAACGAACAAATATTTGTTTTGACCTCCTCATTAGAAGTAACTAAATACCACTTTTTGACATTTTACGGTAGGTAAGTAGGTAGGTTTCCACTAGAACCGTCTTCAATAATACAAACTAAAGGAAAGGATAGAGCTCCCGGCGTTAATCATTTCCTGAGGGATGCGCCATGTATTCGATTTCATCAAGCACCTTTGGAGGTGACTGGATGCAGATCTGGCCTTCATAATGACCTGTCATGGCCAATGCGCGTATCGAGCCAGTGCTGCTATCCTCCCAGACATGTATGATAGCAGTTTTTCCACCCCGGAGGGGAGGAAGGCTTGGTTAGTCCATGATGCGAGAGCGAACTAGCGCCTACGTGTGCATAGCACCTCCACTCATTGTACCACATATATCTTTTTCAGTTACTTATGGATATGAAAAGTTGTTGTCGGCTGGTTTTTCTTCGCGAAATTATTAGACAATCACTGGTCGATAAAACCAGTAGAACTGAAAAATTAACCGCTGGAATGTAATAGCCGCACTAGTACTGATAGGAAGTTTCTTTACAACCTGATCTAGTTCTAGGGATTGAATGACTCCCAGACTTTTATTCTTTTCAATTTTAATGTCAGGCGTATACTCCTTTGTCCCGGTATGTGTCGGTATGTCCGCAAAAGTCACCGTATTGATCAAATATGCACTTGGCCACCGCCTTTATGCTGCGATTGGAGCTCAATGACTAGTTTATCCCTAAGGGAATTATTTGTCTCTTCACCCTTGACCATTGTCTCTATTCCATAAGATTTCGACAACTTGAGGTTTCCGTTCTATGGTCGTTTTACCACACTTGATAACTCTTGATTTTCATCAACAGGAAAATGTCCCTCTTTTCCTTTTCACTTATTCTGCCTATTTATATGCATTCCATTGTGAGGACTCTTAAGCTTATTACGTTGCAATTTAGACCCTTGTAAACCCGTAGTTAAGTATTCCGCCCTTCATTCGCCTTCTCTTCATAATCTCAAGGGCGTCATGGACAAGTTTCCGCCTTTATCCTAATCCTTTGAATGTCATCGCTTCCTGGAGAGCAGTGTTTCTTCCAGTGACTTTTTCTTGTGTGCTTAACTTCGCAAATGGTTGGTTAGAGAGTTTCATTGCTTTAAATATTTGTTACACGCAATATTTAGTGCTTTGACTTTCTCTTTTCTTTGTTCCTATTTTTCAAGAAACATTAATCCGCCAATTTTTCTATCCTCACCACTCATATGAATCTGCTAGATCGATTTCTTCAATGCAATATTAATGGGTTTTATGGGTCCCTTTAGATTCTTCAATGCACAAACGTTCTGCTTGTTTGGTCGATTAATGGCGCAAATAATGGTTTCTTTTTTACTTCCTCTTTATTTTCCTTATCCTCACGTACATCTCATCGTGCTCTGTTTATCAAATATCACATGTTTGGATCCGCTACTAACTGTTGCTCTAGAAAAACGAATAGCGTCACACTTCTGGTGTGATAATATTTATCCCGCTTCCCATGTTCGACTTTCTATTAACCTCGGCATTGGAATATGAATGCGTAGTTTTCTTGTTCAGCAATCGCGAGGTTGTTATACAGCATACATTTACTTCCATAGAAAAACACACAATACAATACAACACAACAGTAGCTGACGTTTCGGCAGTATCGCCTTCTTCAGAGCCTGGAAGGGTATGTTGATATACAATTTATTAGGCCAAACACTTCAAATTCAAGTAGTGAACGCGCGTTATCAGGTAAGGTCATGCCTCCAAGTACTGTGACCCTAGATGTTTTTGGTGCATTATCGACCCTATTGCGACTGTTATCAGAAGAGTAAATAATTTGTTTGCGGTTGTTTTTTGAAGCTGAGATATGTAAATTACTCAAGAGGTTTTCGAATTTTCGTTGTAAGGTTACTTTAGCATTAGACCTAATAAAATCGCATATCAATATTGACCCACCAACTATTCTCGTCCAGGATGTTCCTTCGTCGCACACTTCTTCATTCTAGCGAACATATCGTTCTGCTTGCTTCGTAGTGCAGCTCGAAGTAGTTCCATTTCGATGCCTCGTACTTGTTGGCTGTCCTGTGGTTGGCCGCATATCTCGTGAAGTCGCTTTCGTTTTATAAACATCGGCACGACTTGATGTTGAATACAGCGGCGGAGAAAGTTGATTTGCTGTCTTGCTAAGACAATCTTTTGTCTTAGTGACAATGCTTCCTTCACAAGTCGAAAATACTTTGCTGGTACATCTTGTAACAGTTCCCATGTTCGACTTTCTATTAACCTCGGCATTGGAATATGAATGCGTAGTTTTCTTGTTCAGCAATCGCGAGGTTGTTATACAGCAT
>MQTX01000046.1:117738-140491 GCA_009735665.1 Angiostrongylus cantonensis
TTCTATCTCATGACAACTATGCATTTCTCTCTCTCTCTCTCACACACACACACACACACACACACACACACACACACACACACACACACACACACACACACACACACACATAGTTTATAATATAGTGGAAAAGTGTTTGTACTATCATGATGATTACATATCACCGATTTTTTTCTCTGTAATAGATTTTTATGTAAACCTTGGGTTTACCACCTTACCATTCTATCGGGTAATGGAACTCCCACCGTCAGTAAAGTTGAGTTGATCTCTCTGTGGAAATAATGAATACAGTCTTCCCAAGTTTTCTTCTTGAAACTTTAGAAGTTTTAATTCCAGACAAAAGAAGGTACACTTTATGTACGTGTTGACAATTTTTGTTACTACGTAGGAAAATTTTCAAGGAAACCTTAAGAGGCTCTCCAGTTACTCAAACTCAAACTCTACTCAAAATCACCTTCTAAACGTTAAAGCGGACTCTTGTGCAATGTCACAATAGGATCGCTTGGAGATGAAAACGCTTTGAATGTAATTCTTATGAGAGACGGGTTCTTTGTGATAGAGCTATTTAAACAAACTTCTTTCGACCGAATCTGTATGTTGGATTGTTCCCGGAATCTCTGATGTAACGTTTTAAAATGTTCAAAATAGAAGTCGTCAACATTGGGTGGTAGTGAGCTTCTCCAATGCAACTCTAGTTGGTCCGAAGTGAAGTCGAACAGAGACCACGCGTATATTACACGACATCTCTACCACTTCACTTCATGTGCTGCTCGATTTTTTAAAGCAATATATGGAGAATAATCACTTATCATGTGAGGCTGCCTGCCTCATTCGAACAATGTTCCACTGAAGAAGATCTGACTCGATACGACTATGAAGACACCACATTCAGTGTACGACTATGGGCATCGACTGGTACTATCAGCTCTAAGAAGACGTCGTAACCTAAGCCGAATAAATATTAAGCAACAACCTCGTGTTAGTTAGTGAATGAAACAATGCCTATAGATCATTCCGAGGATAAATGAAAGGGTTTGCAATGATATTTAGGCATAATATTTTTTCATAGGCGTGGACTTATTGGATTAAGGATGTACTTAACCGTGCTCGAAAAAACTGTTGGTGATACTTAGCAAGATGTGTAGCAATTCATGGAGACGTAGAGGCCGACTTTCTATTGTTGTAGATATTGTTGACTAAATTCTTAGAAAATAAGTGAATTGTACAGCGGTTATTGGGAAATGCTAAATAGACTTTACCAATGCATTAAAGGAATTCTGTTTCTTAGTGAATGAAAGTATCATATAGACCTGATGCTTCTCTCACAATCAATCAGAATTTTTCTTAGTGATTGTGGAAGAATGTCAAACTTAATTTTTAATCACATCATTGATATCTACCTACTGAATTGGTCACTGATATCATAGATGAAGTATAATTAAACAAGCCTTTAGCCTTGCAAGCCTTTACATGGTGAGTATCAGTTCGTCAGTTTGTTTCAGAAATTTTCGCATCGATCTAAAATCCTTCTAGAATTATAGAAATTAGTGTTTCTGGCTTCCCTTCGATGATTGTAATCTTATAAATCCCACGACCGACTTTCGATTAACCTCGGCATTGATCAAGTAATTCTTTATATTCTCGTTGAGCAAACGCGAGATGTTATTTTATCCTTTATTCACTCACAAGCTGACGTTTCGGCGGATATCGCCTTCCTCAGAGCCTGGAAAAGTCAAGCTGGCTGCAATCTACTCGGCCAAACACCTCCATAACAAGACAGAGAAAACACTAAACCAAGATTTCAATCACATTGAACACAACTTTACACACTCACTGCTTTCTATGAGGCTTCCACTGAGTATGTCGCGTGGAGACCAACCGCACAGAATTCACGTGGAAGCGTAATGTGCCTCTTACATCAAAACAGCAGTCGTAAATACTGCCCCATATCACGCGTGATAACGAGGTATTCCTCCCTGCGGTTCATTTTCGGATTCGAGAAAGACCACTGAGCACTCTAAAAAGCCAACTAGTTCGCAACCGCCTGCATGGCCCTCTATATAAGGATAAAGGATAAAGCTGTCAACGTTGATCAATCCCAGAGGGATGCGCCATGCATTCGACATCATTAAGTGTCGTTGGAGGTGATTGAATGCATGTCTGGCCTTTACAATAACTCGCGGTGGCCTGCCGATGTATGGAGCTAGTGGTGCTATCCTCCCAGACAAGTCTGGTACCAATTTGCCCACCCCGGAGGGATGGAAGGCTTGGTGGGCCATGGGCGCATTTCAGGTGCGCGCCGCAGTGGCGCCTCCAACCACTGCGCCACACGCGCCTGTGTAAATAAAGAATAAAATAATACTTCGCGTTTGCTCAACAAGAATATAAAGAATTGTAACCTTACTTCGAAATGTCACATTATGTCGTCGCATCCGTTTCTGGCATTAACATATTTGTCATTATATACCGTGAAAAAAATCTTACGGATGGTAGACGAGCACACGCATTTTCCATTCGTCTCGTTCTGGCCAAGCATTGAATGTTGTGTTGTTAAGAAACGACCGTACAGTTAACAGGGAAAAGTGAAAGCCTTTTGAGAATGAAGAATAGATTAAATAGCAATTTGTAAGAATCCAACGATAGTATTTGCGTTAGCGAAGGTCAGGGAATGCGGTTTTCATTTGTAGATATCCTGAGCTACCACTATTTATGAACTGAGTGGTTTATCTGTTAAGCAAGACTTCATAGAAAGTTTGGAGTATATTGACCATTAGCTGAGGTACTACGTTTCTTATCTAAACTATTGCATATCTTATTATTTGGTCACATTCATGGGGCACGTATAACGCAGTGGTTAGAGGTGCTCTGCAATGCAAATGAATTCGATCCTGCACCCAGGCCCACCAACTCTTCCATCCTTTCAGGATCTAGAATTTGATACCAAATTATCTAGGAGAATAGCGGCACTGACGCGATTCATCGGTACCGTGTATAGTGATCTAGCAGTGCGTAGACCTGATTGCATTCAATCACTTCTGATGATGGTTAATGAATCCAAGTATATGGAGCATCACTCACGGATTGATCAACCCTGAGAGCTTTATCCGTTTAAGTACTCAGGATCGACTTTCTATTAACCTCGGCATTAGATTATGAATTCGTCGTTTTCTCTCTCAGCAATCACGAGGTTGTTAAAAAGCATACATTTACTTCCGTGCAATAACACACATACAACACAATCGCAGCTGACGTTTCGGCAGAATCGCCTTCTTCAGAGCCTGGAAGGGTACACTAATGCGCAACTTACTAGGTCAAACACTTCAACAGCACAAACAGAAAGACGAAAATCTGAGCGATAATTACAAGATCTACGGCTTCTCGAAAAAACCCACCGCTTTTTTAACCTGTCTTGCACCGAGGAAGAACAGCCGCTCAGAATCGCATGTGGCTAACGACTGCAGCACTCTCATCAATGATCGATAAGAAGGTAAGGTGCGAGATCACGTGTGATCTAGAAGCATTCCTCCCTGCTATTCATTTTAGGATTTTTGGCTTTTATCCAAAAAGCCTCGAGAAGTTTGCGCGTTAGTGTTTTAGTATCCCGTGCGAGGATAGCGACTTTTATATCAAAATCGTCTCCGCTATGCTTTTGTATCCTATGCGTGCCTAGTGGCGTGCCTTGTCCTGCTTTTCGTTTGCCAGCTAGGTGTTCTTTTATGCGGATACATAAAGATCTGCCCGTTTCGCCAATATATTCATCTCCGCAAGTACCCAAAAGAGATTAGGTATATCGAACCTGAACTCATGCAATCACGGTCCCTGCCGTAAGGGCAAATTTCTCAATTTGGTGTTTTACATAGATGGTCATAGCGGTTACGAGCTGACTGACGACGTAGAGTATCCGGTGGTATTTCAGTTATCGCTACCGATTCCTCTAGATCTGTTTGAAAATCTCAACACTTTCTTCACTCGCTTGAATCGTTTGAAATGTGGATAGCTCAGACCTCAGCGTAGAATCAACATTGACTTTAAGTTATCGCTACCGATTCCTCTAGATCTGCCCTTCTTAAGCATCACCTCATCGCCACACGTATTTCATCGCTAATGAAGGGCAACACAAACGGGATTTTTTTTCGAGCGAAACGATATTGCTTGAAAATCTCAACACTTTCTTCACTCGCTTGAATCGTTTAAAATGTGGATAGCTCAGACCTCAGCGTAGAATCAACATTGACTTTATACTGCATCCATAATATTGATAGGAATGTGATAATTTATGTTTGGTCGATCAGTACAACGTTTGCTCGAGGTCTGCGATGTGGCTTATCTCCCACATACTTTTCTTAGGTCTGGCTTTCACCAAACATGAACATCTCAACGTGTTTCTCATATAAGTAGTCTGTTATTTTCGGGATTGTTTTTCACAGTCTTCCGTCGGTGAAGAATTCCAGCGAATCCCCTACACAATGCATATTCACCAACCACAGAGTTAGGGCACTGATTCAGTGTTACCACAAGAATATATGACAATAACGGATAAGGAGGCACAAAGTCTTTCAGGCAAATGATTTGAACTTTGCCTACAATTTCAGTGATGTTTGCCTTTCGGGCTCAGCAATACGAAAAGCACCACAGATTAATCGCACCAATAAGGCATCCAAAACTGAGAAGAAGTCAGACACTTTCATTCGAAATCTCAGCCAAACATAGACGAATACCAGTGCCAGCAATCATCTCCATATGGTGGCATCTGAGTCATAGGGCTGGAAATCTCTTGCTACATTCACAAGCTTATGTGACTGTCTCTGATGACGGCCTGAAAAGAATACAGAGCGTTAATGTAGCTGTGCCGGGACACCGGTGATGGACTTTCCCGTTTTTTTATTTTATATGATCTGTCTCTACGTCCGTTGTGCGGGTCCCTGCTGGTGTAGTCCCTCGTGTCATGAGATAGCCGGGCTAGAGCGTTCCCAATGGGACTTTGTGCGGGTCCCACTACATCACACACTCGATTCGTTTCCTCGAATCCATTGCCCACGAAGGTCTTCCAACTTTTACGTGTGGCTTCGGTTTTACTGCTTGAGGATTTTCATTTCATCTTGAATGTGGTAGAATGCTGGTGTAGTCCCTCGTGTCATGAGATAGCCGGGCTAGAGCGTTCCCAATGGGACTGCAGAGAGTGATCAATTTTCCCACTCCGGAGAGATGAGAGGCTCGGCTCCCCGGAGCGGTATCGAACTTAACACTATTCTCATGTTGGCGGACATCACTACCACTGTGCTATCAGCAGCCGACTAACCCGTACGATCAGAAAGGTGCTAAGCAAATGAAAATTCTACGAGATCTTGTACAATTCCTCACGAAACTGAGTGATTCGAGCACGAATATGAGTAAAAAAACATCAAACACAATTAACTGACGTGAAAAGATTGTACAAACATAATTTATTCAAGCTGATTTCGTTAGTTAATTTGTTGTCGCCCTTATTCCGATTACATCGAATAGCAACTGCGCTACAGTAACCGGTTTCTTAGCAGGATTTATTGAGCAACAAGGTCATACCGTCGCTACGTAGCTGAAGTTGTTTACAGTTTACGCCATTTTTCATTTGCGATATGCTTGCATAATTAACAACTCATGTGGCAGTCACCGATTCATATAATATTTTGAGTCGGGCGTGAATGGTTCGTCCGGTTCGTATTGACACTTTGGCTTCCATGCTGCAAGTTCCCTATTGTGATTAAAGGATTAACCTTAAGTTTTTTTTCGTACTTGTTTAGCTCCTGTTGTTTTTTGTCCTTGTTTTCCATTTCCATACACCATTGTTATGCTTAATGGTTCCAGAATGTTTGAAATAGCTTTGTTTCTTGGACCAAGAAATTGCTGCTGAGGTTCCTTCGTTATTTCCATCACTTTCATTTGACTTAGGGTACCACTCTACGTTTTTTCACAACTGTAAATAATTCCCGTAATGCTTCTCTTATACATTTCTAATTTTTCACTGCACAGATACACACTTTTGTGCCATATAGAGGCGTGTGAAACGTATTTGTGGAACTCACTGATGGATTCACAAGCCTTGAAAAGTTCCTATAGTAGAGTTGTTATTTATCCAGAAATTACTAGCCTACCAAAGGATTTTTGCAAGAAATAACGGGTTTCCAAGTGTAAAGAAATGTATCAGTAAGCTGGTTTGAAATTGTAGCAACTCAACGACGGAGTACAGCACATCCTGTAAAATTAAACCTCAGATGTTGATCATGTGCTCCTAGTGGTTGGAACAACTTCGACTCCCAAACGCTTTCACCTCCACCACTGATCCACTGAATGGTCGAATTAGTCGTAAACCCACTAAGAATGGATAGATAAGTCCTAGACTGGCTTTTTGATTGACAGTTACATTTATGGGTTGAACAGATTTAAAAATGAAGAATCGTCCATGTAATAGCATAGTACCTGTAGGAAACTGTTTAATTGCCTTCAAGTATTTGATGTGAAAGGCTGGAGAAAAGATCGTAACCGAGGTATGTTCTCCAGCTCACCTCAAATAGAACTTGATCCCTAATGAAAGAAACACTGTAATACACGTTTCCTTCCTAATAAGTCACTAGTTTCTTGAATTTCTGGGAGTGCCTAGTTCTTAGGTGTTATAGCAGTTCTGAGGGTGGAGTTTTTTCTCTTGGGAAACCTGCGAGTTCTTTGAAAACTGTTGGTCGTTTGGTGAGAACTTGAGTGAGTATGGTAGATGAGGCAGCGCTTCGTATCCAATTCGGTGGATTTTTGTAGCATTAATTTGGCAGCATAGAACGGTCGAACATTATTTGACATTAGAATGAAACTTTTTTCTATACTACTTTGTTCAACAGGAAGATCGTAGCGCAGTGGTTAGTTTTGCCGATAAAAGAAAGCTGGTAATTTGGTCAGTTAAACGCACTGATTTTACCCAGGATCGACTTTCTATTAACCACGGCATTGAATTATGAACGACGATATTAACTCGTCGTTTTCTCTCTTAGCAATCGCGAAGTTGTTAAACAGCATACGTTTACTTCCATACAAATACACATACAACACAATCGTAGCTGACGTTTTGGTAGAATCGCCTTCTTCAGAACCGCTTTTTTCACCTGTCTTCCACCGAGGAAGAACATCCGCTCAGAGTCGCATACTCGTCAGCCATATGCGACTCTGAGCGGCTGTTCTTCCTCAGTGGAAGACAGGTGAAAAAAGCTACTCTAAAGAGGGCACTGATTTTAATCGATACTTTCCATCTTCTCCTACAGAATGAAATTAGCTCAACAAGCAATTTTTGCCTAGAAAATTTAGTGCATCTGAAGGTAATGACTTATTGGGGGAAAGTTCTTTTTCTTATGAATGTGTAGATTTCTTGTTCAGCAATCGCGAGGTTGTTATTCAGCATGCATTTACTTCCATAGAAAAACACACAATACAATACAACGCAGCAGTAGCTGACGTTTTGGCAGTATCGCCTTCTTCAGAGCCGCTTTTTTACATGACTTCCAATGAGGAAGGTTAGAACAGCTGATTATCAACTGATATCAAAAAAGCGGCTCTGAAGAAGGCGATACTGCCGAAACGTCAGCTACTGTTGTGTTGTATTGTATTGTTTTTCTATGGAAGTGAATGTAATCTGTATAACAACTTCGCGATTGCTGAACAAGAAAACTACGCATTCATATTCCAATGCTGAGGTTAATAGAAAGTCGAACCTGGGAACTGTTACAAGATGTACCTTTTTCTTATGTCCCTTCTTCGTCCTTAGTGCATTTTCTCCAATAAGGTGCGCGATCTTGATAGTGGTATTTTAGCGACTCCTTTGATAATCATAGCAATTTTAACATCTCAAGTTTTATTGTTCAAATTCTTTTTGTGTTCTTTAGTCTTTTCGAAATCATTTCAAGGTACCGCCCAGTTTACATTGGATGTCACCACATATTAGGTTAAGGCTGTTCCACTCGTTTGGACAACAGCTGTCCCAGTATTCTTCGGCTATTTAGGTGGAAGCGTTAAAATCTAAAGCATCAGGCTACTTCATCAGTGCTTTCTGACCAGTTTATCAAAAGTCGAGGTACGAACACGCCGGCTGGGGTTTTCCCAGATTTTTTTTTCATCACCGTACATTTTTCTTCCTTTGCTTTCTCTTTGCTTGGTAGAGTTGCCATTGAGCAAGCCTGTGACCCTGCGTTAGACAATCTCATTTACAAATTCAGGCGTCAACCCACTGTACCTTCATTTTTCCCTTACAATTCGATCGCACTCACACCATTACCTAATTTGTTTCCGAGCGATCTTTTTCTGTTAATTTTTGTTCTGATGAAGCCGTACCGTTAATTGATTGATGTTCATAAAAAGCTAGTGACGAAATTTGTCTTTGAATCCTTAAAACCTAGCTATCCATATTTACTGGCTTAATTGCATAGTAGGATCGCGAAGCACAAAGTATAGAAATAGACAGCACTGCTTACTACAGTATTTAGATCAAGCTCATAGCATTCTATATGGCGAATGGAAAAAGTAGTCACTTTTCGTGCGAACAAGGTGGGAGACCTGTTCGATGGTTTTTGGCCTTTGTTATGAATGTCTCAATGCAACTAACGTCGGTTCCACCTGTTTTCTTTGCATAGCCGTGCATAAAGGGTTCTTGTGTCCTCATCACATACAGTGACGATAGCCTTCGTGTATTGGAAGGAGCCTATCTTAGAAAGTTTTGCAGCAATTTTCTGATATAGGAATGATGGAAAACTTTGTTGGACAAATGTTAAACAGAAAATGTTTTTTATTTTTTGCAGTTTTTAATTCAGGCGTCTAATTTTCAGCTAATGTCTGATCAGTTGTCTTCGATAATATTGTTACAATAGTAAAACTTTGTTTCCTATACATCAGCCGATTCGTCTTTAAATGAATGGTTGCGACTTTTTGTTTCATTATCATCTGGCTATTTTTTAGTATTTTGATAACGTTGAGAGGTAGCTGTAAACGTTGTATCAATAAATCGATAGCATAAGTACAATCCGCTTCTTACTTCTACCGGCTCCTTTTTCTTTTTTATATTTTTCACTTACTTAGCGTATAATTCGCTAATCTCTGATGCACGATTCGTTCCCGATCGGGATAGGTGGACAAGAACGTCATTTTAGCGGAGTGACCGCATCATCTCCGCGCAGCCGCTTTTGTTGAAAGAACAGTTCGACGACGGTTTTATCCCATTTTGGTTACTTAATGCCCGTCGAACTCCGTCGTTCCATGAACATCGTGATAGAAGTGAGTTTTTTTGTTGCACATTTCCTGTTTGTTTACTAAAATACGCCCTCGTTTTATTCGTATACCGTCAACTGGAACCAAATTTTGCGAAGAAAAAGGAGTAAAAAAGCACCAAAATTTGTTGCCGAAAATCGCGTCCTCACTTAAACAGTTTGCTAATGTATCGTAAAACTGTATGCGATCAGGCTGTTTATGCACTTTTAAGCACCGAAACCTGACTTGGCTGTCTTAGAATTCCAAAGAGACCATTATTCAGCAGGCTTATAAAATCAAAAATCCTCAAGCGCCAGTTGAATGCACCTGCAAATCTGAAGACCTTCGCGGGTCATGAATGTGTGAATATGAGAAAACGAATCGTATGCAGGAAGTACCGAAATCCGCAGCACTGGGATATGTGATGTCGAGTCATGAATCAACTGTATCACATGTAGTCCCGTTGATCGTCGAGCGACTCGAGCAGGCAGCAGTAAACTATCCATTTTTCACTGTCGCGTGCAAGAGTAGCCCAGTGCGTTCTGCTCCTTCTATGAACTCGTCGACCATCATGTCTTTCTTCTAGGCTCTTCGTCTTTGACCATCGGGTCGGTGGTCATCCTGCAGTATGTATGACATCCGAGGAATACGGTCATTAACGGCTCTTGTCCATCGGTTGTCATTCGTACGCATTACGTGTCCGACCCACCTTATCTTCGACTATTTGGCGTATAGAACGCCATTCATGATTTCTGATCGTTGACGCAGGTGGGAGTTTCGGATCCCATCCATTATTTGAGTGGAACGGGATACTCCTAACATCGTCCTTTCGACTGCACGTTCGATAACGCTGAGTGATCTTTCATCCTGTTTACGCACCGACCAGGTTTCTGACTCAAGCATTGAGGTAGGAAGAATCATGGAGTCGAAAAGGTGGGCACGGAGTTGGGTGTTCTTTGTTCTCTTCTTCTCTTCACTAAATCCTCGATGCTCTTGAAAGCTCTCCAAGTCGCTTGTTCCTTTCTGCTCAGCTCTCGAGCTAAGTCGTTCAACACATTGATATCCCGACCTAGATAAACGAAACTGGACCATTCGGAGATATTCGTTCCGTTGAGCGTAAATGGAGCATATGAAACTAGTCCGTTCTTCATGTACATCTTTTTTGTGAGATTTAGTCGAGGACCAATCTTTCGACAGGCTTTATCAAACTCGGAAAGCATACGTTCCGTTTGCCTTATGTTGGCGTTATAAGGACGATGTCGTCATCAAAGCGAAAATGGTGCGACTGCCGACTATCGATTTTCACTCATTATCCCATTCCAATTTTCGCATGACGTTCTGGAGAGTGCCGGTAAATAATTTTGGCGAGGTTGTATCCCATTGCCTAACTTCTCGTTTGACGTCAATGTTAATATCGTTGTAGAATAGCGAAATCTTGGTTGTGAAATTTTTGTACAGCTCACAAAAAATCTTTATGTATTCAGTAAGGCCTCCTTGACTATCAAGGGCTTCCATGACTGCTTCTATCACAGTTGAATCAAAGGCTTTCTGTAAATCTATGAAAGTGAGATAGAGCAGTCTTTTGTACTCTTGCGATGCTTCAATGGGCATTGTTGTCGTATGGATGTGGTTCATCGTACTAAACCCTTTTCGAGAGGTAACGTGTGAAGAACCGAGTCAGTGTGTTTACGAGGACTGGCGGAAGGCTCTTCAGGTGTTCTGATCTTATCTTGTCCGGACTTTGTGCTGTTCGACTTTTCACCGACGAAATGGCATGTCGGATTTCGAAAGGGAGAACCAGTGGTACAACATATCCATCCTACTTTATTTCATATGACGGAAGGTGAACGTGGCTGTCGACAAAATCTGAGTAGTATTCATGAATGATATCTCCATTGCCTTTCTGGACGCTGTAACTGTTCCGTCTGTTCGTCGAAGTGCAATCATCTTGCCCTTGTAATTGGAGAAGCTTCGGTGGGCTTGGCGAATGCATTTCTCTGCCTCTGCAGCTTCGAACACTACTGCTGCTCTTCTTTCGTTGAGATCTTTTTTATCGCCTGTCTGCACTGTTCTGCAAGTTTGGACGTTAGTTCGCGGTTGCCTGCGGCTCGTGCGATTCCACCCTAGCGTATTAGCTCCGGTGTTTCTGGTGACAGACGTCTCTTGGTGACTTTCGAACTCTCAGCTGTCATAGCGCTAACGTGATGTTGAATGACCCGATCGTGTTCTTGGTTAATGTTGTCGACAACGGCATCTTCTCAACAGCCGACTAATGAATTGAATAAAACCCAGTTTAGGTTGTTTTAGGCCTTCAGTTTTTGAATTTAGGGGCTTTTCTTCCTTTTCACAGGAAATAGAATTTTGCACGAATGAGACGTGCTCTGATCCCGTGTAGATTTTTTGGAACAGCAGCCACATCGGTTTAGAAAACCTTATGTTTACTACGATGTGGTCTATTTGGTTATGGTACTCTCCATTGGTAGACTCCCACGTCCAGCGTTGAGGGTGGGGCTTTTGGAATTGCGTGTTACCATGGATGGTTTTGGACGCCATGATAAACTCAGAGACCCGCTCACACTGTTCGTTCTATTCTAATCCATGTGTCCTAATGTGACCTTCTTCAGACGTTCTTCTTGGCTCAGTCTTGGGATTGAAATCTTCAATGAAGGCCTTGATTAATGTACGGTCTTCTGTGTGGAAGTTCTCCAAGTCCATGCAGAACTCATCGACTTCTTCTTCGTCATAGTTTGATGTCGGCGCGCAAACACGGAAGATTGTGAATGCCGGTATTGATCCACATCTATCGTAAACGTCCAGTTCGGCTGTAAGTTGTTCGAATAAATCTAAGTTCATGGAGAGACTCATGCTGACGAAAACGCGGACCCCGCCGAATCGTCTACTGTCGCGTGTTCCGAGGAACAGTTCTTGTCCGGTGTCATAGACGGCGTTGAATGGGTGGCGTCGTCTCTTCTCTGCCAGGCCCATGACCTCGTACCTTATCCTTCTCGCCTCCACGATCGACTCTTCTGTCGACGACTGGGATTGAAGTGTATGTGCATTGTAGATACAGATCGTCTCCATAGTTCTTTGTAATCCAGGCAGCTTCCATTGGCCGTGAGATTTTAGCGGCCTCTCCGTGCTCGTATTCACCACCACTGCGAAATTTGGGGCTATTTCGGCGTCAGAGGAATGAGGCCCGTTTTTTTTAACTGTATTTAGCATTTATGATACCCACGTATAACTTGCTGGTTTCTGAACTTTGGGGTTGGGTATACTCACGCGTAGTTTGCCAGGCTCTCCCAGAGTGATCATGGAGCTTATTTGTTGTAGGCGACTCCTAACTGCCTCCGATATACTTTCCTGTCACTTGATTGCAGGCTTTTGGCCAAATTGACTCGTAGAATACAATCCGCATAAAGCGGGAACGCATTCACACACGCATGCATGAATACGCCTAGCAAACACAGAAAGTATGTGCCAAATCGGCGCAGCAGAAACAGGGAGTCCATGCCCTGGATCCACCTACGTCTCAGGGAAGCAAAGGTCGCTTTTGGCACACGCTTAACCCCCTATCCGCCGTCTGGGGACATCCCACCTAACCTCGCGACTAGCCGGATAGAAATCCATCATGTGAAGGTGATCCGTGGGTCGAGTCATGTGAGGTTGAAGAAATATGCTCTGAAATGATATCTGTGGGATTGTTCGGTGGATACATCAGTGATGTTTTTGTTAACATTCGAACACATGGCCTAATTGATCGAACTAACGAGGGATTGGGTTTTCAACCGCGCTTGCATCGGTGTCTACCGGCCTTCAATTAGCTTGCCCGATATTGGTTCGGCCATCTTTATATCAAATCTGATTTAATGTTTGTGGGGTGTTCTTCGAATTTTTTTGATTTTTGTGACTGGTTGTACATACGAGCGTGTTTAATGCAGGCTCGACCAATTTGCATAGGGTAAGTAAGCCCTCTGTCTATTTGGGGTCTCGACCTTCACTTGTCGGAGCATAAAAGTAGCGATTTAATACATCGATTGGCTGCCAAGGGTTTGTAAGCCTAATATACATCCAACCACCTCTAGAATGCTTAATGGAATATAATGGCGCACACCAAATGATCAACGCTGAAACGCTGAACGTTTTACCGTTTATTCTTTACAACTTATGAATGCCTTCGTAACCTTCATTTCTTTATTTCGTTAAACTCGTCGCAACCTTTTTGCAGATTTTCTCTTATGTCTCTGCAAAATTATTCTCAATTAACAAGCTTTTCTTCTGAAATCTGTTCTATGCTTAGAAAATTTCGAACGGCTTCCAACCAGTTTAGGTTTGACTACCTGCCTGGTTGTCTGTGGCAGTCCGCTACTTTCCACTATCCACAATTACACTCCCTTTGTGACATATGAACATGACTGGTCGCAGGTCTGTTTTCCTAAGAAAAAACTGACCGAACATGGTCAGTGAAAGTATCAACAATGATTTTCTAGCCATGCACTTTACAAAATCCATCAAGGGAAAGAAGTGCTTCATTTACAAACATTGACAAAATCGTCGAAAATTCAAACAGTTGGTCAAGGATTTACTTCGGCCGATTTTAGGTGTTGTACTTCATAAACGCATCCTGTTGATCATTACTTTTTGTCATTCTGTTTTGCACTAGAACGTATTTTTTCAAACGAAGGAAATATTTCCACCATTTGAAAGATTGCATTACTATGACATTTAAATAGCGGATATTATCAGAAGTTAGTAAACTGCAATTAATTCCATTAAGAAAATAAAAAGATATGTCCGGCGTTTACCAATTCTTAAGTGTTGCACCATGCATTGGGTTCTATTCACAGAAATGTAGAGATGATTGGACAATTTTGGTCCATGGCACCACTTACCTTTCCAGGCAACTTACTTACTTTACTTCTCATCAGCTGCGTCGGTTGGTGAGTAGCAGTTGATGATAGTGATCTTCTTATGATGCGACAGTTGAAGACGGAGAACGGCTATGCGAGGGGAAAGGATCTCGTATGAGTCGACGAGATGGACAATGGACGGGTGCACGATAAAGCCTACGCCGCCGACATTTCGTGACGGGACCTTCTCTCCACGAATCACAAAGGTCCCGTTGTTTAATTGGCGTATGTCGGTCTTCTTGATCTTTGTTTCTTGTAATGCGATCACATGAAATTTGATGCAATCTGCTGCTACGAAAAGCCGTGATGATCGGCGTCTGTGGAGAGTGTTCTGGCATTATACGTGCATAGTAAGAAACAATCTCCATGGCGGGTCGTACGTGTGCTTGTCAGATCCGGTTCTAATGACGTCCTGCGCAACCCGAGATTTTCTGGCCTCTCACCGGTCGTCTCACCGCCTGACGTCATAGACGGGAGCACCCAGTGTGCGGGGTACTGAGGCTGGCCTATTGCTGGTCGTGCAACTTGGTCCTCCCTGGAGTCCTGACTTAACCTTGCAAGGGCGTATCCAGGTCTTCACCACGATGTGGATCAGAGAGAGGCGTCGCTTCGAATCTAATCAAATCGCTTCTCGTCCTTTTGGCTAAGATCAACGTTTAGTTTCTGTTCCAGGCAACTCTGCTGGCAATTTGCCGACCCCGGCGAGATGAGAGCTAGACTTGTTTAGTGTATGTGGTCGAGCCAACGAGCGCGTTTGTGTGGAGAAACAACACTAAGCACTGTGCTAAACGTGCATCTTGATTAATTCTATTAAGATATTTAATCTTGTGGTTAATCGAGTATTCACATGGTTTAGAATGTCCTTCTTTTCAGTACTTGTACTCATTTCAGATCTGGTAACGCTAGTAAAGCTGAGTTTTTGTTTTGATAAATACTTTGTTTAAAGTGATTCCGAACCTTATAATAATCAATCGTAACAAACTACATGATGATTTAGCGAGAGAATCGATCCTATCGCGCAAGAAGTCGAAGCATTTTGAAGGTTTTGTAACAGCTGATCATCACCTTGACCTTATTCGGAGTATAGTTATTTAACTGAGGAGCCAAAAAGACGCTACTCATTCCACAAAAGTATCGGTCTTTTCGAGTTTTTTCGTTGTCTATTATTTATCCAATATATCATTTTGTCATATCTGCCATCACGCATACAATTGCTTTTCATTAGATGACCCGAAATACTTTACATTCCTCTCCCAAAGACTTTTACTGCTAGACACATCTAATTATGATTTGTTTTCATGTAGTGGAAAGCTCTTCCAATATCTTTCATTCCTTATCATTATTTGCTTTTGTTTAACTCTTTCAACTCTTCGCTTTGTTAGCTTCTTAAGCAAACTTGTTTCTTCTATACTTTCTTTTTCCATTCTAAATATTTTTCCCTCATTTGCTATTCATTTCTTCCTATCATTGACTTGATAGAAATGATAATATGATGACTGTTTACTTCACATTCTGGTTCTCACTAGTTTTCACTGGTCATTTTTCGAGCGCTTTGATCGGCTTTACCGGATTTTAATCCACAACCGGCGCTAAGGCCTTGCTCAGTTGCGTACTACGGTCCCTTATAGACCGCCTTCTCCACTTTATCCAGCTTTTCTTTTCTGCGTGTGTAAGAAAAAACTTGTCAAAAAAGTGGATAATGACAGTGAAGGTTGCGCTTTCTGCCTCGTCGGCAAGAATAAAAGCAACAGAATCTTCTTTTCTTCGCGTTCAGTTCCCTTTTGCTTGATGTACTAGTATTCTCTCAAATTTTCGACATATGGTTCATGTCAATAATCTTGGGCTTCGTCACTTTTTTTTTGATAATTAGGACGGTAGTATTCCTATAGTTAAAGAAGCCGGAGAGTTTTGTTCTATTAAAAATAATATTTTGTATTTAAATGTATCTTCTTAGCCACGAGCCACGACCTTTTTGCAGAAAGTTCAAAGCGATAAGAACATGGTTGAAAAAGACTTTAAATTGACTAAACTAAACTAATTTTCTAAAGAATAACGAACTAAAAAATTCCTTACTCTTTACAAAAAAGGACTGGCTATGATTTGAAGAAAAGCTTTTATCATATTGTTTACATTTTTTACACATTTTTGCATACCATAGCTAGTTTTTAGGTAGCTTTATTTCCATGGCGTAGGTCTATAGCAACGGCTTTGCTTAAAGGTCAGCTTAACCTGTTAAGCCGCTAATCTTGTGATGAGTGGCGATCTGTTTATAGTTGCTTGAAATACGACACCTAAAAAGCTGAGATCGTCCTTCTATATTTGTTCATCGTCTTCTCCTTTACGGTTTAATGCTAAGCCGAGGTTAAATACACCCAGTACTTCTAACTAAAGGAAATTCAGCACACTTCTCTGGTCCTTTGTTGATAAAATTCTTTACGATTTTACTGATGATGGTCTAAACATATTTTCGAATTATTATGAAAGATAATTTGTATCGTATTTTTGTTATAGAGTTTTTAAGGTTTTTTGTGACATTTATCATCCTCTTATAGATGCCAAATGCACTCGACTCCATTCTTAACACAGCAGAGGTGGATAAGTACATACCTGACCTATACAATGAGCTGCGGATACTTTTTAAATGTTTTCTGCTGGGGAATTTTTTTTACACTTTATTACTTCAGGCATTAAAGAATAAGTGGTCCGATGTTTGCGAGCACCTTACGTATACCTAGTAAGGTTTTCATGATAGAAAAAGTCATCGGTTTAAACTTTGCTGAAGACATTCGTCAAGCTCTATGGATCAGAGACAGCCATCCATTATATATATATATATGTATATATATATATATATTTGACTACTTGAATGGTCGATTCTCACTGTTTGTGCGGGCCCCAGCATAATCTCTATTTGTTTCGGAGTTTTGTTAGCTTAACCACTGGAATTCATTGGAGTCCTGAGGTCAGCCGGGCCAAAGTCTGCTCCATATCCCCACCACCACAGGCAGTCGCCGCCCGTGTGAATCAGAGGGAGATTTGTCACCATGCGAATAACTTGGTGGCAAGACGGTGACGGATCCTGGGGTATTGGTATTGGTTTACTCCTAAGTGGGCTTCCTGATGGAAGCGCCGGACTTTGGGAGATCCTCTCAAGGGTATGTGTCCCCCGCTGTAGCCTAACACCCTGAACAGAGCCCAGCTACGATGAAGCTGTAAACCTTTGGAAGAGTATGTAGGACAGGATGAGCTTTATCCTTTGTTTTTACTGTTGTTTTACGGATATGAATGGGTTAAGAAGAAGTCATACTTGATGTTCATTTTAATTGGATGAGGTTTTCACTGCGCAGAAATTCATGGAATTGAATTTTTTTGTCCGTTGCAGTGCGATCGTGCTCTAAACTTGAGTAATTAAATCCGTGTATTGCTATATTTATGGTACTTGGTGTAGTGTTCCGACTGACGGCTATCAAATCACTCCGCACACCGCTGCGGTCGCCGCGCATCGAGCAATCAAAGCCGCTGAGCGTCGTCTTTCCAGGTCTCCATCAGAAAACGGAAACCACGAACTGAAATCGTGTAGTCTTGTTATTGGGAATCCTCCTTCTACCTGACCATTTGTAGCATCATACACGTTTTTCTTTTTCTGCTCAAACCTTGATTGTTTATATATTGAATTCATGACAGAGCTACTAAATGAGGGCACGTGTAGCACAGTGATCGCATCTGAGCGAAAGCTTTTTTCGAGACATTGTCGATTATTTGGAATTCTGACGAGGCAGTCTAGTCGACACTACGGGTAGAGCCCTAATTCTAATTAATTAACGTGTTCATTGTGATTATTCTAATTTTCCGATAAGACATGCACCATCTCTCGGTTCTGTGAAGTCAACGTCTTCTGGAGAAGATTTCATTCGATCACGAGAATATCGCAATATCATCCCGGTTGTCATAGTGCGCTTTGTCAACTAACATCCTCAATGTTAGAAAAATGGCCGTCATTATCTTCGACACATAACATCATTTTCGGTCAAATGCTTTTTAGCTCTCTTCCAAAGAAGCTCCTTTTTAGATAACTAACCGCGATTTCTCAATTAATAAGATATCGAACACGCTTTGGCAGTACATCTCTCTAATCACAAGTGTAATTTTTACGCAATATTCCTTCAACTTCAGATACGTTCCAAATTAAAAACCTTCATGGCTCTGAAAACGAAATTTAGGTTTCCGTAATATCCAGGTGCAAGCATAAACGATTTATTGTGACCATTATCGTACCTTGATGGGCGGAATTTTTGTTGTTTATTTGATTTCGTTTCCGAAATATAAGCCTTGAAGCAGCAAAGAGCTATATGCCGTGTGTTCCTGAAAATTGAAAGTACATCGCGGGAAAAGAAGAAACCTTTCGTCCTATCAATGGAAATTTTTGGATTCTAACAATTTGCATTGCAATTCATAAAACTCACTATGAGCTGTGTTGATTTAACCTTTATAGACGCCATTATTTCCTCATCGCATGACTCTTATTGAGGTCGCGTAGTCGGGTAAGCGTTATTACAATGATGACAATGCGCGTTCCTTAAAAGTTATTTTTTTACTTCCAAGTTTTGTTTTTTTAAACTCCTACAAATACTGGATAACTAGGATAAGAAATCAAAATACATGATAAAATAACGCTTAAACACCTAGGTAACTTGTGTCTTCACGTTTCGTTCGGTTCCCAGCTCCATTTCAACTATTTTCGTCGTGATGCAGCCAAAATGTTGGTTGGATTTGTGCATGAGTTCGACTATAGCTTGAGGATCCATTATCATCTTATTGGTCGATCCTACATATTATCCTGAGGTGTTCAACGTTGGCTATACGCGTTTCCCTGGAAATCCCGAGATAGCCGTTCTAGATCATTTCCAGATTTTCGCCATAGACATATGTTTACCCATCCGTCAAAGCCTTGATATTCTTCTCTTGATACTCGGATTTTCCTGACAGCTTCCTGTAATAGTAATCATTTTGTGAATACCAACATCCAAATCCAACCGTAAAATAACGCGTCTATTGCTTTGCGGCCACCTGCGATATTTTACTGTCATCATTGCCGGAGCGTGTTTCTGGTCGTCGATCGGCGGTGATCAATAAAGGTCCATTGCCATTGGCATCACAGTATAAAAGGGAGTTCGGCATTGATATTTGAGATCCCAGGTAAACGTAAATTAATAGAAAGTATCGCTTATGAACAGCAAGTGACTTTGTCTCAACGCTGCAAGCTTCCTTCGATCCACAAAAGCAGGAATTTCTTTGTGATGAGAACCTGAGAGTGCGTTTTCAGGCTTTGCTTTGCTTCGTCTCGTTGAATCGTTAAGCAAAAAATTTATCTTGATAGCGCAGCAACAAAGCACTTAAACGTTGCCGTCTGCGACTCCTTATGAAGTGAGGCCGGTTAAGTTGTCCTATTAAATCACCAAGACTACAACATCGTCTCTGTTTATACCCACTAATTCTTTGGCAGGTTTTGAGGCTGATCCGCTGACGCATTTTTATCGACTAAGCTAGAAAGACTAGAGAGGGAGAATGAAATTATAGGCTTAGGTTTCAGAGAGGACAAACGCTCGTGAAAGTAACAAAAGTTATGGGAAGGAGGGTGGAACTCAAATTTCTGAAGGAATTTCTAGGTTAGAGTTACTAAGCCGTTGTGACTGTAATATTTGTACCACTTTTAATCCAATTGATCAAAGAGTAACTCCTGGAGGCAATCGTATCTCCTTTCGTTGTTTTACCTACTACTGTTTCATCACGCTTTTCTACGGATTCTTGTATTGTCAGGGTCTGTTGATAAACTGAACATAGGTCCACCGGGAACATTCCCTAGGCTTCGTATAAGTTGCGTATCGCTACGAAATTACCAAACCTACTCTGAGCTTGAATGATTTGGCCGGGGATAAATCTCCCGTACACATCACGATTGGCCACTCAAGAATATCTCCGTCCACGATGGAACCGTGAACCAGTTAACATTGTTTACATTGTAAATAGGAGCGTCCAATTACGGGTGAAATGAAATGTTAAGCCGATCAAGGAATTTTGAATTCGAAGAACGCCATAATAGGATTTACTTCAATCTTCTTACAACCTTTCTAGTTGACCTAAATCCGTTTAAACGGTCTTTGTTGTTGTGATGTTTTCCTTCCAGATGAGCGCCCATTTAAGTGTTGCCCACAAGATTCTGGATTGCGATGTGAAAAGTGAAAGTGGTACGTGTATTTATGACGGCGGCATATGCTAATCACCGTAAAAGTATCCGCTCTTTCACTCTCTCCGGTCCGCTCCATTTCCCTTCCAACTATTTACGACTCATCCGGTGCTGCGGATGGAGGACACGCGGATTCGCGGCACGCCGGATTTGATCGTTTTTCATCCAGCTGTCCGTTTATCAAATATATGAATAGGAATCATTCTGGCCGAATCCGTGACGCTCCGCTTTAAAATGCATGCTAACTATGCTGCTGATTTTGTATCATCATTTTTTGTAGTTCGGCAGGATTGGGTTTCATTAAATGCATTGTTAGATTAGATTAGTAGAGTAAGTAATAATAGACATCTGAATGCTACTATCACAGCAGAGCAAAAGTTTGCCAAATACACTCTTTTTTCAAGCATTTCTTCGATAAGATTTAGAATTCTGAACATTTGTTTAGAATGCCTATCCACAATCTTCAACGAACATCGCAGTGACTTGTGGTGTTCTGTAATGCACACATGGTCTTTGTTTGGGTCATGGACTCTGGGTTTAGCAAACCTTCCACTTTCTTGTTATCGGAAAATTTATATCAGATATCTCTGGATGGATAAGGCCACCAATTTGTAGAAACGGTAGGTCACTCTATACGCTAAATATGCTTTCATCTGTGCTATATTATGAATGAAGTTGTATGCATGGTGCATCCGTAAGGATTTGATCAGTAATGAACACGCTATGCTTTATTTCTCCATCTTAAACAATGAGTTGCTTTAAATGCTGCCCTTATGATGAACAGATTCGCAGCTTGAGTCATAACGCAAGGTTTGGTGCGTACAAAGTTGCCGTTCTGATGGGTCCAACCGGAATTTTATCGTTTCGTATTCAATGGCTGATGTCTTAGAACTGAATGAATTTGGTCTCTTCTGTGCGAAGTAAACATATTTGAGTCGGAATCTAAATCTGTCACTTTACAGTAGCGAACGATTAACGATTTCAGGCGCATTTCTAATAAATGTAGAAAGACCACGTTTTATGTGAGTGCGTCCATGATCTCGTTTGTTCACTACGAAGTCTTCTTTGTTGAAACAGAGCTTCATTTCACTTTTTAATGACTAGCATTGGTTTACTAGGAAATAGTGTTCACAGCCTTTCTCTTCACCTACAATACTGATCTCAAACTCTCACAGACTAGTATAAAATAGTATTAACATAAACCGCCAGTTCTGCCCTATTTGCTTTAATGGTATCAAATAAAAATATCATTAAAGGAATGATTGAATGAAACACGAACCATGCTCTCCACGATCTTTAATGTCGTTTAGCTACAGTATTCATTACTTCTTACTGCATTTTATAGTAGGCGAATTAAGAGCTTAGTGGAATTTGGAGTCTTCGTTATCATTTATGATAGCAGTTGTTTCAGATTATCACTTTTTGATGTGTTCATTTCTTTTCCTGCTTGTACATTCTATGAGTAGAATAGTGGATAAATTACAAAGTACTGCGGAATATCAACGTTAAAAAGTTTGTGAAAGTGAAAGCCAACATTTCGACACTCAGTATGAATATTATTTACCAAATAAATGTTTCTTTCTGTGGAGTGATGCATAAGGAGGTAGTCCTTTCATTGTTTCTCTTCCCTTCGTGTTCTTTGTCTTTGGCTGCGACTTAGATAGGTGAAGACTTCGGTTATGTCTTGTAACGCGATTTTGATGTTGTCGTGTTTTGCTGTACCAACCCTCATTTTCAATATGTATATTTGGGATCGTTGAACTGAGGACAAGAAGGTCAAAAACAATAGAACTTTCGTATTTATGATGTTGGTTACTGGTGAGCATTCTACTTTGAGAAACATTCTTGGATGCTTGGCTGAGCTTCTGTCCTTACGATGTCGTATGGAGTCTCAGCTTATTTTCACTACTTTCGTTGTCTCGGGCCTTTGTCCATAGAGGTAATCGTATGCGCACAAGTGTTCGAGTAGGAATTTACAATCTGATGCAGACACCCCAAAACATTTTTATATAAAAAGATATTATGACAGAATCACTATTGCTTATTTCACCGCTGCGCTTTACTACTAGTTTTTCGAAAATGAAAAACAGCTATTACGGATCTGCTTACAGCAACAACCGTCACGATAGTCAGACACGATAATCACATCCGTTCGATAAGCACATAGTGCTTAAGCGGATTCGCCCACTTAAGTACTACCAGCGAAAGTTGGTGGTCGACGATTTGCCGAAGATTTCATGAGATTTGGCGCTTTCACATGAGAGTGCGACGAAAACAGCGCTCTATGCGGATCAGATTCGCTTCACTAAAAACCATTTTCCATCAAACTAACAATATATTGGGGAAA
>MQTX01000046.1:149897-160116 GCA_009735665.1 Angiostrongylus cantonensis
AATTTTTGAAACTTACAGCAAAAATCTGTAGTTGGTAGTAACTTTTTACAATATTTCCAGAAAATCTTCACAGTCAGTTTTCCATTTATTCAGGTGGTGCACATTGTCTTTTAGGTGCATTTTTAAAGGCGTAAATAACCGATATAAAAATAATTTAAATAATAATTTGAAAAATATTAGAGGACATTAAAAAAACAAAAAAAATTTCTATAGCAATACGAAAAACAGTTCCACGAAACTCGTCGAATTTTTTCGATTGGAAGAAGTCCTCTGGTTTTTCGTAAGTTTCCACCTATTCTTCTATTTTTGTTTATTTCGTTTATTTATTTTCAATTCGTTTTTTTTAAATTTTTTATTAAGTTTTGTCGTCACATTTTTTCCTTCTCCTCTGTTCATTCTTTCTGTGTTATTGTTTTTCAAAAAGGACTTTCTCGTGTAAAAAATTCTGCACAGCTCTTGTTAAGCGTCTCTTTATTCTTTGCCGATATTCCTGACGTTTGATCAGAATCTGTGTGTTTGCTTGGTTGGATGAGCATGTTGTCTATTCAGGTCAGTGGACAAATCAGTGTCCAGGTTTTACCAATTCCGAGTAATGCATTTGTCTTTTCTGTTTGATCATTTACTCAAAGTTTTATTTACATTTTACTCAAGGTTTAAAGGACAGTTTTTAATGTCGGACACAACACTCAGCACTAAACACTTCCATTGAAATTGAACTGCGTTTAAAGTGTAAGTCTGAAATGAGATGGATGGACTACGAGTAGCCACATTCTTGGCAGGCTCTCCCAGCCTTTGAGCATGTTCGACATTTGCCTTTTAAACCCGTGCAGAACCAAGCCACAAGGAACCGTTTTTATCTTTGTAATAACTTAATCATTAACTAGCAAGAAGTGACCATCCGGGAAAGCTGTAGAATGATTTTCGAAACTCCGGGGAGACTTTCTATTTTGCAAAACCAGTTAACTGGAAATGGAGAGGATTTTTGCTTAGGTACTTGCGCGATCCTTCATGATTTATAAAGAAACAAGTCTAATAAGTCTAACAAGTCTCAAAATCTTTCTAATCATACATTAGGAAGATCTGTTTGAGAGCAGGAAGCCTCTGTATACTTGAATTGGTACTTCACGATATTCCGACTTACAGTATGCCATAGATCTTTTCCTATAACGCCAACAGCAATGCTTGAAACTGATAGCTTTGATTTTTTTTTTCTTGGCAGGGTTAGTTTGTGGTGCTTTGGTCATCCAGTTGTTGTTCTCAAATCAGAAATTTCATAAAATCGGCCACCAAAGGGGTTTTTCTATAGAAAAGAAGTAATTTCAGTAATAGCATAGCTATCTCGGATGCAAATTATCCCCTGTGGAGTGCTTTCAAAGTTTCGAATGCCTCGTTTTTTACTCATTTCTTTCGTTTTTTTTTTTTCTTTCGTTGCTCGAAAATGACGCCGCCCCGTTTTCGCATGATTTATTCCAGTGTGCTTGGTGTTCGACAATGGCATTGTTCACTTTTCAGTGGACCTTCAATAAAGAAACTCAATCGCATTGTGATGCTCTTTTGCTAAGGAGGATCTCGTCGACGACGGATGACGCTTCCAGTTCAGAGACGGCGACTTGAACGAGTTGTAACATTTCAGTTCTTCTCGACCAGCACTTCTCATCATTATCAACTTATTCTTCCCGTATTTCATTTCGTCTCATAAAAATGTGTTTCTTAACTGATGAAGTTAAAGTGGTCCAATGACATCGAAATTTCAAGTTTTTTTTTCCACTTGGATTAAAAACAACTAGATCCTATTTTCGGCTCCAGAAAAAACTCGAGTTATCTATTTCTTCAGCTTTTTTTGTTGAAACAAATGTAATGGATGAATGTTGAAGGAAATTGGACGCCAATGGAAAGATGAAGTTGGAAAGCAATATTTTTTTTATTTCATTTTATTTTGATCCATCTTGATGTCTACTGTGCAGATGCCAGCATTCCCACATCCAATTCGCTTCCTCGCATCCATCGTCCACAGATGCCTTCCACGTTTTGATGTTTGACTTTGTTTGTTGCTTGAGGATTTTCATTTTATTTTGAACGTCTTAGAATGCCGATCGAGTCCCTGGAGTCCTGTGAATCCGGACTGGAGCGTTTCTAATTGGACTGAAGAGAGTGTGTTTTTCCCAGAGAAGTCCGGTACCATTTTTCCGACTCTGGAGGGATGAGAGGCTTGGTTGGCCGGAGCGTAATCGAACTAGCACTGTGCTCTTGTTGACGGATATCACTACCACTGGGCTATCCTTCCCATTCAAAAGGAAAGCAATATGAGAACACAAATCACAGCATCCATACCATAACAGCTTGTCATCAGATGGGACTCCTCAGATTTTCTTCTTTTTCTTCAAAGAAATGTGTTCAGTTTTTCACTCAAGGTTCCTTTCCTTTATTTTCAAAAACGTTTCTGTTTTTTTTATTTGTTAACACTAGCTATCATTTTTTACGGTGATTCTAATCATCGTTCTTATCATTATCATTGTGACACCTATCTCTCTCCTGCTGCTCGTTTTTCGACTGGTCATGATTTCTCGACCATTAAAGTTTCTGAGGTCTTGAGAACATGGTAGGTTTAGGGACACTTTGTCTATTGCATTAGTCGTCATTGTTTTATGCCTTATTGCTTCTTTTTTGAACTTTTGGGAAACTTAAAAGTTTAGTGGCGAAATTTGAATTCTTAGAATTCCATAAACGAGAACGACAACTACATGCACTACCGATACATTTAGACCACTGCCTCGTCACGCTGGACGAGATCCCGCTTAGAAGAAATAGGTGTCATGGGTTCCAGAAAATTAGAATTTCAACGTGGTAGTATGGCGTGGCTTGTTCCTAGTATGCAAAGATCTGGAAAATTTAACTATTTTTGTTCCAGTAATCAGGTTTAGATGTGCTTAAATATGTTGGTGTAATGCTAAATGTTGTCATAATTTTTGCATCAAGTGCACTGTACTCAAAGCATGTCAGTCGTTTCATGTTAAGGCCTAAACTTATGCGGCTAGCAATCGTTATTAAATTGAAATATTATTAAAGATTAAATTTACAAAAGCATTTTGTTTACAAACCTTTTTAAATTTTAGTTGTTTTATTTTTTTTACATGGCAAATATTTGCACAACCACATGTGTATACGCCGACATTTCTTAAACTCAATTCGTTTCCCTACGTCCACTATCGAGGAAGGTTTTCGAACTCTTCAGCCAAGGGATTGGCTGAGAGTTGTCGTCGTCTTCTTTATGAATGCTGTAGTATGCTGGTCGGCTCGATTCTCTCTGGAATCCTTGGATAGCTGGGCTAGAGCGTCCTCACAGTTCTCACAAACAATCTCTGCGCAACGAGGAAGACACAAATTTGTGAAACCATCGAAAAAATTATGGTGAAGAAGTTAATCTTAATTCTTTGTTAAAATAGCGTTGACCTTTCCAAATCTTTAGCCCCTCTGCTGAAATTTTTCTCCCTTTGGATATTCCCATTTTTGTCATTTTTCTCATCATCGGAATATTTTTTCCTGGGTTTTTCGTGTATTTCTCGTTATTAAATTTTGGTTGGAGTAGGATTGATGACTGATTTGTTCGTTATTTTCAGGCCGAAATTATGTATGTGAGCCATGATCTCGCCGATTTCAAAGACTGAACTAGCTAGACTGTTTCCGACCGAGGTATTTGTGATACAGTTTCAATCAACATCTGCTTGGTTGCCTACTAATGCGTAAAGGAGTGATGTTTTCGGTATACCTAGCCATTTTAGCCGTTTTTAGCATGTTTTTATCTGGTTTGGAACTATCCAAAGGTCATACGTTAAGATGAGCTCGGTAACGGGCACCATAAATGCTGAACATTCTCCTCAATGACCTTGGATTCAGTAAGGTTATCTTTTCGAGGGGTTGGACGAAGAGAAAAAATAGTTCGCTTCTGTGCGTTCGTTGCAAAGGCTAGCTAACGTAACGATGGCTGAAGGTTGGCGCTGTCGCGTCGCCGTCCTCAATTAGTCGCGAATCGTTGAAAAACCATCGTTCACTTTTATCTCGAAATAAACGATGACGATACGTTAATAACCTGGGAGTGTTATGCGATGTGGTCGAGGAAAGAATGTTGTCCGAGCACATTTCAGTCAATTTTCATCATGGAAGCTGTTTCCTTGAAAGTTAAAAACCGATTTTTGTTTAACCTCACAATGAGTAATTAGTAATTGGTCGTTTTCTCTCTCAGCAATCACGAGGTTGTTAAACAGCGTACGTTTACTTCCATACAATAACACATATGCAACACAATCATAGCTGACGTTTCGGCTGAATCGCCTTCTTCACAGCCTGGAAGGGTACACTAATACACAACTTACTAGGTCAAACACTTCAACAGCACAAACAGAAAGATGAAAATCTGAGCGATAATTACAAGATCTACGGCTTCTCGAAAAAACCCACCGCTTTTTTCACATGTCTTCCACCGAGGAAGAGCAGCTGCCCAGAGTCGCATGTGATTGACGACTGCACCTCCCCACATCAACGATCGATACGAGGGTACGAGGCGAGATCACGCGTGATCTCGGGGCATTCCTCCCTGCCATTCATTGTAGGATTTTTGGCATTTATCCAAAAAGCCTCGGTGAGTTTGCGCGTTGGTGTTTTAGTATCCTGTGCGAGGATAGCGACTTTTATATCAAAATCGTCTCCGTTGTGCTTTTGTATCCTATGCTTGCCTAGTGGCAGACAGGATATTCTGCAGGAAAATCAGCAAGCGCGGGAAATTGAGCAGCTGCGTCAACAGAATTTGGAGCTGTCAGAACAACTGAAAAAGCATCAGGTACATACTTCCAGTGCGCATCAAAATTGTTTTGGCTATTTACAAATGGCGTATGAGCGCTAATTGTATGCCACTTGTACATTTATCTGTTGAAGTATAACGATTGATTGATCGATTTACGATGTATGATTTATCTCAAATATTTATTCTTTATTCCATTCACTGAGGCTACAACTAGGAATTAAATGTGGGTTCTTGAGAACAACATGGTTCTAAGAAGTTATTTTTAGAAACTTGCGCATATTTGGTAATTATCAAGTAGGGTTTACATCGTAGTGATGTTACTTCGAAGTGTGACTTAGTATGGATACCAAAACCTGGAAAGGACATAGATACATATGGTATGGGAAACTGTTATCCGCTAGAGGATTTAGCCAGAGAACTCGAGGCTTGTTTGAGATCGTCATTTAGGAATCGTCGTTAATAAATGAGCTATCGTTTTTACAAATTCTAGATTCTTGAAGCATCTTTAGACTAGCAAAAGCGTTGAGTAATAAATTGATGGCGATCAAGTTGTTCATTGTGTTTTTCGCTACTCTTGCGGAGTTTTATGAGTTCGAATGGGGTAGTGCGTTTGGCCTTTGTTTATTAATTTTCTGTGATAATTTCCAGATTAGAGGAACTAAAGTCAAACATTGGCGGAAGAATTCGTCGTTTTCTCTCTCAGCTATCGCGAGATTGTTAAACAGCATATGTTTACTTCCAAACAATAACACGCATATAACAACACAATCGTAGCTGTCGTTTCGGCAGAATCGCCTTCTTCAGAGCCTGGAAGGGTACAGCCTTCTTCACAGCCTGGAAGGGTACACTAATACACAACTTACTAGGTCAAACACTTCAACAGCACAAACAGAAAGATGAAAATCTGAGCGATAATTACAAGATCTACGGCTTCTCGAAAAAACCCACCGCTTTTTTCACATGTCTTCCACCGAGGAAGAGCAGCTGCCCAGAGTCGCATGTGATTGACGACTGCACCTCCCCACATCAACGATCGATACGAGGGTACGAGGCGAGATCACGCGTGATCTCGGGGCATTCCTCCCTGCCATTCATTGTAGGATTTTTGGCATTTATCCAAAAAGCCTCGGTGAGTTTGCGCGTTGGTGTTTTAGTATCCTGTGCGAGGATAGCGACTTTTATATCAAAATCGTCTCCGTTGTGCTTTTGTATCCTATGCTTGCCTAGTGGCGTGCCTTGTCTTGCTTTTCGTTTGCCAGCTGGGTGTTCTTTTATGCGGATACATAAAGATCTGCCCGTTTCGCCAATATATTCATTTCCACAAGTACCCAAAAGAGATTAGGTATATCGTACCTGAACTCATTCAGTCACCGTCTCTGCCATAAGGGCAGATTACGCAATTTTGTGTTTCATATAGACCGTCATATAGGCGGTTAAGAACTAACTGACTACGAAGAGTGTTCGGTGGTATTTCAATTATCTCTGCAGAAAGCGTATCAATGCTTCGAAACCGACTTTCCTTGAACCTCGGTGTGCTTAATCAATATGTATGTCAATATGAAGACGAAGACGTCGAAACGTTAGCCGATAATAAATATTATTATCAACCTCGTGTAAGCTCATCAAAGAAAAAATACATATCTCTGCAGATTCCTCTAGATTTGCACCAAGCCATGCCATTGAGTTTATATCTAAAGTGGAAGTTCCCGTTCTCGGTCTCCGGCCGCTACTCTACTGCAGATGTATAAATGATTGTTTTATCGGAGGAGATGGACAAATGTTTTGAACTATTGAACGAGCAGTCACAGTACATCAAGTTCACCCGGAAGAAACCAAAGGACGACTGGCTCCCGTTTTTAAACGTTCAAATTAACTTGTCGAGTTGCGGTTACATGACAAAGTGGTACCGAGAACCAAGGAACAAAAACATCCTGGTTCATTCCCTTTCTTCCCACTCTTCACACACAGAGGGCGCTTGTGAGAAACATGCTTCAAACAGCCACCTCTGTGTGCACAAGTAGTGAACTAAAGGAAGAATCGCGCGACTCGGCTCTGCAAATAGCCATTTCCAATAGCTGCGAGATTGTAATGCCACAGGATAAGTTTCGAGGGAGAGCGACGCTCCAAAAGGAACGGTTTGACCAAAACAAAGTCCCGTTCTAGAGGAATCGATAGCGATAATCGAAATACCACCGAATGCTCCTCGTCGTCAGTAAGTTCTTAACCGCCTATATGACGGTCTATGTGAAACACAAAATTTCGTAATCGGCCCTTATGGCAGGGACGGTGATTGCATGAGTTCAGGTACGATATATCTGATCTCTTGTGGTACTTGCGGAGACGAATATATTGGCAAAACGGGTAGAGCTTTATGTATTCGCATAAAAGAACACCTAGATGGCAAACGAAAAGCAAGACAAGGCACGCCACTAGGCAAGCATAGGATACAAAAGCATAGCGGAGACGATTTTGATTTAAAAGTCGCTATCCTCGCACGGGATACAAAAACACCAACGCGCAAACTTCTCGAGGCTTTTTGGGTAAATAAATGCCAAAAATTCCATAATGAATAGCAGGGAGGAATGTCCCGAGATCACGCGTGATCTCGCCCCTTACCTTCTCATCGATCGTTGACGGGGAGTGCTGCAGTCGTCGCCATATGTGATTCTGAGCGGCTGTTCTTCCTCGGTGCAAGACATGTGAAAAAAGCGGCGGGTTTTTTCGAGAAGCCATAGATCTTGTAACTATCGCTCAGATTTTCATCTTTCTACTTCTTTCTTTCTACTTTCATCTTTCTGCTTGTGCTGTTGAAGTGTTTGACGCAGTAAGTTGCGTATTAGTGTACCCTTCCAGGCTCTGAAGAAGGCGATTCTGCCGAAACGTCAGCTACGATTGTGTTTATGTGTGTTATTGTATGGAAGTGAACTTATGCTGTTTAACAACCTCGCGATTGCTAAGAGAGAAAACGACGAATTCATATTTCAATGCCGAGGTTAATAGAAAGTCAATCCTGAGTAATTAGTGTTTCCTTAGATGATTGAGCTAACATTACGTTGTTCGGGGACTATCATTCGGCTGACATTTAGGTTGCTTTTCCTTCTTCGCTTTAGTTTTCCAAGTCTGAACTCTTTGCTAACAGGAAAATCGAAAACTATTGCGTGGCAGGACTTAAAACCTCTCCACACAACACGTGAGCTTGCCCACTTTGAAGCGAGGCTCAGGAGAAGGCGAATTAACTTAGTAATCTAGGAAAACCACTGTCTCTTCTTACGGTTTGACCAAAACAAAGTCCCGTTCTAGAGGAATCGATAGCGATAATCGAAATACCACCGAATGCTCCTCGTCGTCAGTAAGTTCTTAACCGCCTACATGGCGGTCTATGTGAAACACAAAATTTCGTAATCGGCCCTTATGGCAGGGACGGTGATTGCATGAGTTCAGGTACGATATATCTGACGGGTTTTTTCGAGAAGCCATAGATCTTGTAACTATCGCTCAGATTTTCATCTTTCTACTTCTTTCTTTCTACTTTCATCTTTCTGCTTGTGCTGTTGAAGTGTTTGACGCAGTAAGTTGCGTATTAGTGTACCCTTCCAGGCTCTGAAGAAGGCGATTCTGCCGAAACGTCAGCTACGATTGTGTTTATGTGTGTTATTGTATGGAAGTGAACTTATGCTGTTTAACAACCTCGCGATTGCTAAGAGAGAAAACGACGAATTCATATTTCAATGCCGAGGTTAATAGAAAGTCAATCCTGAGTAATTAGTGTTTCCTTAGATGATTGAGCTAACATTACGTTGTTCGGGGACTATCATTCGGCTGACATTTAGGTTGCTTTTCCTTCTTCGCTTTAGTTTTCCAAGTCTGAACTCTTTGCTAACAGGAAAATCGAAAACTATTGCGTGGCAGGACTTAAAACCTCTCCACACAACACGTGAGCTTGCCCACTTTGAAGCGAGGCTCAGGAGAAGGCGAATTAACTTAGTAATCTAGGAAAACCACTGTCTCTTCTTATAAAAAAAAAAATTTGAACGATGCCGTCAACAGACTACTAGTGGTCACTGTTGTGTCTGCGAATCCATATTCCACTTTTGCTCACGAATTCATGAAAGCCATGAATGTGAATTTACTCCGTTTCACCATGTTCGTGGTACATTACCCGGTCTAGAATTGGTGACTTACTGTTCGCAAATGAGTCGGGTATCATATTTCTATTCTGAGAACGTAAAATGGTAGAAGAAAGATAAATATCTCGGTACCGACCAATTTCTATGGATGCATTAGGCTCCATTCATCTTATCGCTGGAAGTAGTTGAATGCATATTAGGACTATACGATCGCTTGCACAGGCCTGTCGATGTACGATGTCGGTGTTTTCATCCTCCTACATGAGTCCAATTATAATTTGCCAACTGTAGAGAGATACATGGCTTTGTCAGGTCCGGTGCGAAAATCGAGCCTATTACTCCATGGGTGTTCTAAGGCTTCTATAGCTAATGCGCTACCAGCACTCCAACGATAAAGTGTTGGGCAGCAAGACTGCGCTTCACGCTGGCAATCAAAGAAAATTTGCAATACTTTGTTGATAATCATCTTGAAAGATGTTCTTGAATTCTTTTTTAAAATCAATGATAGCTATATTTTTCTGCACTCTAAATACCTACGGTTCTGAAATTCATCCCAGTTGAATTGGTTAGACAGGTTTGTCATAAGTTCTTGTTTCGAGGTTACGAGTAGCACGCCAGCAATTCTGGCGACATCCGTCGCTGATGTCAGTCTTTCATTTCTCGCCGACCATTCTCTTCTTCTCATCGCTTTCGTTTTTGTAAGTTTTTTTCTTGCCATTGCTATTTCTTTATTCCTAATGTTTTTTGTCAGATATATTCCTATCCAAATTTCCTATAATTTTGTTTCGTATTCTAGCAGCGTTTGTCGTTGTTTATTCCTTAAATATTTAACGACTTTTTCTTAGGTTCCTTGAGTCTTTTATTTTTCAACCCTTACACAAATCTGCTTTGTCCATAGGAGTCATATGGTAGGAAAATAGGGACTAATTTCGAACTTTAAATCAACATATATCATGAAATCTATGTGAAAGTACAAATCCTTGTCTCCAGGACAAAAGTTTCCTTCTTTTGCCACAATGAAATTCTGATTTTCTAGAGCGCAAACTATATTTTGCTTCTATTTTTTTCTTCTAGACTCATAGCTCGAAAATGAAAGTAAATGAACCAGAGGGATTTCCTCTATAGAGACGCTATGGTGTTCCTCAAATTATCATTCATTCATCTTTGCGGATGTCGCTGTTTAGATGGAAATGTTAAAACTTTTACACTTTAATTTCAATTTTTTTTGAAAATAGTGATTCTGAACACCTTCACCTCTCAACGGCTTACTGCCTCATCGTGACTGAGGGCTGTT
>MQTX01000046.1:162378-218756 GCA_009735665.1 Angiostrongylus cantonensis
ATATATTCATATAATAAACTGTAGGATGTGAGCCATAAATAGCTTACCTTGTCACTAACACGTTGACTAAGAGTGCATCCACTCATAGACTCATAGAGAGCGGTGAGTGTCTGAATAAGCAGTGTTGCACCCAGTGTGATTGATATCTAGGTTTGGTGGTTTTTCTATTGAGATTATGGAGACTTTTCGCTGACTGGCTTACGGTTAGCTTGACCGTTCCATGCTCTGAAAGAGTAAAAATCCGCCTAAAAGTCGGCTGTTGTGAATAAATAATATATAATAACAGCATTTTAGGTACTAATCAAGAGAATAGTGAGTTGTTTATCAATGCTGAGGTTAATTGAAAGCCGGTCTTGGGGTTAAGACGTTGATTTAAACCCTATGATTTGAATGAACATGTCATTTTACACTTTTTAAAGTACTTTCATTAAGTGTTTCAGTAGTAAGCTCAACTTCGGAAGGAAATGACGTGCTCATGGCCATAGGATAACTCCGATATTATTCCTTAGGTGACTTCCATTATTAAAATTAGTAATCGGAGTTGCAATTCTGTGAGCTTGGAGACAACCGACGGGGGTCGAGGTCATTCGTTGTTAGAGATGTGTGCTGTTCCAGTAAAATCTGTTCCTCAATAGCGCTTTTTTTTATTTCGTTCCCACTTATTCTGCAGATTTGTTTCCCTCTAATCGCTTTCCGTAAAAAAGACCAAATGGTTCATTGACATCTTTTAACTAAGCAATGATTTTACTTACTTGCTTGCTTGATACTTGAACGGCCCGTTATCACTAGTTGTGCGAGCCCCAGTGTGATCGCCATTTTTCGGAGATTTGCTGGTTAAGCCATTATGGTTCCCTGGAATCTCGAGGACAGCCTGGCCATAGTCTGTTCCAGATCGTCACCGCGACGGGCAGTCGCTGCCCTTGTGGATCAAAGGGAGATTTATCACCAGGCGACTTTGATACTGTGGTGGACTGTGGTGGATTTTGGTAGTGGTAGCAATGATTTTATCCCAATAAATCACTTCAAAGTACTTTTCTCAGCTTATGTTTTACAACTATTTTTTTATTAGAAAGTAACAGCAGCATTTTACCGTTTTTCTTCGTTTTTCTTCTTGCGGTTCATATTATAGAATTTATTGGCACATAATAGCTGATGTTTCGGCGGTTTTGCCTTCTGCTGAACCTGGGAAGATCATACTGACATGTGATCTACTCAGCCAAACACTTTCATAACCTTAGTACATACTCGTTCTCACTGGTTGTGCGGTGTCCACCATAATCTCCACTTTTTGGAAGATTTGCTGGTTTATCCATTGTAGTTCCCTTGAATCTCAAAGTCAGCTTGCCCAAAGTCTGCTCCAAAGGTAAACCGTTCAGAGATGTTAAAATTTTTTAAAAAGCGTTCTCTCTGTTCTTTTAAAATGAGCAATTTCTCTTTAAAAAAAATGGATCTCCAAGAGCATTTGGTTTCGATTTCGTCGTCGTCGTTTTGTCGCTACCGTAACCATGGAAATCTGCTGTTTTCTGGGCCGGAGTTATCAGATCGAAAGTCAATAAATCGATGCAAACACCTCTAGTTTTAATCGCTTAAACACCACTTTTCACTTCCTCTTGTTTTTTCTTGTGAGTAATACTTTGTTGTCGTTGGTGAGCATGAAAAATCGCCTAATCTGATTTCAATTCGCAGTCACTTTACGAAAATAGCACGCGTCAAAATTATCGTGGTATACGCCAGTCATCCACACCAGCCTGACGACCACCCAGAAAACGTCCTCAGCTTGACATCCTTCATGTTTTCGTTTTCCAAACACAACTAGTTACCAAATTCAATAGTCGTTTAGCAAATGAAACTACCCGAAATCATAGCCACTCTTGTGTTTTCACGAAAAACAGTTCAATTTATTTTTCTCACTTATGCTTTTCAATTGCGATTGATTAACTTCATCGACAATGCTACCTGTTTCTTTCGTATGTTTTGTTCTCTGTCTGGAAGTTATTCTTTGAAATTACCAAACTTCGTTTTTCTAAGCAGATAAAATGAGATGAAGAAAGTTTTCACCACATTTCTCACCTATATTTGTAATCGGGTTGCGTATAGGGCAGAGATCAAAGCTGCCGTCCAATGCTGGTTCAATCAAGCGTCCAGGACTTCCCCGCCTGGCTATCCCTCTGTTGTCGATAAAATGTCACCACACTTGTCTGGGGAGATAGAGCTAGTTTGAGATTGTTGGACCACCGCTTTCTATATTCTATATCCATCTAATAACCTCTACAATGCTTGATGAAGTCGTATGCATGGTGTTTTTCTTAGGGACCACTCACTATCGAAAGCTTTATCTGTATTTGTAATCATCTGTATTATTTGTAATCGCCTGAACCCGACTTACTTTAATGGAGACCTCGGATTATAGCCTCTTACTGGCCACTACTGCGCGCTTCCTTCTCCAGCTCAAAAGACATCAAGAACATAATTTGTATGCGAGACCCTTTATTTCATAGATAATAACAAAGACAACTTCGAATTAATCGTACTACTATGTTTTACCCTTTATTTTTTGCCTACTGCAATTTTCACGGCAGGTTACTAAGCGACATACAACCACAGCGTTGCTGAGACATTTGCAACCATAGACATAGATCGTTCCCCACCATAGACACTTGCGGTCCATAGTTTTGCAAATATCTCAGCAACGTTGTAATCGTAGTACTATTAATCGTACTATTTACTGGCTTTATTTAGAATTGTCTAACTCTTCACAGTTTGGCTGGCTGTACTAGGGAATATGCTGTTCATATGCTCAGCTTTGAGGGCGCGTGTGGTGCAGTGGTCGGTGGCGCCCCGCAACACACATGTGGAATCGATCTCCGTGCCCATGACCCACCAAGCCTTCCATCCCTCTGGGGTCGGCAAATTGGTGCCAGACTTGGAGCAGTGCTGGCCCAATACATCGGTAGGCCACCGCAAGTCGTTGTAAAGGCCAGATATGCATTTAATCACCTCTAAACGATACTTAATGAAGTAGAATGCATGGCGCATCCCTCAGGGATAGATCGACGCCAAGAGCTTTATCTTTTCATCCTTTGTGCTCAGTCTCTATTTCAGTTTAGTAATAGTCTAGCGACCATGTTATAGTTCCACAGGTTCCCGTTCAGGGAAAATATGAAATTTTTCGGAAGGAACAACAGATAATTAGAGAAGGTGCTTATGATATCAGACTTCGTTTTTCGTATTGATTACTTATGAAAAGGAATATATTCGTTTCTATTAAATCGATGGATTCGTCAGCATGCATATTCTTCATTGCATTCGTATTTTGTTGCATGGTCTTAAAAAACCAGATGGAAACTTTTCCAGGTTAAAAGCATTGTGGATTTCTGAAGCGTCGAGTAGATAATGAATGAAATTGGGCGGGACATTTCCAAGCTACACTTGCCTATTCAACTTTTGAGCGCGGAAATTCTTATGAAAGGAATGAGGATGTTGTCCATGATGCGGCCATCACAAAACCAGAAGTGCTGCAGTCTTTCGGCTCGTTTCATTTAGCCATCCATCCAAACGTTTATACATGGAAACATGGGAATTACGTTGCTACGAAGCACTCTTCTGAGGAGTTTGGATTTAAATACGAACGAGAAGCGACATTTTTTTTTTCGGAAGACGTAATTGTATTCAGATGGTGGGCGTCCTGTCAGAAATTCGTTTTGTCCTTCTGTGTACAAAATTTCATGCGTGTTTACGTAGACCTGTTTGCGTGTTTCTTCCACATATGATTGGATCAAAACCCTATAACGAAGTGACAACAGGCGATGCATGCAAGTGGCCTACACTGAATGAAGTCAGCGTATATCCAACCCTCAACGATGAAGGCCTATCAGCTATTGATATGCAACCTTTGAAAAATCATTTGGAAACAGACTTGTTCATTCAAAAATTGTGAAACTCTTGATATTAATCTGGAATCGGGTTTCACCATGAATTTGTTTCAAATGACGAGAAGGAACGGTTCAGTTTATTTTGTTCCGAGTTGAGTTATCCGTCAATGAATTACAAGCTATACAATTGAGTAATTTCCAGTTGGCCCGAAATGGGCTATTGAGGATCTCGGTGTGCCAAATGAAATGACTTTTTGGGAGGCGGAACTTTCCACAGGGAATTGTGCTAAGAGCAGCTCTCAACTCCAATTTTCATTGAATTGCTATTGAAGCTATTCGTTTAGGGTTCATTTTTACTTGCTGCTACGCATATCATATTGCTACACTTATTATGTGTTAAAAAGAACTTCAACTTCTGTCTGTTTTTAAATAATTATGAAAAAAATCGAAACGGTTTTTACAAAAAAATGTAGGGTATCGTTTTACCCCACTAACACAGGGATTTATGTCTCCATTTTTTGTAGCGATATTAAAGTATAATTTTTTTAGGGCAGAACCACCACAATAATGCTGAGATATTTGCAACACCTGGAGCTCAGTCCACATTCGAACGCACGACTATCCTTTCCGGAAGCTCATAAATTACCCACTGCACCACTTAGGCCCTTGGTTTGCCTTTGTGTCAGCCAGTTTTTTACCTTAACGGAATCATTGGCAATCACCCGTTAATAGGATCTTTGGGACGCAGATCGGCATATAATTCAGTGAAGTCTCGAAAAGGGTAGTCGCGAGTTCGAATCTGGCCTGGGGTCCAAGTTTTCAAATATCTCAGCATTATTGCCATTGTATTTCACATAACACCGTGCTGAGAAAAATACTGGGCAGTTGATAAAAATTTGCACATTGCTAGTGCGGTAATTCATTAATGGTTAGGAAGTTAAGTTAAAACGTTGACGTTTTCTTCAGCTGTTATTCTCTGATTTTAGTCGTTCTCATAAAATTTCTGTACCTTGAAATGATTGCACGAATAAGGGACTAAGTTTAAGTTGATAGAAGAAGGTGCAACTGGCCTTCAGTCTCTTCCGAGCTTAAAAAGGTAAATGGATTGCACCGTTATACAGGTAAAGAATAAAAGGGTAAAGCGTTAAGCTTCAATTAATCCCTTAGGGATGCGCTGTGCATGCAGCTTCCTCAAACATTGAAGAGGTGATTAAGTGCCTATGTGACTCACACTATGACTTGCGTTGCCCCACCCCGTTGTATCAACTCAGCTGCTATCCTCCCGGACGAGTCTAGTAAAAATCTGTCGACCGCTGAGGGATAGACTGCTTGATGAGACCTAGGCATGGAACAAACCAGGAGCCAACACAGTAGACACACATCCCGTTATATGCTTACCAATTAGTTGACCTAACGAATTTGAATGTATTCAGCAAAGACGTGCTCGCAAATTTCGATCATGCCGTGAAGCATGCATTGTCTGCATTAATCAGGGACTACTTCCTTCAAAGTGTCGTGGATCAAGCGATGTCTGCCCTACCTTTTTTCAGAGGAAAACTGCAATACCTGCTTTGACGTTGGTAGAACTTATGTCAAGTAACAAACATGAAAAATGATTAAGACCTCGTAGATCAAGCGATGTCTGCCCTACCTTTTTTCAGAGGAAAACTGACTGCAATACCTGCTTTGACGTTGGTAGAACTTATGTCAAGTAACAAACATGAAAAATGATTAAGACGGCGTTCTGCTTCAGCTTCGCCCACGTGACAAGTGAATACACCACGCATTCCGCTAAAAGAGATGATGAAGTCAGTAAGAATCGTCACAATTTGAAGGTCTTCGGAGAAAAATTGCTTAACATTGATTGGTTTGTTCTGCTTCACCTAGTTTGCAGCCTATAATTGTTATTTAAGTATCATCGTATTGAAATAATTCGTTCGAAACCGGCTATTGAAAACTGATTCGCTCCGTTTTTTTCTACATCGATAGCATCAAATGCATTCGAGATCAACGGATCAAGGTGATATGGAATTACTTCAATGAATTAAGTTTGTTTTAACTTTTTTATATATTGCCTATTACTATTTTTCACGACATGATATTGCATGTGATACAACCACAACGATGCTGAGATATTTGCAAAACTCCGGACTGTAGCTGTTGAACGCGCAAGTACAATATCCGGGGCTAACGTGTTCGCCAGCGCGCCATGCGGGAGGTTCTTCGTCTTGCCTATCTATCAGCTATTTTTTCTGTTGATCAGTTCCATCAGTAGCCACCTATCAACGGGATTGATCTAGGTGCCCAAATTGGGAATTAACCCAGCTAAGCCGAGGCTGTAGTCTAAATCACTATTTTATCCTTTTTATTTACTGCCTTAATATTTTTCACTGCAGGGTTTTTATGTGATACAACTACAATGATCAATAGAAAACTAGCTGAGAAACAAGCGAAACGAAGTACTTGCACGGTGTGGTGATGAATGCGTTAGCCCCTCGGAAAGAGTAACAGCACGTTCGTTCCCCACCGTAGACACCTGTGGTCCGAAGTTTTGCAAATATCTCAGCAATTTCGTTTTATTTTCACCGAATAATGAATCTTCGTAAGTATTATTTCGTAGCTTTGTCAACGTACATTAGAGATGGTGCTCTAACGACTCTTTGAATAGATTATATGGTTTTTCCTGAGAACATTCTATTCGAAATATAAAAAAAATGAAGGATAAAGCTCTCGGCGTTGATCAATCCCTGAGGGATGCGCCATGCATTCGACTTCATTAAGTATCGTTGGAGGTGAATAAATGCATATCCGTCCTTTACAATGACTCGCGGTGGCCGACCGATGTATCGAGCCAGTGCTGCTATCCTCCCAGACAAGTCTGGTACCAATTTGCCGATCCCGGAGGGATGGAATGCTTGGTGGGCCATGGGCGCATTCCACGTGCGCGTCGCAGTGGCGCCTCCAGCCTCTGCGCCACACGCGCCCATAATCTTATTCGAAATATAACTTTTATAATACTGAGATACTTGCAAAACTCTGGACCGCAGGTGTCTATGGTGGGGAACGAACGCGCTATTGCCCTTCTCGGGGAGTAACGCGTTCACCACCACACCATGCGGGTCCTTCGTTTCGCCTGTCTCTCAGCTAGTGGCGGTGTCCGCAGATACCTGCGGCCCCGAGTTTTGCAAGTATTTCAGCTTTATATAAATTGTGTTTTGCAACGTACCCCACCGTTAAAAAGAATAGGCAGTAAATAAAAAGGTTAAGATTCTAGTTGAAATTTCATGAATGGGTTACTCGTCTACCTTTATTTCTGATACTTACTAAGTGTTGTTTTCTTGTGTAGGTTTATAAATATGTCGATAAACTAATATGATTTTCAATTATGCAAGCAGCTGTTTTCATACTTTCGGCATCTTCCTTACTTGTTTAAGCGATATCCGATATGATTTACAGATTTTCTGAATATGTTACCTCAAAATGGTTTTTGTACTATTTATTGTATGTGCAGTTTTGCGCAATGGTGAGAGGTTTTGTGGGATACACACGTGGTCGTTGGTTCGATCGGCCTTCTCGATTTACCATGCGTTTGCTTTCTGCGGGGTCGGAAAATTAGTGTCGAATTTGTCTGGAAACCTAAGAACACTGTGTTTATACGCCGGTACGCCCCGAAAGTCATTGCATAGCCAGATATGCATTTAAATCATTCCTATAATGCTGCAAATAGTGTGAAGTGCATGACGCATTCCTAAGGCATTTATCGAAATTTTGCTCACCAGTGTTTGTCCTTTATTCTATCCTTTGAAATTGCTCAGCTTTAGTGATCAGGGTTTAATGATACGAAAATTTTTTCAATCCGTATAAACCTGAAACATTAGAACAATGAAGTTCGATGTGAATGCTTGGCCATCGTAAAACTGAAAATCACGTAGATTGGAAAGGCTAATGTATAAATAGAGCGATAAAACGCCGACGAACATCTTCATCTTTTCTAATGGCTGCTCGAACGTGGCCTTTATTCTTTCGTTCGTTTTCTTGAGTAACTCCACGAAACCCATTTTCGATCTACTGTGCATTTCTATATTAATAACATCAGCAAATCTAATGCTCATAAGTCTGAGCTACTAGTACAATTGTATGGCCAGTATTCACAAAATTACAACGACCCTGAGAATAGTTTCCGAGTGTTTGGCATTTGTAAATGACTGTGTTAAATTCGTTTTTCTTCATATTTCCAGCTGACCATGTTAAGGATGTTTCGGACTCCTACTTAGGCTCTCAACCGGCGTTCCGGTTCTGAGAGTTGCATGCTTTGCGACTGGTTTTCTTTTAAGGCCTTTTGCATTTCCCGGCGTTGGTTTTCTTTTAGCCTGGCTTCTGAGCGGAAATATGGAATTCTTTCTCGGCTTCGTTGACCTTACTGTGAAGAGAAAACCGCACTATATTCAAAACCCAGTGACTCCTTTTACCACAGTAAAGCAATGAACACACAGAACCGTAAAAGTAAGAGAGGGTGAATTTTAAACTGGAAATTATTGATTGAATTGGCGTGTTTAATTCCATATGATCATAAACTTAAACCAAGCACCAGTTCTTACCCCTCTGTAGATTGTTTCACTCTAATTTATGTTAAATAAAAATAGCTACAAGCAAGCATAAGATTCCAGGCACACTAAAGCTTAATGCCACGTTATTAGTTCTAAACAAGTTTTGAGCTAAGTTTAATACTCCATGTTTTTCTGAACTATACTGCTCATCTTTGCTTCTAGTGTTTTACGCAGAAATTGAAAACAAATATACAAGTGCTAAGTTCATCTAGGGTGCAGCTTAATAAGCGCCACTGCGTCCTGTTAAATTGCAGTCATTCTCAAAAGTGAGACTGTTGTTTATTCTTCGCATTCTTGTTGAGCAAACGCAAGGTGTTATTTTTATCCTTTATTCACGAAAAGGACGCGTGTGGGGCAGTGGTTGGAGGCGCCACTTCGACGTGCACGTGGAATGCGCTCATTGCCCACCAAGCCTTCCATCCCTTCGGGGTTGGCAAATTGGTACCAGACTTGTCTGCGAGGATAGCAGCACTGGCTCGACACATCGGCAGGCTACCGCGAGTCATTGTAAAGGCCAGATATGCATTCAGTCACCTCCAACGGTACTTAATGAAATCGAATGCATGGCGCATCCCTCAGGGATTGATCAACGCCGGGAGCTTTATCCTTTATTCACAAATAAGCTGACGTTTTGGCTGACTTCGCCGTCCTCAGAGCCTGGAAAGGTCAAGTTGACAGCAATCTACTCGGCCAAACGCCTCCATAACCAAACAAAGAAAACGCTAAACCAAGATTTCAATCACAATAAACACAACTTTGCACCCTCTCCGCTTTCTATGAGGCTTCCACTGAGTATGTCGCGTTGAGACTAACCGCGCAGAATTCACATGGAAGCGTTATGTGCCCTTCCCATCAGATTAACAGGCTCATGTACTGCCTAATATCACACGTGATAATGAGGCATTCTTCCATGCGGTTTTTTTTTCGGATTTGTGGGACTAATCCAGAACGCCTCGAGTCTTGCGCGCATGTGTTTTCGACTTCTGTACGAGGATCGTGACACGTACCTCAAAGTCCTCCCCGCTATGTCCCGGGGTTCTATGCGTGCCTAGTGTTGTGTTTGGTTTACGTTTGCCGACTAGGCGTTCTTTTATGCAGACACAAAGGGGTCTGCCCGTTTCCCCACTGTATTCGTCTCCGCACGCCTTACATGAAATCAGACAAACTGTACACGAGCTCATGCAATCACCGTCTCTACCATTAGTGCAAATTATGCAATTTTGCGTTGCACATAGACGGTCATATAGGCGGTTTACGAACTAGCTGGCTCCTAAGATTACTCGGTGGCATTTCAACTACGTTTACCGAATTCTCTAGACCCGCCCTTCTTAAGCAGTGTTTTATAGCTGCACTTACATCATTTGAGATGAAGGGTAGGAAAAACGGGACCTTTTTATCGCTAGAGTTTGGAGGTTTAGCGTTTACCATGTACTTATACCGAACTACAGTTTCGTAGCCACTAGAAATGGCTATTTGCCGTGCCGAATTTCGAAACTCTTTTCTCTGTTCTTTTCCCGTGCACACGTTGGTTGTTGCTTTTCGAAACATGCTCTTTTCGTGTGAGTGGGGTGAGAGAGGGGAAGAGGTAGTGAACCAAGATGTTTTTAGTGCTTGGCTTTCGGTACCACTTCGTAATGTAGCCATTTTCCGGCAGGCTGATTTGGACGTTCAGGATTGGAAGCCAGTTTTCTTTCGGTTTTTCTCGGGTGGAGTTGATTACTCTGGCTCTTCATTCAACAACTCGAAACATTTGTCCATTTCCTTTTGTGTTGAGCAAAGGACAGGACAGTCATCCGTATATCTAGAGCAGCGGCCCGAGATCGGTCACTGGTGCTTCCACACTAGACATAAACACAATGGCAAAGCTTGGTGCCAGTCGCTGTCCCATTGCGAACCCTCTTATTTGAGCGTAGTACTTTCTGGACCATCCGAAGATTGAGGAGCTCAAGCATTCTTTCAAGAGTGCCATCAACTGCTCTATCTTGAAGCCATACATGTTTATTTTTCCTTCGTGCTTTGCCATTATTATTTGATCAATGCCGAGGTTAATATAAAGTCGGTCGTGGGAGTTACTGTTGCTTGTATTTGTTTAAAAGGTAAAGGATAAAGCGCTTGGCGTTGATCAGTCCCGGAATGATGCGCCGTGCGTTCGACTTCATTAAGTATCGTTGGGGGTGATTGGATGCTTATCTGGCCTTTCTCGCAGACAAGTCTGGTACCAATTCGCCGACTCCGGAGGAATGGAAGGTTCGGTGAGCCATGAACGCGAGAATCGATTCCACGGGTGTGACACAGTAGCACCTCCAACCATTACGCCACACACGCTCTATATTTGCTTACTGATAAAAGGTGTCAAACGTTGGATAAGTGTCCATGGAGATGTGCAAACATACAAATGTCTAACGACGAGACACCTTCGTCTTCATTGGTCTCAATTTCTCCTGTAGGCTCGTTTACCTTACTGGACCAAATCGTATCAGAAGGATTTCGCGAACAAGCCGGTCTTTACTTGGTATTACTAGGATGGTTATGCTGAAAAGCATTTAAAGGTTTAGTGGAAGAGTTTGATGACACTTTAGATATTCCATCGTTTAGAAATACGTTGTGAAATTTCAGAAGCATTATTTATGTCTTTTCAAAAATCTCGATAGTATTATTTATGTTTCTTCACTTATTTATTTATATGATCGCACTTCGCATATTCTGCTGATCTCAGCACATCCTTCATTCGTTTCGTTGTAAGGCGTTCATAACCATAGAAGTCTCTCTCTGCACGTCGGTTCAGCTGCCCGTCAGCTGGTTGGCGCGGGGCAGGGTCGAACCAGTTGCCATGTGTGTATTACATGACATCTCTAACCACTACATTTCCTTCGCCAAAATATTATTTTCGTTTTTAAACTTTGAATGACGATAGTGTCTTACTATAGTAGAAGCGGTCGTTGAATAAATTTACACTGAATTTATGGAAGTCCGTGCAATGATTCATGACAGAATTTTATTTACTCGGATACTTGTGCGGCTCGTCCTTACTGGTTGCACGGGACCATGCATATTTTCCATTGTTCGGAGTTTTGCTAGTTCAGCCACTGCATTTCCCTGGAGTTCTGAGGTCAGCCTGGCCGTAGTCTGCTCCAGGTCGTCGCCACCATGGGCAACCCCGCCCTTGTGGATTAGAGGGAGATTTGCCACCATGCGACTAGTCTGATACTAAGACGGTGGTGGATCCTGGTATTGATTTACTCTTAGTTGGGCTTCCTGATGGAAGCACCAGACTCTTTCTCAGCTTTGGGATACTCTGCTGGGGGATGAATTTCCTGCTGTAAATCGCACCTCGACACCCGGGAACACCTCATAGCGACTATGAGGCAGTACCCCTTAGGAAGTTAATAGAATTTTACGAAAACGTAATATGGAATATATTGGTACGTTTATCTTCCGCTGTAATGATCGATCTATGATTGTTTGAAAGAAGTATCCTATAATATAATAATAATAGTATGGTGTAAACGACATGTAATCACTAGGTATTATAATAATAGTATGGTGTAAACGACATGTAATCACTAGGTTTGGTGTCATTTCGTGTTCTCGTAGTCGTCTCTTTCGATTACTGCCCATAAAAAAAGCTAAATCCGGCCTCGAATTTTCTATGGACATTAGCAACAAGTTAATTTATAGGATCTCTTATTTGTAAAGAAAAGCATCATATGAAATTTCATCTGAAGCCAATTTCCCAGTGGGTAGTTCAAATTCACATGCGCTATTCTCACGAATTCGCTAGTGAAACATCAATCCTTGATGGTTCATTTGTGTTGAAAAGGGAAGCTTCTGAAACTCTATTCTTTGTTTGATTTGTGCAGTATCTTTCCACAATTTCGTAAAAGTTCCAGATGAAGTCTTAATAAATTGCAGTAATCGAATTTAATTTCGCTTTTTGAAATTGAGCTATCCGTCCAGTCTGTGATTAAATTTGCATTGTATAAGAGTTTAAAGAACAATTTATGTCCATGAGATTGTCGATGTTTTTCTGCGATGAGGACAAAACGGATCTCCTCGAAACGGTTCTGCTCTACATGCCAATATTTTAAAAAAATCTTCATCTGTTCACTTATCTTCTTATCTACATAGTGCAAAATCCATCCTGTCAACTTTTCTAAATCTGGGAAACCTCCAATATTATAGAAGAGAGAAGAGAAAAACAGTGGTTTCTTCTCCATCTAGTATCTTTTGTACTCATTATATGGCCACCGTTCGTATGTTGTACTGATTTTACCGCTTCTTTAATTCTCGGGCCTTCAACACTCATGAGCCTTTCTGCATCGGACGGAGTCCTTTTCATACAGGTCTGATAAAAATTACTCAATCCCAAATATACGGGAGTCTTGGTTGCCAGGGATCGGAAAACACTATCGTAATTATAAAGGATAAAAGGATAAAGCTCTCGGGGTTGATCAATCCCTGAAGGATGCGCCATGCTTTCGACTTCATTAAATATCGTTGGAGGTGATTAAATGCATATCTGGCCTTTACAATGACTCGAGGTGGCTTGCCGATGTATCGAGCCAGTGCTGGATGTGTCGTTCACAGTTTGTTCACTCGTGCAGTGATTCATTCCGATCGGAAAAAAATCGCAGTAGTTTTTGAAAACAAACGATCACACATTGTTTCGTTTATCTATAGTATTTTGAAATGTTTTCTTTAACTATTACAAAACCGCAGTGATGCTGACATACGGGGAAATCCAAACCTCGGTTAGGAGGTTTAGATTTTTTTTTTTTTCAATCGAAGCCTTTTCTTTGCCTTTCTCTCAGTCAGTCTTACTATTTCCCAGAAAAAAGAAGAATGAACAGTAAGTAAAAGTTAAGACATTATCGCAACACTTTTGTTACTGAATGGAAACAAAAGCCTACACTGCCTACATAAGCGCTTCATTTGTACGATTTGGCAGAAAGAAAAAAAAAACTTGCTAAGCTTTCAACCCATTGTTGCTCTAGAATTGCTTTCGATCTAAAGCCTAGGCTTAGAAAAAAGATCAAATCGGAGCCATCTGTTTCCTCCCTCAGGAAAACATATGAATAGCGAGCGCTATATAAGAGCATTATGAGGCGTTTCTTTTTGAAGCTTGAATTTTCCATAACGATATAAGCCGCCATAAAGAGAAAAAGCGGTTTCAACAATCGTCTCAGCATACGGGCTTGTTTTCAAATATTCTTGGTGAGAATTCTGTGTCTAGAAATGGAACCATATGCTTCGAAATGGAACCATATGCGTTTATTCCGACGTACGTTACTATGCCTGTAGTTATTATCAAATCGTACAGCAACCACATTTTTGGAATTTTCCGCATTGGGAACAGTTGGATGTGGAAATTGAAAAGTTTGTGTTTGAGAACTGCAGTGAAATTCATTTTCTGCTAGTCTTTAGAATAATAACATTTCTAGTAGGTAGCAAATAAATGACTGTTTTCAGCAGCTGATTTTTCAAAGCTGAAATCTTAAAGTGTTCATCGAACTTCCACTCTATTAATGAACATTAACGATTGACGGTCTAAGAAAGCTTCGTTCAAGGTGTGCCTAGAAATTTCTTGATTTTCTGACAATTACGATCCAAAGAGAACTTGAATTCACTACTCAGTATTAGTATCTCAATTTCAATTTACTACAGTTCAGTAAGGGCGCGTGTGGCGCAGTGCTTGGAGGCGCCACTGCGACACGCACATGGAATCGATTCCTGCGCCCATGGCCCACCAAGTCTTCCATCCCTTCGGGGTCGGCAAATTGGTACCAGACTTATCTGCGATGATAGCTGCACAGGCTCGACACATTGGCAGGCCACCGCGAGTCATTGTAAAGGCCAGATATGCATTCAATCACCTCCAACGGTACTTAATGAAGTCGAATACATGGCGCATTCCTCAGGGATTGATCAACGCCGAGAACTTTATCCTTTATATTTTATACAGTTCAGTACTCCAGTTTTGTTGTTAGTACTGTTTACGTTTTTTTTCCTAGGTTTTATTTTTCTTATTTAGCATAACTCACTTTTAATTTAGCATATTTTAATGTATTATAAAATTCAGTGCTTGAGCTTTAGAGATACCATACAGTACGCACATGTCGTCGTTGATTCGATCCTGCACTGCAAGTTACCATGTCCTTCATTCGTTTTGAGTTGTTTAAGTTGGTGGAATACTTGTCTGGTAGGTTAAAAACACTCACACGGTACGTTAGAACCTTCTTGCAATTCAGCACCGGTACTATGAATGGGGTCCAATGCATTACACATCTTTGGCGATTGTTTGGCAAGGAACTCTTTTTTCCTTAATCCTTTGCCCACATTGTAACAATTAAGCTTCGAATATCATTTACGGCAATTCGTCATGATGCTGAATAGTTTTGCATGTACTATCGATTTATTGATTCATTCATTTATTCATTTATTGTTTCCGTTAAAAACTTCGATTATTTTAAAAAAAAGGCTGCCAATATGGCTATATAATGCTTTTGCAAGAACTAGTTTGACAAATCTGAAATCTAAACCAGCTGATTACCTTTAATTGGCTCTCTATTTCTATCTCTACATCATAAAGCATAATTTGTTTTTTCATATCTGTGGACCCATGTGCTTTAGAGAAACCTAATGTTTGAAGTCGGTGGATGATCTTCAATCATTTTCATCACTAAGCGCATTTCTAAAGTGCTTAGCCGGTCGTAATGTCGCTGTAGCCCAAATCGCACTACGAAGCAGCTTAGTCATGACATTTGTAAGAAAAAGTGGGAATATTATCTTGTTTATTGCTGCCCATTGCATTGTATTGTATTGTATTGTATAGAAAAATTGTCATGATACAATTCGCTATAGTAAAAACGATATTCAATGATAGAAAAGAACTTGTGTAATATAAAGAGGTAATCCGATGTATAGAAATGTGAAACTACACTGAGGATGAAGACTAAAACTCGTGGCGTTGGTCATTCCCTGAGGTATGCCCCATGCATTGGGCTTCATTAAGCATCGTTAGAGATGATTAAATGCATTTATGGCCTACGCAATGACTCGCAGTGGCCTGCTGATGTATCGAGTTAGTGCTGTTATCATCCCAGACAAGCCTGGTATTAATTTGTCGACCTCGGAAGGATGGAATGCATGATGTGCCTGAAGCGTGGGATCAATCCCATATATACTTCAGAACGCCCTTACCTACTGCGCCACACGCGCCGTTTGAAAAATATATGTGCCCAAGGTCGGCTTTCTATTAACTTCGGCACTGGATCCTTGTTATAAATTACATATCAGTGTACCCTTCCAGGCTCTGAAGAAGGCCACATTTCCGAAACACCACCTATTGTTGTATTGTATGTGTTTTTGTAAGGAAGTAAAACGTATGCTGCATAACAACCTCGCGATTGCTGAAAAAGTAAACGACATACCTACATTAATGTCATTGTTATCTAATTGTCACCTACATTACTTCTATCCTGTGTGGTCTGGTTGATAAGTATGTTAGTTAAGCGACGGGTAAAAGTGAAATCTTCACTTGTTCTTGTCACCCATGAAAGTCACACAGCCAACTTCACTCGCTCTGCGGATATGAAACACATTTTCTATTTGAGTATGGGACAATTTGTTCACACTGTTTTTAGTGCGAGTGCTGTGACGTGTGGTTCATCAGCCTTTGTAGTGTCCTTTGATTATTCCTAACTCAGCATTCGAAACGTGTCGAACTGTGATGTAGATGTGAAAATGTGGTGGAGTTGAGTACGAACTTTTCTTGGACGTCACAGCTCCACACCCCATGATGAACACGTTCAGCCTCGATGAAGCGGCAATGTGTCGGAGAGGGCGCAGGCTGTATTGGGCTGAAAGGTTACCATCGTTATTCGCTTACTGAGATACTTTTGTTATAAATGATTTTTGGAATTGTGCTTGCCTAAAGCGAACGAGTTAAACTTTTTTCTTATTACGGGTTTGTAAATCGTACCATAGAGTGACGAAGCACTGCAATGTGAAACCGTGCAGAAAGTTTACGAGAAACCGCCGTGGGAAGTCATGAAACTGTAGTGTGTCGGATTATGCATCCCTGACCGGCGCCGTGTCATCAAGGTGATTACCCAGTTAACCGGTTTAGATTTTTCAAATCTTGGTAGTTGACTTTCTAAGTGTTTGATTTCCAGTGATTAATGCTAGAAAACAGTCTAACAGTAACTGGTAAACATCGTCAGTTTGAAATGCTTGCAGCTGTCCGTCATCAATTCTGAAGGCGGGAGTGGGTGGTCTTTGCGGTGGTGACCATGCACAATTGACGGAAATTCGCGCGCAGACCAAATTTCCGTTTGCTTTCTGTCTTGTTGTAACCAGCTTTAGCATCCGATTTCCTTATATGACCGATTATTGTCCTAAAAACGTTTTGATGATGATGAAATTGGGTTTCAGATTCATACAAATTCATTGCAATGTTCAGTAGTTTTCTCATGATATTGGGTACTCTAATGGTACTAAATGCTGGTAATCAAGATACTATTACTGATGTTCAATTCCAAAATGCACGGCTATAACCCAGAAGTGTCCTTATTTTTGATAGTATTGGAGTGATTTTTATGGGTTAAAACACGGTTGAGAGAAAGATGAAACGAAGGACGCACATGGTGTGGTGGTGAACATGTTAGGAGGCGAAAATGGTGAGGGCGAGTTCGATCCCCATCGCAAACACCTGCGGTCCGGCATTTTGCAGATATCTCAGCATCAATGTAGTTTTTTTTTCATTTTATCGAAGTAAGAGAAAAGACTTTTGTCTTGAAGGAATAAGCGAATGGCAAATTTTCAGAGTATATTGGAAAATCTTCATTTCTTAGTTTATTCTTACTGCATGCAGTGGTAAACATTCCGAAGCTTACTGAGTCGTTTGAATTGTTTGCTTTCGTCGAATTCTCTTGCTTCATCGCCATAATTCGTAGTTCTTCAATTTCTTCCATGTCCATGTGGACAACTATAGGTCAGAGATGTCCAAGAAGTTGTGCCAGATTGCTGCTTTGAATTGTTGACGTAGATGAACATCGTGTACACGGAAACTAGTCGTATTTTCGATATGGCACATAGTTTCCTTCTAGAAATTTTTCTCTTGTTTTCGAAACTTTCTCTTCTATTACACTCATTGAAACTTGTATCTAATGAATACTTATTTTTAGCAATACTTATACATAACTAACGCTAATGCTTAATATTGGCTTTTTATTTGCTTCCGTTTACTAACTTTCACGGCAGGATATTATTTGTGAAACAACCACAATGATGCTGAGATATTTGCAAAAGTCTGGACCGCAGGTGTTTGCGGTGGGGAACGTGCTATTGTTCTTTACGGTGAATAACGCGCTCACCGCCACACCATGCAAGTCCTTCGTTTTGCCTGTCTCTCAGTTACTTCTATTGATCTAATGCTTAATGTTGTACTAGTCGCGTTTGGTAATACTCATAATTCTTCATTCACGGGTAATCATCGTCTGGAAAGATATGCTGTATAATGTATATACAAATAATCATCGTCTGGAAAGATATGCTGTTTAATGTACATACAAGAAATATTTAGTACCAAAATGGATTAAGTATTCCCCGACATATTTCTCACCATTCATTTCCTTCATAGTGTTAAGCCAATCATGCCTCATGTTTTCTATTCTATCAATTCTTCATATTCTTGTTGAGCAAACACCAGGTGTTGTTTTATCTCTTTACTTACTAACAAGCTGATATTTCGGCGGATTTCACCTTCCTCAGGGTCCAGAAAGGCCAAGTTGACTGCAATCTGCGAAGCCAAACACCTCATTAACCGAACAGAAGACAATGCAGAACCAAGATTTCAATCTCATTGAACACACAGTTGCTTCTTTGCACATTGACTGTTTTCTACTTATTGCTGCACTTATTACCGCTCTACACTCTGCACTTTTTCATCTTGCATTATTTCTTATTTGACCTGATCTCACGTATTGTTGGTATTCTAACAGCTATTTCATTGAATTCCTTGTTTCGCGTTCGTCATTGTTAAAGTTTTTGGTTTCAACTGCCATGAGGATGTTTATTTTTATTTTCTGCGTCTACAAATTTCACGACAGGATATTATGCGAAATACAAACACAATGATGCTGAACTATTTGCATAGATTGGTACCGCAGGCATCTGTGGTGAGGAACTGCTTTCCGGGGACTAACGCGTTCACCACCACACCATACGAGTCCTTTTTTTCGCCAGTCTCTCAGCTAGTCCTATCAGTCAATGCCATTAACAATCACCCGTCAGCGAGATTGATCTGGAGGAAAGCCGCGTACATCGGCGTTGTGGTTGCCACGAGGACTTTATTTTTCTTCACGATTGTTGTTGAATTCTTATCGGTCAAATTTTCCATTTTAACATGAGATTGTCTAGTGGAGTTTTGCACATCTTCGTAGGCTGTCACAGTCCTTTATAAATCGGAGTAGGTTTTCCCTGGACCACGTCTGGTACCACCTTTCCAATCCCGAAGGAATGGAAAGTTTTGTCGGCATTGCGTGCATGCGAACTAACGACTCTATGCGGTATTGTTGTGTAGTACCTCTAACTACTACACTTTCCGTGTACTACGTCTCGCCTTAGGTCGAATGTGTAATAATCATACCTCGTGAGAAATGTATATAGAATGCTAACAGGTCGTCTAGGCGATGGAAGTTTCCTGATCTGCTTCTCACCTATGCCATCAACTAAGCCGCAAAGCCACCGATCTCCATGAAGTATATATGAATTGATTGGTTGAAGAATTATATGCGAGACATCTGCAAATCCCTGTATGCATAGATAAATTTGTAACTATATGATGAATTACGCCACTGAACGCAAGACTGAACATATAGCATGAATTATTTGTAGAAAAATCTGATTACTTGCTGATTTTTCTGTTTTTATTATATGTTCAGAGAAAACGCAATTCGATCACTGCCGTAGCTTCTCCGTGCTGTAATAGCAACTATCATTTCGTCAATTCGTACTTGCAGTACAGTTTCCCTCTGTTTGTCTTTTCATAGAAACAGTTTCTAACTCTACACTAGTTCGGACAAAAATCTTCTTGGGTTTATGTACAAATCCAAGACTCACTTTTTTGTCTTATGCTGAGAAAACGTTTTCAAAAATTGAATACTAATTCAATCTACTTGCTTGTACATGTTCAGTGAAGTGTTTAAAGCTATCCCACAATGGATACGAAATCTTTGTTTCGACTCCGTGCTCCAGACAAAAGAAGATTCCGGTCCCTTGAGAGGATAAAAACCCTGACTTGACATATATCAGTATACCACCACATATCGTTGCAGATGATATCAAGTATGTATTCAGTAACTTCAACGATGCTACGAATGGGTTTCAATATGTGGAGCATAACTCAGGAATTGCTTAGAGTGGATCACTTTGTCTTCATTCTCATCTATCCTTCATAACGGTTTATTAGTTAAATTTTTGTCTCAATTTCAACAAACATACTGAAGTTTTCCTCATCTAAGGAGTTGATATTCTCAAATTCGTTTTCTGGAATTTGCTTTCCGGTCGACAGCAGACTTGGATAGTTGAATCCTTAACATATCTTCGGCATCCCCTCCACAATTTTCACGACAATCGATGCTTATAATGTCTGAAATTCTTCTTCATTGCTTTCTCTTCGTTGAGTTTACAAGGTGAATGTCAACAATTTCATTCCTTCGTTTACTGAAAATATTGTGAGTCAAATCCCATAGACAACTTTCTTCTTACCACGGTATTGATAAGTAATTCATTGTTTCTCTTAATCAGCAAACACGGGATTGTTATCACCGCATTCATTACTTCAAAATAGCTGACGTTTTGGCGTTTTCGTCTTCTTCGGAGCCTGGATAGGTCAAATTGACATGCAGTCTACTCAGCTAAACACTTTCATAATCTCAGCATGCATAGCTTAGTACGTAAATTGTCGTTCGCATAATAAGCAGCCTCCTCTAAACACCCGCCGTGCTGTTCTTTATAGGTCTCTCAGCTTTTTGATGGAGACCAGCGACATAATCTTACATGGGTTAGGAATGTACTTTACTCAGGTCAAAGAATTAGCCTGAGCTACGGCGTTGAGTCGTTTTCACACTCGTCGCCTTTTTAGGATTCTCTGCGGCTGTTCTCCGCCTAATAACTTCAAGACTTACAAAGAACGAAACGGTGAGTTTTTAAAAAGGGGTTTTAACTGTGCGATTGAAAAACTTTTAGGCTATGAAAGTGTTTCACTGTGTAGGCTGCCTGCGTGTCATTTTAACTCCTCCAGGCTCTGAAGAAGTCGAAAACCGCCGTAACATAAGCTATTGTGTATAAATGAATGCTTTAATAATAATCTTGTGAATTTTTTTAATCGTCAAAAGCAGTGAACTGTTTTGACCCAGTTTATTATTTTTCATAGGTCGACAGCCATTCCTACTGTTTTTAATTTTGGCCTTACTAACCTTACACCAATAGTATAAATGCAGATGTTAATCATACCGTAATTTTTTCCGAAATGTCAATCATCCTGTTATGAATCGTCTGAATTCCTGCTCCATCCTGTTCTTATTGCACATTCACCACTTTCTTTGCTTCTTTACACATTATTCTTAGTGTGTGCTCTCTCATGTTTGTCTAGTGATCTCATCGATACGAAACCAGCTTCGACATCGTGCGCGCTTTTGCCCGTTCAACCACCCACAGTTCAGAGTGTTCGTATCCTAACATCTCATCCTCTTCATCCTCCACCACTTCCTCCTCTTCTTCCTCATCCTCCGACTCCTCATCATCATTATCTGCTCTTCACTGACTACATTACCTAGGCTAATCACATCGGTAATCTTCAACACAACCATTGCAGACTGACTTGAATGCCACCGTCGTAAACCAATCGTATTGAAGCGCCCACTCTCCATTCAAATATCTATCGGAATCAACACAGTGTTGAAGTATCTCTTATCATCAACGATGGGTGAAATATTCTTGAATCCAATGTTTGATTCATCCGATTCCGATTCGGAGCTATCGTATTCAAGTCGATATCGGTCGATTTCACATCATTCGCTGCCACATACGTCACGTACTGCTAGATATTTTCAACATCCTCAATCATTTTTCAGTGGCTATGACGGTTGTAGTGGCAATTTTATGTTGAATAGAGGTGATTTATTAAGTCAATGGACCACTTTTTTGAAAATTTTTTTCTCATTATTTTTCTAATGATTTGTCTCATTTTGAAATCAAATGTGTTATAGATGACATGGAAATCTTTAAACATATATTTTTTTCACATTATTTTATTTGATCCGTCTTCACGTCTACTGTGCGGATCGGAGCCCTTCTCACATCCAGTTCGTTTCCTGGCATCCATCTTCGACGAAGGTCTTCCAAGTTTAGACGTTTTGGCTTCGGTTGCTGCTTGAGGATTTTCGTTTCATCTGGAATGTCGTAGAATGCTGGTCAGGCAATTCTTCCTGCAGTCCTGAGATAGCCGGACTGGTGCGTTCCCATTTGGATTGCAAAGAATAATTTTTTCATAGAAAAGTCCAGTACGAATTTCCCGATCCCGGAGGGACGAGAGGCTGGTTGGCCCAGAGCGGAATCGAACTGCCATCGTGTTCGTGATGACGGTCACCACTGCCACTGTGCTATCGGCCCCATCTTAAAACATTTCCGAATGAAGAAGGAAATCTATTTTATTGAACATGATATTCGATTCCACAAACCTACTGGTGTTTTTAAAATTGGTTGATAACTTTGATTAGTTTCAATGAAACTATGCTACTACAAGATTGAATTCCATGATGAATCGACACGAATTCAAATGAAAACAGTTAAATGCATTATATTACTACTTACATTCCATCTCCCCATCGAATAAAATCCGTTGGAAGAGATAAATCGAATGAAAGCAATCTCACACAACATTCGAAATGTGTAGATGTAACGTCATTCCTTTGAGAACTTCCCGTAGAAATTTCCACTTAGTTTCATCGAACATGGATTTCAGTCTGATCCCTCTTTTGTAAGACAAATTTCAACGTGAATTGGTTCAGTCAAGCTAAATTTTGAGTTTTTCAACTCCTCTTCTACTCATTGTTTCAGTCTCGTCCACGTATTCGACGGTCGGTCTACTTCATTTAATTGGTCCAGATCTTCGACAATCGCTTACCGGACTTCTCATACCATCTGAAGCGATTGTATTGGAACTTATAGTCGGTAAAGGTAAATGATCAGTACGTCTCGTTTACGCTTGTAATGCTAAGAGTTCTTTATGTGTATGAAGGTGTTTTGGTTCGTTGTTCTTCCTTCATTCTCTTTTTTCCGCTGTCCATTATTTAATTGGTTAAAAACAGCTAACTGGTATCCTATTTCACTTCTCTCCCATCTGTAGTCTCATTAATTATTAAACAGTTCGATCCCGCCTCAGTAAGGCAATCACTATTTGTTTATGTCATCATCCAGATTTACTCAATGAGCACCGTTTGGAAAATGAAGGCGACAATCACCAGGCATTTATTTTCTTCAGTTTTTATTGATAAGATAGATACGGGTGGCTCGTTGAGATTTACGAAAAGAAAGATATACTGTCTCCGTACTTTGTTATTCTAAAAGCTTCTTTATAAAAGCAGTACTTTACTATAGGTTTTTATTGGTTGGTTTATATCGGCAGCTTCTTGAAATTTAAATAAAGGTTTTAAGTTTCGAAGGTTAAACGTTTTTTAGTTTTAGTTTACATGACATAGATAGAGGACATAAAAGAATAGACATACATAGAGTTCTTGCGATATAAATCCTCATTTTCCATATTCAGGAGCAGATTAGGAAAGGTAGCATCCATTTATTCATAACTATAGCTTGTCACCTCATACTGTTTTCCATTACATGTCAACTCTCAACTAATTATTGCTACCTATTCATTTACATTTCAACGTCATCGCCCCAATCATTGCTTTCTTTTCCGAGGATCCCATGAGTACCGCTACCATCATTCTGTACAACTCCTCCACCCTGTCATATCCTCTGCGCTCACAGGAGAGTAGTTCAAAAGATTGTTTGGCGATGAACTCAACTATCGGGTTTTTTTAAGGCTATTTACTTGCGCGACGTACAGGCAAACGTAAACTAGTAGGGTTTTTTTGTGGAACAAAAACGGATAAAAACTGACACGACAGCGTTTTTTCAGCAGGCTAATGTTCAGTTGTTCTTGGGGTGACGTAAACAAATTTAAGGAACAATAGATATGAAAGGAAATCGATCCGCATTTCGATGTACAATTTCTATTAATTTGGGTAATTTTTTGCCGTTAGAAGTCTGAACAAAATCACTTACCTTACGAATACGTAACGGCGAGTTAATGGAATTCGATATTATTTATTTATGCCGCTAAACCTCACACGTTGTTCGTTTTCATCAAATTTCTTTCCTTATTTCTTTTGTCTGTGAAGGCCATTGGGTTTAATTCTGAGTTCTTTTGCCATTTCAGCGCTTCTTCCTCGCTAACGTTGTTGAATGTTAGTCGACTCGATTCTCCATGGAGATAGTTTAACCAGAGCGCTCTCACGTCTACGCTATGGGTACTTTTGGGCCGAAACATCCGCTACCAGTTTTCTGAACCCTGTGGGGTGGAAGGTTGTATTGGTATTGGACGTGCTCAAATCATGTACGGTGCTGTTGCATCTAACCAATGCACTTCCCACGCCTCTGTTTCATGAAAGTTCTGAAAATACAGTAGACGATTTGAGAAAAAATGAGAGTGAAGTTGTCATCGAAATTTTTGCGTTCTCTGTGGACGATTATGTAACACATTTTGATACTTCGTTTCATTTCATTGTACAGTGCAGAATTACAGCATCTGATCATAGTATTGAACAATTTTGTGCTCGATTACCTTTCTTTTTCTAGTCGAGTCTAACTAGAATCCGTTTTCTCAATTGTACGATGATGATTAAAAAAGAGGCAATTTATCTACCGTATCATAAATCAGTGGCAGTTATGGACCAAGTTTGTTCTTCATCTCTGCAGCAAATAGACAAGGAACAGTGCTGGCAGAGAACGCCGGTGCATGTAATCCGTATTGTTTCTTGATATAGTTATCCATCCAGGAGAACTGCGGAGCCTTCGAATGGTGCTCAATCGTTAGTTCGATGAGGTCTGGTGAACGCCTTGGTGAACATACTTTTTGTCAGAAATGAACAGAATTTTTCAGTTATCCTTCTGTTCGCTATGAATACTCAATATTTTATAAACGGGACCGTTTCCGAGTTTATTTGAATTTGTTCTTAATTTTTTATTTCGATTCATCTTCTCACATCCATCATCCACCGAGGTCCCCGAACTTTTCGCAAGTACCTTTGACAGCTACTTGAGGATTTTCGCCTTCTTTATAAATGTCGCTGATTATTGATCGAGTCGACATTCCCTGGAGTGATGGAATAGCCTGCTAGAGTGTTTCCACTAGGTTTGCAGAGAATGGAATGTTCCTAAACAAGTATGGTGCGAATTTTCGGCTCTGGATGGTGAGAGAACCGGTTGAGTCCTGGTAGTTGCCGTACCAGTACTGTGCTCGTGATGAGCGATACTGTGCTACCTCCTCCCTTCTCTTGAGTTAATAGTGACCACTTATTATTTAAAATTGATATAATTAGATTCAGCCGGGAGAAGGAAGCTTCCTAGACGGCTGCGCTAGTCATTCCTATTTGAATTTGTTTGCGTCAGTTTTTTCTATTCTTCAGTCCAATTCAATCAGTTAAACTTCATTTTATTTGCAGATCTATCCGCTTACTTACACTATTATTGAATCTGTTCACTACGAGCATAAAATTTTCATGAGCTCGTGTAAGCTCGTGGAATTTTATCAAAGAACGATTACAAAAATTTTCCCTCGATATGATTACATATTCCTAAGCGTATTTAAATCAGTGTGCACAAATCCATAGATATCTATCGAATGTAGATTTTCGTTCGGTCAAATGTTCGTTTCTACCTGTTAAAGGATAAAGGATAAAGCTCTAGGCGTTGATCAATCCCTTAGGGATGCGCCATGCATTCGACTTCACTAAGTATTGTTGGAGGTGATTGAATTCACATCTGGCCTTTACAATGACTCGCGGTGGCCAGCCGATATATCGAGCCAGTGCTACTATCCTCCCAGACTAGTCTGTTACCAATTTGTCGACCTCGGAGGGATGGAAGGCTTAGTGGGTCATGGGCGCGGGGATCGATTCCACGTGTGTGTCGCAATGGCGCCTCCTACCACTGCCCCACACGCTCCCCTGTTTCTACCAGTTAACGTTTCTTTTCCGTTTTCACCGAAAGACCATATTTGGAAATCAGTTACGTTAGTAAATTTATCGAGACCGGTTTATGCTTTTTTATCCACTCTGCTGGTCTTTGAAAACATCACTACTCGGGCACGTGCTTCCCATTTTGTTTGTTTAGTTCAGGCGAAGAGTTTCTGTGCATGAGATTTCCAGTTCGATCCACCTACTTATTGATCAATGAAAATCAGCTGCGCTAATTCAATAAAAGGATAGAATCTATAACGAGAAAACGCCGCTAACTAAGCACTACTCAAAGTAAACAACATTTCTTCAGTGCCATCAGTAGGAGCCGTGCAGCATTTAGGCAATTGAATAAATGACGTGAGTACTTAGGGAGTTACTGTAAGCATTAAAGGTTTTTTCATTGTAGGTTATTTCGGAAATGTCTATCGTGGTCTCATGCGGGATTCCACTGGACGTACACAACCAGTTGCCGTTAAAACTCTTAAAGGTATGACGAAGTACAAACTGATTTTTTATTTATTTAAATGTGGTTAGAAGTTGCTGCTGGGTGTCGGACTGCGATGTACAGCAATGCATTATCCCCACAGCAAGTTCTAAGCTGAAAAGGAATTCGACATTTTCGTTTGGAACCTCAACTAAGAGTAAACCAGCACCAGCAATTACCACCGTCCTCGTAACACGCTAGTTGCATGGTGGCAAATCTTCCTCTGATCCACATGGGCGGAAACTCTGCGAGGTGGTGAGGACCTGAGGAAGACTTCGAATACGCTGATCTCGGTACTGCAAGGAACCACAGTGGCTAAACCAACAAATCTCCGCAGAGTGGAAATTGTGCTGGTGATTTCACAACCAGTGAAGACGGGTCATCCAAATATTTATTTACATGCATTGACGTCATATATTGTGAGTACACCAACAATTGTTTCTCTCGACTCGTTTTCTCGCATTCACCATCGACGAAGTTGTTCGAATTTTTGTTTGAATTTGGTGAAGGAGCTTTCCTTAGGCAACTCTGGTACCAATTTGCCAGTCCCAGAAGGTTGGGAATCCTGGTTGTCCTTGTGAAGGGTTGAACCGGAGACCTCACTTGTGTTGTTGAATTGCATATCTAACCTCTTCGCCTTCGACAAGGGAAGAAGTAATTTAAAGTTATTTTTACATGAAGAGGAAATTATCACGTTTACTCTTCCAATTAAGATTTTCTTCTAAAATTCGTAATCCCAGACACGGGATTCAGCTAATGGCGACGTGCATGTATTATAAGGAAAAGCTAACCTGTGCGCTAACGATATCTAATATTCAGAAATTCTCCTACGTGTAAATTACATCAGAAAGACCAATTTCTCACTACGTAGCGGACAGAGTTAACCATAAAAGTAGTGGATAGAGCTTTCCGAGTTGATCAATCCCTAAGTGTTGCCCCGTGCACTCATCATCTTCCAGCATGGCTAGAGATTATAGAAGAAATACGTGATCAACGGTGGCTCACGGTGGCCTACCGATGAAAAAAGTCAGTACTGCTACCCTCTCGGACATTTTTGGTACCAATTTGTCGTCTCCGCCAGGATGGAAGACTTGTTAACTCTAGAGCTTGGGATCGAACCCCCACGAGCGCCTATGCGCCCTAGGAAACCACACAGTGCCATTAGTAATGTGAATTGAACACTTTTCATTCAGGTGATCGATCACGAGATATTGCCCATATCGAGAAGTTTCTTCGCGAAGGTATCATAATGAAGCATTTCGACCACCCACATGTGCTCTCCCTTAAAGGAATCGCCTTTTCACCATCTGGCACACCATGGGTGGTACTACCGTTCATGGATGGCGGTGACCTCAAAACCTACATCGGTGATCCGAATAGGGTCAGTACTATTTTTAACTATTTTTATTGAGTAAACACGAAGTGTAACTTTATTTCTTATTTTGTTAAAGCTGACGTTTGGGCAGTGTCGTCGTGTTGAGTGATCAGCTGCTCTTCCTCAATGGAAAGCACGTAAAAAGCGGCTCAGAAGAAAGCGATTCTGACGAAACGTCAGCTTTAACGAAATAAAAAGCAGTTTTTATATTTCTATACTTTATAATATACTATAGCTTTTTTTTTTACTACAATTACTTTTTCGTTTTCCTGAACAGTGCTCCATTATGGTAATGAGAACTAACTGAATGGGAACCGATCATTACGGAATCCTGTCAATATCTCATTTGTTTTTCTTTTCATCGTCCATTTTTGCCACGCATTCAATGAATAATAAGCTCCAAGCTATTTTACTTACCACAACTTACAAACTTTTGCCTCCATGCCTTGAAAGCCAGTTAATACAATATTCCATTGAAAGCGCAAGTCTGATAATAATTCAAGAACTTACTGTCACCAACTTACTGTTCAGAAACTGTCACCAACTTACTGTTCACCTAGAAGAATTAAGGAAATGATTATGCTTTTAGTTTTTGTGCTACCTTTATTTACGTCGTTCACCAGAAAATAATTTCGTGTATTTTCCTATTGTTATGCAAAAATGAGTAAAATAGTAGAAGCTTAGTCCTGTCCGGCATTTTCTTCGCTTCAATAATCATCCTTTATTTTGTCGCCTTTCGCTACCGGTAGTTTCAATTCAAAGTCCCTTGATTTAGTCACTCGCCGAAATGGAACCGTTTTCCAATTCGTAATTAGCTTAAATAATCAAGAAATACTGAAGACTTTTTTTCTCAGACTCTCTGTGTTTTGGAATTGCTCGACTTCGCCTATCAGGTCTCACAAGGGATGGCCTACTTGGCTGCTCAACACTTTGTTCACCGGGATCTTGCGGCCAGAAACTGCATGTCCGTAAAGAGGAGCAGTTATTTTCACGTATTTCTTTTTTCGTTAAGGATCATAACATGTAAACTGATAATTGTGCTCCATTTTGTTGATTATTACTCTTCAAGTACTTTCCATTCTTTGCAGGATGTCTGCTAATCGGGTTGTTAAAGTTGCTGATTTTGGCCTTGCTGTCGATTTACTTGACAAGGAGTCGTACATTGACGAATCCGAAACTGGTTCTTTCATTGTATTTTTGGTTACAACGACACACATAATGGTCTAGAAACACGTTTGCTTTCGATTCAGGACCTGCTCGACTTCCTTTGAAATGGCTTGCACCAGAAAGTCTACGGGATCGTCGAGTTTTCAGTGTTGCAACTGATGTTGTAAGTATCAATTAAGGCGATAGCTAGAACACCTAAATTTTTCTGAAATTTATCGTTTTGCTTTTTATCATCGTGCAGACTGAAATAACTAGTCTATCGCAAAAATCGTCGGCTGGAATCGGTTAACTATCACTCCTCATTTGAATAAAAGGATGAAGCCTTTGAAGGTGGCTAATCCCTGATTTTTGCGCATGTATTCGACTCCATTCGTATCATTATAGATGTGACTGTATGCATATATGAATCATCCAATTTGATCGAAATCGCTTACTCTTTTACAGTTTGATGTTTCGATTTCTTTAATTTCGTATTGACATCTTATTCAGTTTCTAGAGCTGGACTTTGCACATTTACGAACTCTAAGCAAAAGTTAAGGGCGCATGTGGCGCAGTGGTTGGAGGCGCAACTGCGACAGACACGTGGAATCGATTCCTTGAGCCCATGGTCCACCAAGCCTTCCACCCTCCGGGGTCGGCAAATTGGTACCAGTCCTGTCTGGGAGGATAGCAGCACTGGCTCGATACATCGGCAGGCCACCGCGAGTCATTGTGAAGGCCAGATATGCATTCAATCACCTCCAACGATAGTTAATGAAGTCGAGTGCATGGCGCATCCCTCAGGAATTGATCAACACCGAGAGCTTTATCCTTTATCCTTTAAGCAGAAATTATCAAAATTTGATTATGTGTGGAGAAATTGCGAAGATTTCGTAAAGTTATGTTATAAATCTTACCTTACCGGTAGACCGATTCCTTTTATTTCTACACCACATCTATCGAGGCTCTCTTTCTGCATATCTTTGTTTTTCTTTGTTTTTCTTTTCAGCTTCTTTTACTATTACATATTGTTCAGCTACGACCTCATGCAATGCTGCTGGCGATCACTTCCTGACGACCGGCCAGACTTTGTCTTTCTTGTGCATCGAATCAGAACTCTACTACAAGTTCGTCTTCTTCTTTTCCTCTGCACGCTGCAATAAAATATCTATTTGTCTTGTAGCATGATAAACTGTCTAGCGAGTTTTACAAGTTCTAAACATTATTACGAAAGCACTATAAAGAAGCTTGTCTTGATTGTCTTGTCTTGTCTTGATCTTGATCACCTAAAGGGTGATCAATTGAAAAGGTGCGAATAACATGGGTAATAATGACGGAACATAACAACGATTTACCGCCTTATCGTGGTTATGAGGTGTTCTTGGCTGTCGGGTTGCACTGTACAGTGGTAGTTTCATCCCCCTCGCAGGGTTTCTCAAGCTCAGGAGTCCGGCGTTTCCATCAGGAAGCGGAAGCCTAGCTGCAAACCAGTACTAAGATCTGCTACCGTTTTGATATAAAATTAGTCGCATGGTGGCAGATCTTCCTCTGATCCACATGGGCATCGACTACCTGTGCTAGTTACGACCTGGACAGACTTTGGCTGGACTGAGCTCGGGATTCTAGGGAGCCACAATGGCTAATCGAGCAAATTTTCGAAAAAATGGAGATTGTGCTGGGACCCGCACAGTCAGTGAGAACGGATCATCAGAGTATGCAAGAATAAGAAATCGGGAAAGCATAAGAGTTAGACAGATTATGAATCACTGGGTGTTCCATTTAGTTCTGCAATATTTTTTGCATCCATATGAAGCATTTCATTTTTCGTTCATCTTCTTTAGCATTTTCGAGTTCTCATGCTACTTAACATTTTGTTATTTTAATGTGTTTGTCTGTAACAAATTCCCTATTGGTTTCAGGAAAATACACCCGACCCGTATACACGAAGGTTACGAGTTGGAGCTGAGATGTTTCTTTATCCTGTGCTGCCTGGTCGGCATTTCACCAACTACTTCGCTAGTCAACTACATCGATGATGGCAATTCTCACATACGAACATCTTTCCCACTAATTCTACAGTGTTTCTCTGAAATCAACGAATTTGTTACGCGTGGAAAAATAATCCGTTTCCACTGTTGGACTCAAATTCTACCCCAAATCGCCATTCTGTCTCCAGCTCAATTATTTCCAGTCATGATTATAAAAGATCATTATGCTTCGTCGCTCTCCTCATGAGTGCATGCCAACTCTATGGCCATGTAGGGGGGCATCTCTGCCCAACTAATCCCCTACTTGACTTTTCTGGAGCCGTTTCTGGTCTCTTACCGCTTCCTCTCCTCAATGACCAGGACCAGTATACGCGTTTCTCTAATCTAATCCTCCCAAACGCTGCCTGTTCACGATCTACTTCATTATTTCTACGGACGCTTCTGCACCACAACTAGTGTTTCATTCATAACCTTTTCTTAAGTGTTGTAAATAAAATGTAATATTGATATCCACTTTTGAAATAAATAGAAAGTTGTCAAGAACGAATCCAGTGTATTAACGGAATTTTTCGAAGTTGAACTGCGATTGGAAGCAAAGAATTCACAATTTAAGTACGGATTTAAACATGACAAAGATCTAAAGGACTTCTCCATTGTGGTCGTTTAAGGGCCGTCTTAGAAATTGCCATCATATGTTAACATGTAAGTTCTTAAAGCGCGAAATTGCATTTCCATTGGAAAACTTGCCCAATGGCTCGGCAAAATACGCCGAAGAATAAATGAGCTGGAACTTTTCCTTTCATGAACGGGGACTTTTAATTCACCGAGGTATGCATGTTAGACAAATTTGGAAAGACCATCTGCACAACTTCTTCCCAATAACACAATGGTTGCCTCGACGTTTCTCGTACATCTTGGCAATACAAGTACCCGACGAAGATCGTGGAAGTCAGCTTTGTCAACATATTTTCACTCGTAGACGCCCCAATCAAACGGATAGATTTCCATGACCGAGGACACGCTGACAGAAACACTACCTCCGCGAGATTAATTTTGTCATGTATATCACAAACGTCGTTTCATTGGCTGTGTGCTCCTTCCTCGGCCGGCCCTCGTACAGTACGCCTATCACTGCTCTACTCGTGATTAATGAACAACCCGTTTTATTCAATATAGCTCATTAAACCACAACGTTGCTGAGATATTTGCAAAACTCTGGACCGCAGGTGTCTATGGTGGAGAACGAACGCGCTATTGTCCTTTCCAGGGAGAACGCATTGCTCGCGTTACTTACTTGTGATTATAATTAAAAGCCTCAGCTTAACTGGGTTCATTGCCGATTTGCGCTTCCCAGATCAAGATTCCCAGATCAAGATCAGAGAAGCAGACCCGTTGATGGGTGATTGCTGACGGCACTGATCGATAGAACTAGCTGAGAGACAGGCGAAACAGAGGACTCGCATGGTGCGATGGTGAACGCGTTCGTCCCGGAAAGGGTAATATAGCGTTTGTCCCCACCGCAGACACCTGTGATCCTGAGGACTGTGAGGACTTTTGCGAATATCTCCTCGTCATTATGATTGTATTCCCCATAATACTTCGCCACTAAAGAGGACTAGGCAATAAAAAAATGGTGATTGGACTTTCCATTTTTATTGCAATATCCATAGGTATCCTATTTCCTATCATTACCCTCGGCTCATTGAGCATCTTCACGTTAAAGCACCCACGAATACTACTCAGGTCTCTTCGATGGCTACGTCCACCTCCCGTCATATGAAATAAAAGAGGATGGATATGTTATACCACCGGTTCTTCCCTCCGAAATCCGACTTGCCATTTCGTCGGTGAAAAATCGAACAGCACCAGGTCCGGACAGGATAAGATCAGAACATCTGAAGAACTTTCCGCCAGTTCTCGTTAACACACTGGCTCGGCTGCTCACATGTTACCTGTCTGAATGCAAGGTCCCTACTCAGTGAAAGACCAGCAGGACCGTATTGTTGTTCAAAAATGGCGACCTACACGATAAAGGCAACTATCGGCTAATCTGCTTGTACGTCGTCTATAAACTTTTCACTCGAGTCATCCTAAACAGGATTGCCAGAGCACTGGACGAAGGACAGCCATGCGAGCAAGCATGGTTTCGAAAAGGATTTGTACGATGGACCACATTCACACGATAACAAGGCTCATTGAAGTATCGCGAGAGTGCAAAAGAGCGCTCTGTCTCACTTCCATCGACTTACAGAAGGCCTTTGTTTCAATTGAGATAGAAGCAGTCATGGAAGCCCTTGGTAGTTAAGGAGTCCCTACTCAGTACATAAAGATTCTTCGTGAGCTGTACAAAAACTTCACAACCAAACTTTCACCATTCTACAACGATATTAACGTTGACGTCAAAAGAGAAGTTAGGCAAGACGATACAATCTCGCCAAAATTATTTACACCCACCCTCTAGAACGTGGTACCAACATTGGAATGGGATAATATGTTAGTGAAAATCGATAGCCGGCAGATACATCACCTTCGCTTTGCTGATGATATCGTTCATATAACACCAGACATTAGCCAAACGGAAACGATATTTGCGAACTTTGATAAAGCGTGTGGAAAGATTGGTCCTCGACTAAATCTCAAGAAAACGATGTTCATGAAGAACGGATTGGTTTCGTTTGCCCCGTTGACGCTCAACGGAACGAATATCTCCGAATGCTCCAATTATGTCTATCTAGGTCGGGAAATCAATATGATGAACGACTTAGCTTCAGAGCTGAGCAGAGGGAAACGAGCGCCTTGGGGAGCTTTCAAGAGCATCGAGGATGTAGTGAAGAGAACGAAGAACACCTGACTCTGTGCCCACCTTTTCGACTCAATGGTTCTTCCTGCCCTAACGTAAGCGTCAAGAACCTGGTCGCTACGTAAGCAGGATGAAAGATCACTCAGCTTTATCGAACAAGCAGTCGAAAGGACGATGCTAGGAGTATCCCGTTTGACACAAGTAAGGGTTGGGATCCGAAGCTCCGACCTACGGCAACGATCAAAAATCAAAGCTGCCGTTCTATACGCCAAACAGTCGAAGATAAGGTGGGCTGGACACGTAATGCGTGTGAATGATAACCAATGGACAAGGGCTGTTAGTGACTGTATGTCAAACGTACTGCAGGAAGACCACCGACCCGATGGTCAGAGTTCTTCACGAAAAGCCTGGAAGAAAGATATGATGCTCGACGAGTCCCTAAAGCGAGCAGAACCTACTGGGCTACTCTTGCACGCGACAGGGAAAAATAGAGGACTTACCAGCGCCCGCTCGAGTCACACGAAGATCAACGGGACTACAGGCGGTACAGGTGATACTCGGGGTTGATAGCAAGGTACTTTTTCACTGGCAAAGGCGCTTAACCATTTCCCACAACCTTTCCAAGTCATTTGCTGGAAGAGTTTTGCCTAGGTACTCGGTCGAGTTAGAATGTAGATCCGCGCATCCGTTTACGCATGCGATAAATGTTCAAAGTGTATACATACCACTTGGCATTACAAAAATAGGAAATTATTCCCTCAATCGCTTTCTGCCATAAATGCACTTTTATTCCACGTTAAGCGCTTGAATATTCCTAAATTTGTGAGAGAACAGCTTTTCACCGCCCACATCTGCCACAATATACGTTTTGGATAAGCTATTGGGTGAATGTAAAAACGAAATCTTTGTACCAAAGTAAATAGTCGCATTAAAAGTGCTCAAGATATAAGAGTACGGTTTTTATAACACTTTACACTCTGAAGTGGCTGGATCCCCGATGAAACGCTCTCCATATGTCGCCTTATGTTTTGAAGCTTTGACGGCGCTTAAGAGAAGGACAAAATGTTTTCAAATCCTTCAACTTTTAACCTCTGGAATTTCATTACTTTTACTTGTGTCATTTTGTTAGTTTTAAATCACATGTAATCTGCTTAATTATCAACCATTTCTATTTGCCCCCAATAAAGCTTTCGTTCGTTCATATCATGCGCTAGAGCGGACCACGGTGCCCCAGATACATATTCGAAGTAAGCTAAAAACATAGCAATATGCTTTGTGGAAATTTGAAATAGACGAAATGTTAGGCGCAGGGCACCGGCGAATTTGAGACCCGTTCTGCTTTAATTTTTAGTCCATGCTAAGATTGTTGGTGCTGACACAAATCCAGAGGCTATGAAAACTCCCACGAGATCCCATAGTGCATCTGACCATTTGTGGGTCGGATGAACAGATCGCACTAAGCGACATAGATCGAGCAGGTGCCACTTCTCCCTGCTGCGTGCAAGAATAGCCCAGGAGGTCTCACAAGACTTAGAAACTCGTTAGGCATTATATGTTTCTTCTCGGTTTTTTAAGAAGAACTCTGACCATCGGGTCGATGCTGTTCTTGCGGTGCGTTTGACATCCCGAGAAATCTACTCACTACGGCTTTTGGTTTTCGTTAATTCGCATTACGTGTGCAGCCCATCCTATCTCAACATCCTGGCGTACAGAACGGCACGCTTAGCTCTTGATCGTTGACACAGGTCGGAGCTTCGGATCCCTTCCCTCACTTGTGTGAAACGGGATGCTCCTAGCATCGCCCGTTCGACTACACGTTGAATAACGCTGAACGATCTTTTATCCTGTTTACGCATCTACCAGGTTTCTAACTCAAACGTCAAGGTAGGAAGAATCATGGAGTCGAAAAGGTAGGCACAGTCAGATGTTCTGATCTTATCTTTTCGGGACCTGGTGCTGTTCGATTTTTTACCGGCGAAATGGCATGTCGGATTTCGAAAGGGGAATTAGTGGTACAACATATCCATCCTCCTTTATTTCATATGACAGGAGGTGAACGTGGCTATCGACAAAATCTGAGTAGTATTCATGAATGATTATCCCTATTGCCTTTCTGGACGTTGTAAGTGTTCCGACTGGGAGTCGGAGTACAATAATTTTGGTCTTGTAATTGGCGAACCTTCGGCGGGCTTTGCGAATGCTTTTCCCAGCCTCTGCAGCTTCGACCATTACTGCTGCTTTTCTCTCTTTTAGATCGTCTTTTATCGCCTGTCTGCATTGTTTCGCAAGCTCGCACGTTAGTTCGCGGTTGCCCGCAGCTCGTACGATTCCATGCTGGCGTATTAGCTCGAGAGTTTCTGGAGACATACGTCTCTTGGTGACTTTCGAGCTCTCAGCTTTCATAGCGCTAATCTGAAGATGTTGGATGAGCCGATCGTATTCTTCGTCGATGTTATCGACAAAGACATCTTCCCAACAGCCGACTAATAAATTGAATAAGTCCCAGTTTGTGGTGGTTCTGGGATCTCGTTTTTTGAATTTGGCGGCTTCTTCTCCTTTTCGCAAATAGTGGAATCTTGAACGAAGGAGGCCGTAGTCTGTTCCCCAATTAGAATAGAATTTTGGGACAACAGAGTCATCGGTAAGGTAAAACCGTCGATTTGCCGTGATGTGATCTACTTCGTTATGGTACTCTCCACCAGGACGCCTCCACTTCCAACTTTCACGGTGGTTTCTGGATTGCGAGCCACCGTGGATGGTCTTGGTTGTCGTCATAATAAACTCAGGGAGCAGCTAACCCTGCTCGTTCCATTCTGATCCGTGGGTCTCATTGTGACGTTCTTCAGACATTCTTCTTGGCTCAATCTTTTGTTAAAATTTCTATTGATGACCTTGGGAAATGTATGGTCTTCTCTGTAGAACTTCTCCAAGCTCAAATGAAACGCTTCGACTTCTTTTTGGTCATAGCTTATGTCAGCGTTAGCAACGAAGATTGTCAAAGCTGGTTTTGATTCAAATCTCTTTGATCGCAAACGTGTAATTCGGGTTGCTAGTTGTTAGAGTGAGTCGATGTTCGTAAATAAACTCATGTTGAAGAGTATGCCGATGCCACCGACTTCTCTACTGTCGCATGTTCCGAGAAACAATTCTTCTCCGATGTCATAGACGGCGTTGAATGAGTGGTGTCTCTTGTCTCGGTCAGACCGATGATATCGTACTTCATCCTTGCTTGTATGGGCAAGTCTTTTAATGAGGGCTCGGATGCTAGTGTACGTGCATTGTAGGTACAGATCGTCACCATAATTCTTTGCGACTTAGACAGCTTAGAATGGCCCAGAGATTTTAGCAGGCTCTCGGTACTCGTCCTACCCAAGCCTGCCGAGTCGTGGGCTCTTTCGTGGTCAGAGAAATGAGGCTCATTTCTTCTAGTGTGTTTTGCCTTTTGATACCTACGCATAGCTTGCTGAGTTCTGAATATGGTGGCTTGGTATACTCACAGGTAGCTTGCCGGTCTCTCTCAAAGCGCAAGTGGAGCTTATTTGTTGAAGGTAATCTATATGCAAAATTTTCACCTATTTGGCCTTTGGATTTTTGCTGTCTAAGAAATGCTTGAGGAAACAGCGGTATTGGTAATTTCCCTACTTCTTTTTTCACTCTCATCAAAGACCAATTTTGTTGCGCAGTCTATCTCGAGGTTGACATGAACTACATGCCATCTTACGTAAAGTTTCGCTAGAAATGGGTTTCGTTGATGAGAAACTTGGCCCCGATTCTAGTAGCAAGCGCCAGTTATCAGGGAGCGCCGTACCTTCTAACACGGCCATCTTTGAATTTCCTGTCGCGTTATATTCCTTACATTGACTTCTTTGATCCTCGTAAAGGTGCTCTTATCCCTTCTTGAAGTCTCATTAGACGATTTACTTGAAAGGCGTATCAATTTTTTTTCAAACTCATTTTATCATTTGTTCTAATATAATTACAGCCACGTGTTTTTAAACTGTTGAGCTTACACGAAATTGATAAAGATGTCTACTTCAGCTAGCGTTTCGAAGCACACACCGTACAATCGTCGTTTGATAATGAAGGGAGCTAGTCGATGATTTAATGACAGCAGAGAAAGTGTATTGGTCCAGCCAATACAATCTTCTGGCTTACTGATAGTGCTTTGTTTACAAGTCGGAATTCACTTTCTATTTCAACCTGCGGTGATTTCCAAGAAGTACTTTCTATTGACTGCGGAATTCACTTCGACAGTGTTAATTAACAAAAAGATGCTCCTATGTTTTGCAATCGAGATCAAGCCTCGATTTTAGCGCTCATTCGTGTCAGCTGCAATTGTTGGCACATGCTTCTTAGGAAATGGCTCGTCGGCGTCGTGGCGGTTCTTCGCAGACCGGAGATATTCTATCTAATGAAACGTGTGAATGGCTTGCCTAGAAACTTAGAAACTTAATTGCTCTGCTTCACATTTCGTCTGGGCCATAGCACTTCTACTCGCTTCATTCTCTTACAACCGTCATTCTCCACAAAGGTGGTATCGTTCGCGTGTGTGATATCTTTTTCGGTTGATGGTCTGAAGCTTGATTCCACCTATGAGAATAGCTGGTTGACTTTTGACGAATATTTCAGCCCAACATCTTAATACTCCGCGGTTCCTCTGTACTGTTTTTCTTGTCCACCTATCGCTCTTCTTATTCTGTGAACTACCCTGTGATTAAAATAAGCCAGTTGGATCTTTAAATCCCAGGTTAAAATTTTAGTTGATCTGCAAGCTCTTTCCTAATGGACACTTGTGCTGCTAAGTAACAATATTGGATTTCAGGTCAAAATTGGTTCATTATCGTCATGCAGCTCATGCGTGCCGATTTTCGCGCCGTTCTTTAGGTAAAGCTGGTGTACTCGACTTCAGAAAACGTGGTGTTCTAAATCCCTTATTTTCACTTTAGCTGACGGCTAGAGGAAAATAGTAGGCATCCCTCAATCTGTCACACCATAGGTCTTTCCAATGCCGTTAACATTTTACCATGCATGTTTATCACTGGCAATCATAATTTTGCGGACATACAGGTTTTCTATCGGATGATTTCGTTACCATCGACTTAGTGCTGTGTTTCAGCGAGATAAATGAAAGACGCAAATATGGCGGCCATCCGGAACTCCTCAGGATTTGCGGCTAATTAAGAGACTTACAGTGATTTGTATCCGCTTTCTTATTGTTGTTTTGCTCTTGAGTGCACTGAGGTGCTAAGCTCTTTCATTCATTAATGTGCTGTAGCTCTAATTGATGTAATCGATTGAAAAGTTGTCGACGATTTGTTCGTCTTCTATGTAAGATCTTAATAAACCGATGACGAACCACACTTGTTTGTCAAAACTCCTCTGAAAGAAACACACGTTTATTAAAGCTATAAAAGAGATTCGTAACGGAAAGATTACAAAAATGCAATTTACCATGGTAGTTAAGTAACAATTAAAGCTAGTATAGCAAAAGTTTTAAGAATGTTAGTAATGAATAGACATAAGCATTGATTTTCCAAGAGTTTCTGACATAGAAGGTAACTCGTCGAGGGCCCTATGGTTCCTTTCAGGCCATGAATTGCCAACTACTTCTGTGGTAGCTCTATTGTTAACTGATTGGTACAAATTTCCAAAAGTTCTCGACATATGAAGCGACTCAACAACAGGCTTGCGCTCCATATTTGAAGTTCCGTTACTTGCTATCTGCGTCGGTACGTTATTGTTTTCCGAAGCATAGTCAGTTACTTCCTGGACGTAATCGGAATAGGTTTCTGGAAAATATCGCTGTAAAGTGTATTCAGTCACGATTACGTTTCTAGAAGGACTTCAATAAGACGCGCCACTATTTCACAAAAGATTTTCCCGAATTTGGTCTTAACAATGAGGATGCCACCATGAGAGTAGGATACTCTATTAGGCAACAAGCATATTCACATTAGCTTATTTTGTCATCGTAATATTATTTCATTTACACGTTGAGTCGGCTCCGAGAAAGTAGTAGTACGCAAGAAAACAACGAATAATGAAGGAAATCTTTACTTCGATGATTGTTGTAAAAATCATTTTAATCATAAGCGCTTACCACCAGGATCCACTACCGACCTTGTCGTCCTTGTATCAAAGTCGCATGGTAGTAAATCTCCCTCTGATACACAACGGCTACGAGTACTTGTGGTGGTGAAGACCTGGGGAAGAGATTGGCCAGGCTGGCCTCGGGACACCAGGGAACCATTATGACTTAACCAGCAAATCTTCGAAAAATGGAGATTATGCTGGGGCCCGCCGTACAACCAGTGAGGACGGGCCATTCAAGTATCAAGTATCAAGTATCATAAGTGCTTGCTAAATCGATGATCACAGTGTCATAATAAAGTTTTTCAATTAAAAACATTTCCCATATTATTTTCACAGAAGGATCAGTGAGAACATCTACTGCGACCAATGACCAAGTGATCTGTGAAGTAATTACCTTCTATCGGAGAAGCATAATACACAGCAGTGTTGATGGAATTGGAATTTCTGGAATCAAATGGAATTTCTGGAACCACTCTGACACGCGGTGACCAATGCTTATTAGAGCGGAACTTCAGAGGAAACTAAATTAATAAACGCCATTTAAGCAGTATTAAAAACATCAGCATTTGACGAAAATGCCATTGCTAGGAGTTACATATGGAGGAAATTCCGTAATAGACTCTTAAGTCTGTCGCCGAATTCGCTGAAAAGAGAACGTGGGAAAGATTAAGTATTAGAGTTTCAATCTTGGTGTTACTAAAAACGTTGGGCTAAAATTACAGATTATGAAACACACATTATTCCTTTTTGGAGCGACAGGTGGTTGTGTTCCTTCGAACGTGTCCCACAGAATTTTCACCACTTCCGGAATTAAGACACAAGCGGCGCCATCTGGCTTCACATCCGTCACTAGGACGTTGAAACAATGACAATCAAACTGAAACTGGAAAAGATATAGGTGTGATAAAAGCATGGCTATAAAGTAAAGCAACTTCCACTAAGAAGAATTTTAGAGATGAGGTAACATTATGGTGTGTTGAATATACTACGTGCCCATCTGATTTCGGCCAGGTTTGTATTCCTATTAGGTTGTTCGGTAAAAGATAGAGGATACACGACTTTATTTTGCTTACATATGTTTTAGGACGATTTCGCTTTGCGAATGTTCCACCGTCACATATCAGTGCAATGCTCATTTTATGCTTTTCTGCTTCTTATAATAGAATGTAAAAAAGTATTTAGAACTGGTATAACTTAACTAGTATAACTAGTATAACTAGTAACATAACTAGTGTAACTTAGTACTTAATACTTAGTAGTAGTAAAAAGTTCTCAAAAAGTACTAGCGAAGCAGAGATGATGATCAACGAGCTCAACGAAGCAGGGAAAAAGATCGGACTTCCGCCGTCCAAGTATCCAAGTAAGTAAGTATAATAGAATTATAACATAATTTACACTATTGAGTCTGTTCTGCAGTCAAGGAATCGAAACGTTAAAGCAGCGATTTCAAAGAAACACTTTCAGCAATAATGCTCGACTATAATGCAGTACAAAATTCTCGAGACATTGATGAAATATGGAGTCAAGGAAGTGCTGAAAAATGCACAGTGCGGCGAGGGTTTCAAAGGTTTCGTTGTGCTGAACTCTACCTTGAACATGACGTCATCCTGTTATTAACGTTGGTGAATTTAAGGTACAGCGGAAGAAGAAGAACTCGACATGAGCCTTCCAACTGTTTCTAAGCGTCCAAAGAAAACCTGCAAATCCAAAAAAACCCGACAAATGGTCCGCGCACGAATTGAATGACAATCAAAATGATCGTCGTTTTGAAGTATCATTGGCATTTCTTCTGCGCCACCATAACGACCTTATGCGAACTTCTCACTAATCCCATGTCAGCCTGATCATCCAACAAATTATTAACTATTTATGCCGAGGTTAAATAAAAGCCGCTCCTTCGAAATATTGCCACGTTATATGCTCTCTGACACAATATCAACTGCAGGGTGCATTGCCACCACGAAAGCAGCTCATGAGATGATATCGGATGGAAAGGGATCAGCAACCGCCCTGGTTCGAAGTGCACTGCTGAGTGAGTGCACTTCATTCGGGTGCCTCATTTCATCGGATTCGAATCAAAGCGAAACGATTTACATGACGAAAACGACCGGATCTGGAAAATCGACTTGAAGAAATCCGGCTCTGAGGAAGACTGGGACGTCCAAACACCAGCCAAATAAAATTTTATAGAAATTTCATGTTAGCTAAATATAGTGATTATAAGATCAGAAAGTTTAGAACTGTAGAATAAAATACGGATTTTCCTTTGACTCTGCCTTATCTTCAAACGGAAACTGGAGCCACTAGACAGCACAATTTCGCCCGAGTTCTTTACTGACGTTGTAGGACACTCGATTAAGGTGGGAACAGAAAACATATTTGCGACAAACTCATCTTAAAACTTTGTTTTATTGAAAACGTCGTCATTTTTTCGAGGAGTGTCAGTGACGCAAGTTGATGCTCAAAGAACCAAGATAAGACTAAACCGAAGAAAAGCCATTTCATTGGAAACTCACAATGTGAGGGCAATCAAATCGATCTGGATTGTTCTCTGATTAGAAAGAATATATTACACGTTTTCATAGGTTGCATTACATGCCTAAAACGCCATGGGCCTGGTATGCATCTCGCACAAAAGCCGCTGGCCATCAAACAAGTCCATAACTCATCAGTCAGTTTTTTGAATTTTTGAATACGGCAGTGAAACTGACCTGAATGGAGATTAGGTCGTTTGTTGTCAGAAAATCATAATTCTCTATCAGAATCCTCGAAAAATCTCTGCAACATTCTTTAAATAATTTTCATTAACTTTTTTGAGCAATGGAAGACGGCTGCTTTAGCGAAATCTGGGTTCATTTTTCAATTTCATGAGCTTTTCCCCAGTGGTTTACTGCCTCATGGTGGCTGGGAGTTGTTCCTAGGTGTCGGACTGCGACGCACAGCGGATAATTCGTTCCCTGGCAGGGTCTACCAAACTGAGGAGTCTGGCGTTTTCATCAGGAAGCCTTGCTAAGAGTAAACCCGTACACCAGAATCCATCACCGTTCTGGTATCAAAGTCGCATGGTGGAAAATCTCCCTCTGATCCACAAGGGCTGCAACTGCCTGTCGTCGTGAAGACCTGTGGCAGACTTTCGCCACGCTGACGTCGGGATTCCAACGAACCACAGTGGCTTAACCAGCAAATCATCGACAAATGGAGATTATGCTGGAGCCCGCACAATGGGTGAGGACGGGCCATTAAAGTATCCAAGTAAGCAAATATTTCATGAGCTCAAATGTAAATGGGAAGGTATGGATCTAGATGGGTCTTTCGGACCATTAATGTTCAGTAGATCCTGACTAGATTATAAAGCTACTATTCAGAAGCTACGCTTTTCTTGATAAGCTTAGACTTAAACTAACTCTACACCAACTAGTCCACTTAAACTACTAATATATACCTATCTTTTCTGAAGAGATGCTTCATCGGTGAAGGTGAGACAAGCAGAGCGCTGGTGGCTGCAGGAAGAATCGCGGGCTCTAGACGAACCATTTCACCATACTTGATTGATAAACGCTTCATAACCTGCAATGGAGCACTAATAAAATTTTAACATTTATCTTATCATCACTAGAATATCACGAAGCACAATCACCACACTCTCATGTTACCTAAAGTTCCAATTGAAAAGCTTTCAGAATCTGAAATTCTCATTCACTTAACATCTTTTGAGGTAACCAAGGTACGAAGGCAATTCCTGTGAACGAACAAACCCATCCAGGTACATAGACTATTCCTTCTGGCGCTGAGTAGTCCCATATTCCGCAATGGGTGAACACATCACGCTTTGTTGATGACACCTGAATGTTGTTAACATATAACGCCTGATACACACCGTAGCGAACCAGTAGTGAAACTGAAGATTTCTTTCCATGAGCTTTTAACCTTAACACAAAGAGGTAGTGAAATCTTTGACGGATCGACGTTCTGGAAAAACGTGCTTGGTACGACAATCTGAAACACATATGATATAGAAAGAATGTTGTCATCCGATTGCAAAGTCAACAACGATCCCATGCAGTAAGAAATGGCCAAAAATAGCTTACCATGCCACATTTATTCAGTCTCGAGATTATTTCCTCACTTTTGTCACAGTTACAACATGAAAACGCGTAGAACAGATCTACTTGGGTCTTATCCTTTTCCTGAGAGGGGCTGTCGTTTTCATAGAGAGTTTTCTTGATGAATTCGTCCCTCATAGTTATAAAATTAATAGTAGATGAAAAAGTAATCTATCTGAAAAGGCAAGTGGTTTGATTATGGTGCAAATGTTCTGAGCCCTGTGCTAGCTAATTATTTGAACGCTAAATTTCGACAAACGTTAAGAATCCAAGTAATAACATCCCAAAAAACGACACTGGAAAAAGGCAGAAGCTCAAATGCTTGTAGTTAAGAAAGTCTTGATATGTCGCTTATTTTCTCGTGTAGAGTTGTCGTTAGGGGTAGTCTACAATTTACACGGGATCGATGGTTCAATTCTGTGTCACGGTCTCACCAAGCTTACCAGTGTCCTGCAATTTGGTGCCAGTTTCGTCTAAAACATTGATAAATATAAGTGTATGAAAGCATTCATTTGATAGCTCCACTCGTAACAGCGCAGCTCTGAGGAAGGTGAAATCGCAAAAAAGTCAGGTATCGATAACCGCAACAACAACACTGACAGCTATAACAACCTCGCATCAAGTCAAAAATATCAGTTTATAAAAAAAAATAAATAGGTAGGCTCTCCCAATGTAGGCCATCATGCCCTCAATCGCTTCTACTACACTAGCCGAAGTCTGATGTGCCTCTCAGGGATTGAAGATCGTCGTTTTGTTCTTCTACCCTTTACCTGTTTTGACGTGATTTCGCAGTTCAATCACCTAATTTTGCCACATAAGCTAGTTTTTATGTCAATTTTTTAAGAACATTAGGTGAAATCGCAAAAAAGTCAGGTATCGATAACCGCAACAACAACACTGACAGCTATAACAACCTCGCATCAAGTCAAAAATATCCAGTTTTAAAAAAAAATAACTAGGTAGGCTCTCCCAATGTAGGCCATCATGCCCTCAATCGCTTCTACTACACTAGCCGAAGTCTGATGTGCCTCTCAGGGATTGAAGATCGTCGTTTTGTTCTTCTACCCTTTACCTGTTTTGACGTGATTTCGCAGTTCAATCACCTAATTTTGCCACATAAGCTAGTTTTTATGTCAATTTTTTAGGAAGATTGTAAACAGAATAATGTAATCTCATTCATGCCGTGGTGGTGACCGTAACTTTGAAATGTGAAGTCCGTGCAGTGAAGATGGGATTCAACTTTAACGGTAATGTATCAAACCAGCAGCGAGCACAGCTGTCCGAACTCAACGATTTTTCCACCGAGAGAGAAACGAAGACCTTTCATACACCTAATGATGAATTTATTGGCACTGTGTTGCCTCGTAGAAAAAAAGAAAAAGAGTATAAGCGTAGGAAAAGTTAGCTACCCATTTCACCAAATTTTACTGCGATACGCCTGCTAAGATCTTGCCGTCAACTTTTGGAAGGCTTTGAAACTAATTTTGAGCTTTTTTTTTCTCGGTGCCTTTTACACCTGCATATTCCATGAAGTGGCTATGATTCACAATAATAATTAAGATAACACAACAGTCAGTCAGACAACCAGTTGCTGAACTTTTCCGAGAAAAGATGTTCAGTAAGTCGTCAAGAGAAGAAAGCGGCTTTACTGGTCCGACCTCATCTACATTGCTCTGCTTTCGATAAACTATCGGTGATGAAAAAAAGTGTGGTGAAGTTTTCGAGACAGAATAAACCATTAGAACGAAAACAGAAGCTGTTTAGTTCACATGGAGAGCTCGTGTCGCCACGTGTGGACTCTATAGCTTCCATGTCGTCGCGAATGGCTTGAACGAAGAATGATTTTTCCATCAATACCAAATCCATCTAAAAAGTTTCCGTACCTTCCTCATGGTTCTGATAAAAGGATAAATGATAAAGTTCTCGGCGTTGATCAATCCCTGAGGGATGCGCCATGCATTCGATTTCATTAAGTATCGTTGGAGGTGATTGAATGCACATCTGGCCTTTACAATGACTCGCGGTGGCCTGCCGATGTATCGAGCTAGTGCTGCTACCCTCCCAGACAAGTCATATACCAATTTGGAGACCCCGGAAGGATGGAGAGCTTGGTGGGCCATGGGCGCAGCGATCGATTCCACGTGCGTGTCGTAGTGGCGCCTCCAACCACTGCGCCACACGCGCCCAGATCGTTCTGATAGCATTCTCTATTATATTTTCATGTGCGTTTCATGTGCACAAAGTTTCCACATGGATTTATGTAATTTGGTCCATTCGGATGCGAAAAAAACGAAGTGATCAAGATTACGAAAGTGGTTTTACTGGGTAAACAGGCACCAGTGAATGAAAACAAGTGTATCCAAATAAACGTTAGGAAGTCCAGACAGAAGGAAAACCGCACTAAAGTTGTGGGCAAGGGAATAGCGAACAGATCGGTTGCAATGGGTATTTTGTGGATGGGTGCAGACTGCACTACAGTAGTGTGCAGGTTGTCATTGGTTTCGTAATACGGTGCTCACTAATAAAAACGTAGGTGAGCACCAGTCGGTGGGAAGAAAATACTAGAGAAACAAACACTATCCAAACGATCAAATACTAACTAACTGAGATAACGTAGAAAACAGTAGAATTAAGGTTAAAACATAACTCAGGCAAATCAATAGACGTAGTAGTATATCTCTAAACCAATTTTCGTTTAACCTCAGAAGCGATAAAGAGTAGTTTCTCTAGATTATTAAGCAAACATTAGGTCGGTGACAAGTTTTATTGGGTTAACACTGTGGTTATTTAATAATCCAGGATCTCGATGCTTTATTTCAATAAGCAAACACAACGTTGTTATTATAGAATTTATTAGGATACAATAGCTGACGTTTCGGCGGTTGACGGCCGAGGACAGTCCTCGCCCATGTAAAACTCTGTTCGGCTACTATCCACCAATTAACTTAGATACTTACGAGAAATAAACGGCTCTGAAAAAGGCGAAACAGCCGAAACATCAGCTATTGTATCCTAATAAATTCTATAATAACCACCTCGTGTCTGCTTATTGAAATAAAACATCGATTATCGATCAATGCCATGGTTAACAGAAAATTGGTCTTGGGATTCCAGAAACTATTAAATCATTGAGCGCTGTTTATATTTTCCAGTGAAACGGATAATGAAGGAACACCAAGAAACGGAATGTAACACAAGAAGAAAGGAAAAGCGATGATTGTGATGATCAGCTCCTCCTGTGCATGCGTGCCATCGGCAACCGCACGAGAAAATGGAATGCCGTAGATTAATGCCGAAAGGTGATGAACACTGTTGACGTATTGATTGAATCCACAACTGTTAACTCGATATTACAAGAACGTTGCTGGGAAGTTGTTCTAACATGATAAATGTGTGAAAGAGAACGAAAATTTTATGAAAAAAGTGACGTGCAAAAAAGTGTAAATCTCCTAGCAGCATTTGCAGGAAGTATACTCGGAAGGCTAAACCAATGTCTTGACCCTTTCGTTTTTCTTGCGATTAAACCAATAATGTATGCAGAGCAATGGCGCAATTGCACCACACCTATATGGTGAATCCACATGGTGATTACAGACCTTGGACGTTCTCTCGCACCTTATCAAAACTAATGAAGTGTTCCTAATTAGCCAAAATAGTTTGGATTAACAGATGTTCAGGATTCGTAGTATAACAGTGGCGAGGATATATTCGACGTGTAGTTTTTGAAGGCTTACTTAATGAAAAATTTTTTGTAGAAAAAACTGTTGTAATACTGAAATTTCTTCCGGTAGATGAAAACACCGGTGTGGGACATCATTACACTCAACAAAACCACACATTTCTGGAAGCGCCACAGTACATGATACTTGAACCACCAGTCTTCACAAGTTGTGCGGGCTCCAGTATAATCATTATTTCTCGGAGATTTGCTGGTTAAGCCATTGTGGTGTCTTGGAATCCCGAGGTCAGCCTGGCCAAAGTCTGCCCCAGGTCGTCACCATGACAGGCAATCGCAGCCCTTGTGGATCAGAGGGAAATTTGCCACCATGCGACTTTGATGCCAGGATGGTGGTGGACACTGGTATTGGCTTACTCTTAGCTATGCTTCTTGGTGGAAACGCCGGACTCCTTCCCAGCTTTGGAGACCCTGCCGGGGGGACGAATGTCGCCGCTGTACATCGCAGTCCGACACCCAGGAACATTTCCCAGCTACAATGCCGCGGTAAACCGTTGGGAGGGTTCCATTTGAATGCGTACCATCTGCAATTCCTACAAACTAAAATCTCTGTAGGAAAAATTCTTCACATAATTAGCATTCGATATAACCCAAAATCTTTACAATTTACTACTTAGATAGGGAACGGATAGCACAGTGGTAGTGATGTTCGAGAATGGTGCTAATTCGATTCTGCTCAGGACTAACCTAGCATCACTCCGGTGTCGAGAAATGAGTAACGGCGTTCTCTGAAAAAACACTCTATGCATCCCAATTGGGAACGCTCCAACTTGGCTATCTCAGGACTTCAGGGAAAAGCTCGACCACTCAAGCAGCAACCGAAGCCATACGTAAAAACTTGGAAGACCTTCGTGGACTGGAAGGTATATATGAGGAAACAAATTGGATGTGAGAAATGTTGTAATTCCATAGTAGACGTATCAAATAAATTAAATAAAAAATAAAAACCTACTTAGATACTTGGATGGCCCATCCTTACTGTCTGTGCTGGCGACGTCAGCATAATCTCCATTTTTCATAAATTTGCTTGTTTAGCTACTAACATGATAAATGTGTGAAAGAGAACGAAAATTTTATGAAAAAAGTGACGTGCAAAAAAGTGTAAATCTCCTAGCAGCATTTGCAGGAAGTATACTCGGAAGGCTAAACCAATGTCTTGACCCTTTCGTTTTTCTTGCGATTAAACCAATAATGTATGCAGAGCAATGGCGCAATTGCACCACACCTATATGGTGAATCCACATGGTGATTACAGACCTTGGACGTTCTCTCGCACCTTATCAAAACTAATGAAGTGTTCCTAATTAGCCAAAATAGTTTGGATTAACAGATGTTCAGGATTCGTAGTATAACAGTGGCGAGGATATATTCGACGTGTAGTTTTTGAAGGCTTACTTAATGAAAAATTTTTTGTAGAAAAAACTGTTGTAATACTGAAATTTCTTCCGGTAGATGAAAACACCGGTGTGGGACATCATTACACTCAACAAAACCACACATTTCTGGAAGCGCCACAGTACATGATACTTGAACCACCAGTCTTCACAAGTTGTGCGGGCTCCAGTATAATCATTATTTCTCGGAGATTTGCTGGTTAAGCCATTGTGGTGTCTTGGAATCCCGAGGTCAGCCTGGCCAAAGTCTGCCCCAGGTCGTCACCATGACAGGCAATCGCAGCCCTTGTGGATCAGAGGGAAATTTGCCACCATGCGACTTTGATGCCAGGATGGTGGTGGACACTGGTATTGGCTTACTTTTACCTATGCTTTTTGGTGGAAACGCCGGACTCCTTCCCAGCTTTGGAGACCCTGCCGGGGGGACGAATGTCGCCGCTGTACATCGCAGTCCGACACCCAGGAACATTTCCCAGCTACAATGCCGCGGTAAACCGTTGGGAGGGTTCCATTTGAATGCGTACCATCTGCAATTCCTACAAACTAAAATCTCTGTAGGAAAAATTCTTCACATAATTAGCATTCGATATAACCCAAAATCTTTACAATTTACTACTTAGATAGGGAACGGATAGCACAGTGGTAGTGATGTTCGAGAATGGTGCTAATTCGATTCTGCTCAGGACTAACCTAGCATCACTCCGGTGTCGAGAAATGAGTAACGGCGTTCTCTGAAAAAACACTCTATGCATCCCAATTGGGAACGCTCCAACTTGGCTATCTCAGGACTTCAGGGAAAAGCTCGACCAGCATTCTATGACATTCGAGATGAAATGGAAGTCCTCAAGCAGAAACCGAAGCCACACGTAAAAACTTGGAAGACCTTCGTGGACTGGAAGGTATATATGAGGAAACAAATTGGATGTGAGAAATGTTGTAATTCCATAGTAGACGTATCAAATAAATTAAATAAAAAATAAAAACCTACTTAGATACTTGGATGGCCCATCCTTACTGTCTGTGCTGGCGACGTCAGCATAATCTCCATTTTTCATAAATTTGCTTGTTTAGCTATTGTGTTTCCCTACAGTCCCGAGGTCAGCCAGGCCAGAGTCTGTCCTAGGTAGTTACCACCACAGGCAGTCGCCGCCCTTGTGATCAGAGGAATATTTGTCGCCATGCGGCTTTGATACCTGGACGGTGGTGTATCCTGGTATTGTTTGTGCCACAGTATCTCATTCAATCCACTTAATATAATAAGTGACTTAGATGGATGAGCCTAAATTTTAGCTAATTTATAAAATCTTAAAGGAAAGATTATTGCTGGAGCGAAAAATGAGACTATAATATTATCAAGGTTGAATTTTCCAGTTTTCTTCAAATTTGTCTTCTCCTCGATTTGTTCGATCTCACAGCGATGTTCAAGCTCTTGACAATAAATGATTGATTAGCTTGTACATTCATACTTTATGAGTTTTTATTATTTCTTCGAGTCAAAAAATATCAAAAAATCAAAGCAAAATTCAAATATCAAAAAATTTCACTTGCGAATGTGGCAACCGCAAAAACCAATAGAACATTGCGGAACACAATGACGAAGACCCACTTATTCAACTGCTTCAGCCCCAAATATGATTCTGAGCGGAAATAGAAGCTAAAAAAGTTCTTTGTGCTCAAAAAACAGAATTTCATCATGGTAGAATAAGACAGCACTATTTATAAAGAAAGTGACCTACCGATGTTGAGAATTAATAAATTATTAGTCCTACTTAATAAATTCAGAACGTTTGTGGCACAGTGGTTGGAGGCAACACTGCGACACAAACGTGGAGTCGATCCCTGCTCCCATGGCCCACCAGGCCTTCCGTCCTTCCGGGGTCTGCAAATTGGTACCAGACTTGTCTGGGAGGATAGCAGCACTGGCTCGATACATCGGCAGGCCACCGCGAGTCATTGTAAAGGCCAGATATGCATTCAGTCACCTCCAACGATACTTAATGAACTCGAATGCATGGCGAGTCCCTCAAAGATTGATCAACGCCGAGAGCTTTATCCTTTATCCTTTATACTTAATAAATTCAACCACGAGTTATGTTATACCGGTCTAAGTTATAAATAGCCATCATTTCTGTGTTAAGTGTATTGAAACCAGCGCGCATTTTCTAAAATTTCTCCGTGGCTTACAACCTAGCAATAAAGGAGGGTAGTGGTTTTCTTGGGTGGCAAACTACATCACCCTGCACTATCAGTTAAGCTCAAAGATAGACTTATTTACCCATTGCCTCGTATGATCTCAGAAAATCAGAGGAATAAACACTAACTCAGCAAAACATTAAATGTCTGAACCAACCAAAGGGCCACTATTTTTGGCCGATTTTTGCATGGTATTTTAGACACATACGCTACTTCCCATTATGCTATTCATAAATTCTATAAGAATATTTATCTCTGCTTTAATGGTAAATCAAAATTACTCAGCGATATAGCAAAGTATGCCGATCAATCTTAATGTCCATGATAACGACGTTAATGCTTCATCACAGGTTTGTGACTCACCTGATATAAAAAGGTTAATATACATCAGATTCTGACGATTAACATGTATTCTCTCATTGATTTGCTAACAAGAGGCTTATAAATAATCTTTATATGGCTAATGTTTTGACGTCTTCGTCTTCATCAGAGCCGACGATCTGAGTGGGAGGTCCACAGTTATTCGTCTTCACCCAATCAGCTCTCTGATGATACGAATGGAACAGAACGCATGGTTCACCTGTAAAGGATTTATCAACGCTGGGCACCTTATGTTTTTCTTATTTGAACTTTTCAAATTCATAGAGCCAAAATTGATAAAACTAGGTATTAGCACTCAGTTTCAAAGTTGATAACAATAAAGGCTAGATTTAATAAGGACGATTTATTTATGAAAACATTCACCACTTAATAAACCACCTTGAAGTAGTTTGCTTTTTAAAAACAAAATGGATAGTCTGGATGTGCTTAGTTGAATACTTGGTCGGTCTGTATTAGCGAGTTGCGCAGACGTCAGCATATTTGCAATCCGTTTCCTTCCTTTGCAATCGTCGTACATAGTGGTGGTTTCATTCGAGCATGGTGACGTGTGCGAGTCTTACGCCGTGATCTGTAAAATAACTGCAACTGCAAGTATAGCTGATTCACTTTGGTTACGAACACGTCCGCTAAGCGTGTAGGTGACGCCGTCCTAGGGGATCCCGGATTTTGGTGCACTCCACTGTGGGTTTCCTTTCGCCCATTTGTCGTCCGTTCTTCTCACTATGTGACCGGACTATCTGTCTTTGCTACCGATGTGTATTCTCCTAGAACCCGAAGATGTGGCAGTTTTTGAACATCAGAGCTCCATCCACGGATTTGCCTCATATGAGGGATCTCGAGCCGGTTAGTCGCGAGGCTACGTGGCGCGTCCCCAGATGGCGGATAAGGGTTTAATCGCAAACCAAAAGCGACATTTGCTTCCCTGAAACGCAGGCGGATCCAGAGGATGGACTCCTTGTTTCTGGTGCGCTGATTTGGCACATACTTTCTGTATTTGCTAGGCATATTCACGCATGCGTGTGTGAGTGCGTTCTCGCTTTATGCGGATTGTGTTCTATGAGGAAATTCGGCAAAAAGCCTGCAATCAAGTGACAGGGAAGTATATGGGAGGCGGTTAGGAGTCGCCTCCAACAAATAAGCTCCATGTCCACACAGGGAGAGCCTGGCAACCTACCCGTGAGTATAACCAGCTCCACGTTCAGAGCCCAGCAAGCTATACGTGGGTGTCAAGATGCTGAACACAGTAAAAAAAAAGCGGTCCTTATTCCCCAGACCCCGAAAGAACCCCCAATTTCGCAGCATTGTGTAGGACGAGTACGGAGAGGCTGCTAAAATTTCAGGGCCAATGGAAGCTGCCTGGATCAAGAACTATGGTGACGATCTGCACCTACAATGCACGTACACTTGCATCCGAGTCCTCGATAGAAGACTTGCTCATGCAGGCAAGAATGATAAGGTATGACGTCATCGGCCTGGCCGAGACGGGACGACGCCGCCTATTCAACGTCGTTTATGACAATGGAAAAGAACTGTTGCTCCGAACATGTGAGAGTAGAGGAGTAGGCAGTGTCCGCGTTCTCGTCAACACAAGTTTGTCCATGAACATCGATTCATTCGAACAGCTTACAACCTGAATCGGACGTTTACGATTAAAGAGATGTGGATCAATACCGGTTTTGACTATCTTTGTCGTTTACGTGCCAACATCAAACTATGACGAAGGAGAAGTCGAAGCGTTCTACATGGACTTGGAGAAGTTCTACATTGAAGACCATTCATTCATCAAGGTCATCATTGGAGATTTCAATGCCAAGATCGGACCAAGATGATCGTCTGAAGAACGTCACATTGGGACCCACGGATTAGAATGGAACGAACAGGGTGAGCGGCTCTCTGAGTTTATCATGGCGACCAAGACTATCCACGACAACTCGCAATTCCAGAAGCCTCACCGTCAACGATGGACGTGGGAATTTCCCAATGGAGAGTACCATAACGAAATTGACCACATCATAGTAAATAGAAAGTTTTGCCTAACCGATGTCGCTGTTTTTCCAAAATTCTACACGACTTCAGACCACCATCTCCATCGTGCAAGATTTCATTTCTCGCGGAAAGGAGAAAAAGTCGCTAAATTCAAAAACCGAAGTCCCAGAACCACCACAAACTGGGACTTACTCAACTCATTAGTCGGCTGTTGGGAAGATGCTGTTGTCGATAACATCGATGAGGAATACGATCGGCTCATTCAATACGTTAGCGCTATGACAGCTAAGAGTTCGAACGTCTGGAAACGGAGATCAGACGTCCGTCTCCAGAAACTCTCGAGCTAATACGCCAGCGAGGAATTGCACGAGCTGCAGGCATCCGTAAACTGAAGTCCGAGCTTGCCGAACAATGCAGACAGGCAATAAAAGAAGATCTTAAAGAGAGAAGAGCAGCAGTAATGGTCGAAGCTGCAGAGCCTGGGAAATGCATTCGCCAAGCCCATCGAAGCTTCTCCAATTACAAGGCCAAGATGATTGCTCTCCGACGCCCAGATGGAACAATAACAGCGTCCAGAAAGACGATGGAGAAAATCATCCACGAATACTACTCAGATCTCTTCGATAGCCACGTCCACCTCCTGTCATATGAAATAGAAGAGGATGGATATGTTGTACCATCGGTTCTCCCTTCCGAAATCCGACTTGCCATTTCGTCGGTGAAAAATCGAACAGCACCAGGTCCAGACAGGATAAGATCAGAACATCTGAAGAACTTTCCGCCAGTTCTCGTTAACACACTGGCTCGCCTATTCAACGTCGTTTATGACAATGGAAAAGAACTGTTGCTCCGAACATGTGAGAGTAGAGGAGTAGGCAGTGTCCGCGTTCTCGTCAACACAAGTTTGTCCATGAACATCGATTCATTCGAACAGCTTACAACCTGAATCGGACGTTTACGATTAAAGAGATGTGGATCAATACCGGTTTTGACTATCCCCGTCGCCTGTGCACCGACATCAAACTATGGCAAAGAAAAAGTCGAAACGTTCAATGTGGACTTGAAGAAATTCTATGGAATTGGGACCCACGGATTAGAATGGAACGAACAGGGTGAGCGGCTCTCTGAGTTTATCATGGCGACCAAGACTATCCACGACAACTCGCAATTCCAGAAGCCTCACCGTCAACGATGGACGTGGGAATTTCCCAATGGAGAGTACCATAACGAAATTGACCACATCATAGTAAATAGAAAGTTTTGCCTAACCGATGTCGCTGTTTTTCCAAAATTCTACACGACTTCAGACCACCATCTCCATCGTGCAAGATTTCATTTCTCGCGGAAAGGAGAAAAAGTCGCTAAATTCAAAAACCGAAGTCCCAGAACCACCACAAACTGGGACTTACTCAACTCATTAGTCGGCTGTTGGGAAGATGCTGTTGTCGATAACATCGATGAGGAATACGATCGGCTCATTCAATACGTTAGCGCTATGACAGCTAAGAGTTCGAACGTCTGGAAACGGAGATCAGACGTCCGTCTCCAGAAACTCTCGAGCTAATACGCCAGCGAGGAATCGCACGAGCTGCAGGCATCCGTAAACTGAAGTCCGAGCTTGCCGAACAATGCAGACAGGCAATAAAAGAAGATCTTAAAGAGAGAAGAGCAGCAGTAATGGTCGAAGCTGCAGAGGCTAGGAAAAGCATTCGCTAAACCCGCCGAAGCTTCACCAATTACAAGACCAAGATGATTGCACTCCGGCGCCCAGACGGAACAATAACAGCGTCCGGAAAGACAATGGAGAGAATCATCCACGACTACTACTAAGATCTCTTCGATAGCCACGTCCACCTCCTGTCATATGAAATAGAAGAGGATGGATATGTTGTACCATACCGTATTGTTGTTCAAAAATGGCGACCTACACGATAAAGGCAACTATCGGCTAATCTGCTTGTTGTCCGTCTTCTACAAACTTTTCACTGGAGTTATCTTAAACAGGATTGACAGAACACTGAACGAAGAACAGCCATGTGAGCAAGCAGGGTTTCGAAAAGCGATTAGTGCGATCGACCACATCCACAAGATAGCAAGATTCATAGAAGTATGGCGAAAGCATATGAAAAGCATATGAGGTTTTTCATTTTCACCGACCTAAAAAGGCTTTCGACACAATTGGGATAGAAGTGACCATAGAAGCTCTGGACAGTTAGGGTTTCGCTACTACCGTCCTGTATATAAAGGTCTTTCGTGACAGGTAGAAAAAATTTCGTAGTCAAAATATCACTACTTCACTTGGTGAGCTGTACAAAAATTCGACAACCAAAATTTCACTATTCTACAACGAAATTAACGTTGACGTCAAAAGAGGAGTTAGGCAAGGCGGTACAATCTCGCCAAAATTATTTACCGCCACCCTCCAGAATGTCATCCGAACATTGGAATGGAATAATATGGGAGTGAAAATCGATGGCCGGCAGATAGATCACCTTTGTTTTGCTGATGACATCATCCTTATAACACCAGACATTAGCCAAGCGGAACGTATGCTTGCTGACTTGGATAAAGCGTGTGGAAAGATTAGTCCTCGACTAAGAACGGATTGGTTTTGTTTGACCCATTCACGCTCAACGGCACTAATATTTCCAAATGCTCCAGTTATCTCTATCTAGGTCGGGAAATCAATATGATGAACGACTTAGCTCCAGAGGTGAGCAGAGGGAAACGAGCGCCTTGGGGAGCTTTCAAGAGCATCGAAGATGTAGTGAAGAGAACAAAGAACACCCGACTCCGTGCCCACCTTTTCGACTCAACGGTTCTTCCTGCCCTAACGAATGTGTCAGAAACCTGGTCTCTACGTAAGCAGGATGGGAAATCACTCAGCGTTATCGAACGCGCAGTCGAAAGGACGATG
>MQTX01000046.1:226736-328235 GCA_009735665.1 Angiostrongylus cantonensis
TTTGTCGTTTACGTGCCAACATCAAACTATGACGAAGGAGAAGTCGAAGCGTTCTACATGGACTTGGAGAAGTTCTACATTGAAGACCATTCATTCATCAAGGTCATCATTGGAGATTTCAATGCCAAGATCGGACCAAGAAGATCGTCTGAAGAACGTCACATTGGGACCCACGGATTAGAATGGAACGAACAGGGTGAGCGGCTCTCTGAGTTTATCATGGCGACCAAGACTATCCACGACAACTCGCAATTCCAGAAGCCTCACCGTCAACGATGGACGTGGGAATTTCCCAATGGAGAGTACCATAACGAAATTGACCACATCATAGTAAATAGAAAGTTTTGCCTAACCGATGTCGCTGTTTTTCCAAAATTCTACACGACTTCAGACCACCATCTCCATCGTGCAAGATTTCATTTCTCGCGGAAAGGAGAAAAAGTCGCTAAATTCAAAAACCGAAGTCCCAGAACCACCACAAACTGGGACTTACTCAACTCATTAGTCGGCTGTTGGGAAGATGCTGTTGTCGATAACATCGATGAGGAATACGATCGGCTCATTCAATACGTTAGCGCTATGACAGCTAAGAGTTCGAACGTCTGGAAACGGAGATCAGACGTCCGTCTCCAGAAACTCTCGAGCTAATACGCCAGCGAGGAATTGCACGAGCTGCAGGCATCCGTAAACTGAAGTCCGAGCTTGCCGAACAATGCAGACAGGCAATAAAAGAAGATCTTAAAGAGAGAAGAGCAGCAGTAATGGTCGAAGCTGCAGAGCCTGGGAAATGCATTCGCCAAGCCCATCGAAGCTTCTCCAATTACAAGGCCAAGATGATTGCTCTCCGACGCCCAGATGGAACAATAACAGCGTCCAGAAAGACGATGGAGAAAATCATCCACGAATACTACTCAGATCTCTTCGATAGCCACGTCCACCTCCTGTCATATGAAATAGAAGAGGATGGATATGTTGTACCATCGGTTCTCCCTTCCGAAATCCGACTTGCCATTTCGTCGGTGAAAAATCGAACAGCACCAGGTCCAGACAGGATAAGATCAGAACATCTGAAGAACTTTCCGCCAGTTCTCGTTAACACACTGGCTCGGCTGCTCACATGTTACCTGTCTGAATGCAAGGTCCCTACTCAGTGGAAGACCAGCAAGACCGTATTGTTGTTCAAAAATGGCGACCTACACGATAAAGGCAACTATCGGCTAATCTGCTTGTTGTCCGTCTTCTACAAACTTTTCACTGGAGTTATCTTAAACAGGATTGACAGAACACTGAACGAAGAACAGCCATGTGAGCAAGCAGGGTTTCGAAAAGGATTTAGTACGGTGGACCACATTCACACCATAACAAGGCTCATTGAAGTATCGCGAGAGTACAAAAGACCGCTCTGTCTCAATTTCATCTATTGAAAGAAGGTCTTTCACTCAATTGAGATAAAAGCAGTAATGGAAGCCCTTGATAGTCAAAGAGTATCTACTCAGTACATAAAGATTCTTGGTGAGCTGTACAAAAATTCGACAACCAAAATTTCACTATTCTACAACGAAATTAACGTTGACGTCAAAAGAGGAGTTAGGCAAGGCGGTACAATCTCGCCAAAATTATTTACCGCCACCCTCCAGAATGTCATCCGAACATTGGAATGGAATAATATGGGAGTGAAAATCGATGGCCGGCAGATAGATCACCTTTGTTTTGCTGATGACATCATCCTTATAACACCAGACATTAGCCAAGCGGAACGTATGCTTGCTGACTTGGATAAAGCGTGTGGAAAGATTAGTCCTCGACTAAATCTCAAGAAAACGATGTTCATGAAGAACGGATTGGTTTTGTTTGTCCCATTCACGCTCAACGGCACTAATATTTCCAAATGCTCCAGTTATCTCTATCTAGGTCGGGAAATCAATATGATGAACGACTTAGCTCCAGAGGTGAGCAGAGGGAAACGAGCGCCTTGGGGAGCTTTCAAGAGCATCGAAGATGTAGTGAAGAGAACAAAGAACACCCGACTCCGTGCCCACCTTTTCGACTCAACGGTTCTTTCTTTTTTAACGTATGCGTAAGAAACTTGCTCGCTACGTAAGCAGGATGGAAGATCACTCAGCGTTATCGAACGCGCAGTCGAAAGGACGATGCTTGGAGTATCCCGTTTCACACAAGTAAGGGATGGGATCCGAAGCTCCGACCTACGTCAACGATCAAAAATCAAAGATGCCGTTCTATACGCCAAACAGTCGAAGATAAGGTGAGCCGGACACGTAGTATGTTTGGACGGCCACCGATGGACAAGGGGTGTTAGCGACTGGATTCCTTGGGATGTCAAACGTACGCGGAAAGACCACCGACCCTATGGTCAGAGTTTTTTACGAAGAACCTAGAAGTAGGATATGATACTCGACGAGTTCCTAGAGCGAGCAGAACTCATTGGGCTACTATACTCTTGCGCGCGACAGGCAAAAATGGAGAATTTACTGGCGCCCGCTCGAGTCACTCGACGATCAACGGGACTACAGGTGATACAGGTGATTTGGTGAAGTGCATTGAAATCGGAGCGACCCGACAACTATGGACCCCTTTCCGAGCATGACCATCTCTTTCTTTGCTTCGAATCCTGTAATTATCCTTCCCATCCATTTTTTCACTTATTTTAATGAGTTTGCATGTTTTACGCATTTTCCATGTTATTCTACACATGGTTCGATGTTTTCGTTCATGTCAAACTATTGTTTGTGGTGAAAAGGGGTTTCTCCGCAAACTTATCCGTCTGTTTCTTGCTATGTATGTGTGTTTGTATTATCTATTTTATTTTGTTTTATGCAAAACATAGTGCTTTTGTCTTCTCTATATCCACCGATTCCATACGAGTACTGCGATACTTAGGATGATGAAGTAACGAGCCATCGAGTCGTGATTAAAAAATCATTTGTATAGGCTTGGGTGATATTGTTAGAATAAGAATTGAACTTCACCCTGGTGAACTGTTCATACAGAGTGAACAAGAAGAAGATGAAGAGGTAGGGGCGACAGTATTCTTTACTTGATTACTCGCTTTGTTCTTTCCATCGATCCCGTGAGCTTACTGCATTTTTTGCATATCTAGTCGAGTTTCTCTATGTTACATATAGTTGGAAGCACCTAGAATCAAACCATAGCAGTTTTCTGGGCTCCCCAGATCAATTTTGTTGACGCGTGATTCCCGATGGCAGTGATCGATTGATAACTATCTGTGAGGCAGCCGAGGTCCCCATGGTATGGTGAAGAACGCGTTAGCCCTCAGAAAGGACAATAGCGCCTTCGATCCCCACCACACACCTGCGGTCCGGAGTTTTGCAGATATCTCAGCATCACTGTGGTTGCATCACACATGCCTTGCTGTGAAAAATGTGTTAGGCAGTAAGCAAAAGAAGTTAACATTGTGATTTCGACTACACAACTGGGTTCATTTCCGATTTGGACTACCCGGATCAATCCCGTTGACGAGTGGTTGCTGATGGCCCTGATCAATAGAAAAATAGCTGAGAAACATGCGAAACGAAGGACACACATGTTGTGGTGGTGAATGCGTTAGCTCCCGTAAAGGATAATTGCGCGTCCGTTCCCCAGCGGAGACACCTGCGATTCGGAGTTTCTTTCTAAATATCTCAGCATATCTGCGGTTGTATCACACTTAATATCCCTCGGTGAAAATCTATAATAGGCAGTAAATAAAAAGCTAGCATTACAACTTTTTCATTTGCTGCCTATTACTTCTTATAGGCAAGGTGTGATTTGAAATACAACCACAACGATGCTTTGATATTTGCAAAACTTAGACCCCATGCCAAATTGGAACCTACGATTGCAGTTTCCAGGGGACTCAAGTTGTACTCTCTACACAACTGAAGCTCTCGATTTTCCTTTCTCTCAGCCACCTCTTTACCCTAACGATGCCCTGAGCAATCACCCATCAACAGGTATAATCTGTGGAGCGCTAATCGGCGTAAAACCCAGTTAAACTGAGGCTGTGGTTGAAACCACAATGTGTAATTTTTATTTACTGCCTATTACTTTTTAATGGCGTTATGGGTGATTACTAACAGGACCGGTAGTGTAAAAAACAGGCTAAGAGATAGTCAAAGTAAGAGCCTGAATAGTGCAATGGATAACACTTGAACTCCTAGAAAAATCGTGGGTTCGAATTTGCCCTATGGTCCAATTTTCGCAAAGATCGAGGTGTTAAAGTTCGCAGATTCCGTCATGATAACAGTTCATCAGCACCTTTAAATAAGGAAAATTCACTCTAAAATTCCATTCCAATGCAGGAAACATAAAATTTTAATTTCCTCTGTATGATTGAAGCCGACGCGCCTACATTACACAACATTCGGGCCAACGTCGATTTATAAGCGTTCTTCTTCTTACATAAGCAGCTTATCGATAGAAGCCCATTCTCTGATAAAGAGAAGCAAACGGGAGAGAGATCGTGAGCTGCTGCATATTCTTCAATTTGCAACTTTCATATCGCATCGACGGAAGACGTTGAGGCGAAAAAAAATCCTTGACTTGGCAAGGATGAACTAGGTTTGATTCAATTAAGTTCGCCTCAAGGTTTTGAAATAACCTCGATATTCTTGCTAAAAACAGTGCTGTAATCCAGCATTCAGCAACAAGCTAGATGTGAGAATAATTGACTGCTTTGGTTCCGTGACAGTTATAAGCCGAGAACACAGGTAAAATACCTTATGCTCATCTTAAAAATGTTTTCATTTTCGTTGAAAATCTTACCCAAGCCGTGCCGAGGTCGTCATATGAGCTGAAACTCGCCACTTGCACTGCAACTCTTTACTACTTTTTTACTAACACAATAGGTACACTCAGTAGGCACGTCAGACGAAAGAGCTATAGCCGTGCGACCACGAAGTCCTTATGCTAGAACAAATGAGGAAGGAGCATGTTTGACACTATTCTTACAAAACTTGTTAATACTTCCTACAGTAACTAGGTACTTGAATAGCCAATGTTCAAGGGAAATCTTTTGGGCTTCAGCAAAATTTCGATATGCTAGCTAATTTACTGGTTAGGAAAGAGTTTCCTCGTAAAGTACATAGAATGTCGCCGTGTTAAGAATTCGTCAATCATCACCATAGAATTTCGTCGGCACTTGTGAATCGTGAAACGAGATTAACCATTTTGCCAGTAAACTGTCACCAACAATATGGTGATTTACTGTTTTAATTTAGTCTGAGGTGGATTTCTGAGTGGCAGTGTCGAACTCCTTCGGCAGTTCATCCTAAGCAGCTTTTTGCATCTTTTGCAAAATATTTGATTTAATATGCATTCTTTCTATGATGAGCTTACACGAGGTTGACAAGTATATTTATTTTCGGCTAACGTTTCAACGTCTTCGTCTTCATCAGTGTCGATCGGCTTCGCCTTCGACAATGCATATCCGGAAAAAAAAACAAGTTGTTATAACCGAGCATAATCATTATATCCACCATCAGCATCGTGTATAAAAGAGTATCACCAAGTGAAATAAAAAATAAAAAATAAAAAATAAAAAGCCGAAAATATACTAACAAAAACTAACTAGCTAGTACTAACTAATTAACTAGTACTTCTAAGTATATACTTATCAACCTCGTGTAAGCTTATCAAAGAAACAATGCATATTGATTAGTCACACAGAGGTTAAAAGGAAAGTCGTTGGTTTCGAAATATTTGAATTATTTGAACAAATATTACCACACTAAAGGAATAAAATGCTTGGTTTTGATCAAGCCCTTATAGGCTGCACATTTCTGCATTACAAATATAAGGAGCTTGATAAGGCAGACGCTAAAGATTTCTGCCGCCAAGATACTGCAGAAAGCAAGGAATTGCAGTGGTCGTACAGGGTGTGCATGGTCTAATGATGACGCTTTCGAAACGTCTCAAATCTCTATCCCAATTCGAAATCCGTTTCTTTGTTCAGGAATTTATTTGACACAGCGAGTTAGCAAAGATTAAGTCGTGTAATCGTTTTTGGTTGGCAGATGAGAAAATAATTTAGCCTTATAGATGCAAATAGTGTCCTTCTTCCTTTTGACTGTTGGAAAACGGAATTAGCAGAGTAGAGTGGAAAAACCTTGAAATAGACTTAGAATGACTTTTATCTCCATCCGATATTGTTCCTGTGGAAAATATACGGTGACTACGAAATCGCAGTTAATTATATTTATACAGAGCTTCAGTGAATGAGCCATTTCCGCACTCACATTTCGATAATCTCCCCGCCATTTAATTAATCTGTAGGAAGTTAAAGTGCAGTCGATGTGATTGCTAACAGTCGGGTGACTGGAACGAAACAAATGAAAGGTATCTATGAATCAATTAGAGTGTCGTCAATGGAAATGTTACCAGTCAGGTGACCAGAGTGGTTAATGAATGGTGTCGATGAATCATTTTAATGAGGTGTCTGGAGCAATGGGATACGTATAGTGCAGTGCATAGAAGCATGTTGAAATATTCAATGGGTCGGTTTCCACGTACTGAACTCACCAAGCGTAGCATTCGGTGTCGGAAAAGCTGGTACGAGACTTGTCTAAAAGAAGGCAAACACTGACCTAGTACATCGACGCACTATAGCAATTTAATGTGTAGTCTGAAAAATTTATCCGATTACGATGATGCTTAATTGAGACGAACACATAGCGCGCCTAAAGGCCTGATCAGCGCCAAACATTTTTTCTGTAGAGTGAAATGCTTATGTAAACAAGAATTTAGTAATTTCTCGCATTCCCATGTATCTCTTGACTGGACTGAGCATGAACTTGTTGAACGCGTTGGTTCTGTTCATTTCCTTCGTAGACGGTTATTCAGCAAATAACACATTTAACTGAAATTTCTGAGTTCTAAGATTTCATCGGTGGTTTCATATGTTTCAGAACGATAGTGAATTCGACGAAACATTTCGATAATACACCACTGTTCACTGCGTTGCCACGTCTCATTTGGACTAGATATCCCTCGTTCGCTAATTTGGTTGGAACGAATCGCTTGCAAATGCATACATTACAGCTATCATTAAGTCTATTAGAAAGGCGTTGCTCACTTGATGGAGGCAACTTGTTCTCTGTTTTACTTCACAAAGGAATAATTACAGCAAATGATCGAACGTGAACGGCGAAAATTCTCGAGGAACTCGGAAAAAATAATGTTCGCTATCAGAATGCACAAATACACACAGACAAACACACATACACCTGCACACATGCACACACACACACATACATACACACACACACACACACACAAACACACACACACACACATAGAAACATCACCGCACATCTTATACATCCACATTTACAAACAACTATTTCACACTAACACAGCTACATGCACACGTGCACGCATAAATATACCAATATGCACATCCAGACACGCAAGCATACATCCACAAATAAGCAGATATATTTATAGCATAAAAAATGACGAATTATTGAAATATTTGAGATAGTGCGTAGCCTATTGGTAAGAAGAGTCCTGCAGGGTCACCAAATAGTTTCATCTCGTGGCCTGAGTAATCGATATTCCACGTCCCACTGAGGTTGTAAGTTACTACCAGAATTGCATGTGGAGATGAAAGTGCCGTGGAGACACTGTTGAGATAGAGGAAAAATAAAATGAAATAAAATAAAATGTGTCTTGACATGGGTAGGCTCTCCTAAATCGTCGTATAGTCAAACGTCAACCTCTACGTACGCTACGAGTGGAATCGAATGCGTTAGGACTCACGCATTCTAATCTCCTCTGGAGGTCGATCAACGTCAAAATCTTTGTCATTTATCTTTGATAAGTAATTATAACGTGAGGTGATGTAGTGACAGTTATTAACAGATGATTTTAAGAAAAGAAGAGCTGCTAGTGGATTGTAGTGGTAAATAAATTTAAAAAAACCCAGTTGACTCAACACTTATGGCATTTCCATTCCCTTATTTTTTAACTCATATTAATTAAACTGTTTTTGTCTTCTCATGGAAGCTATTTAGGTTGTGCTTGACTATGGGCGGCGTCAGGATGTCCACAAGAAGGCGTACCCTGCTCGGATTGAGTACCATGCCTGTGTAATGCCGTCGTCGTATCGGCGGTCAGCACGTCATGCAAAATGACTGTCTATGCGGAGCTTCTAGTGGTTAGCTTGCTGGTGGACATCTCGTCCTCGCTGATTTGCTACGACTCGTCCGCCCCGCTTCCGCAAAATACGGCGGAGTGCATAAGTGACATGGTGGGTCCTACAGTTATATTCTTTGATTTCGCCTAGAGATTTGCTGTATAATTGGCAATGACAGATTTTCTAAGCATATTTTTTGGAAGTTTAAAATCTACTTATTATTCAGCAGCAGAAATACGGTTTTTGTTTCCGAATGTGTTCTCTTAAATATTCTAGCAGAACTTAGCGATATCTCGTTGGAAAAATTGTTACTTTTTCTCTTTTTCTTGTTATTTTGGCTTGAAATAAGACGGCCGGTGAACATCGCGGTTGGGCGCGCAAGAATACTTTTCAGTCTTGATTAGGTGAAGAAACATAGTGCTTAGTGCAATATTGCCATGCAGTAGTGGCATATTTTCCAGATTTTTTCACTTTTAGTGGATCCAAGTGTTTTCTTGTTTGATTCTTTGAATTTCGCTCATCATCCAGACCGTCAGATTTTCGTGTGGTTCGGCTGTCGACTAAGGACTTTCTTATTCAATGTCATCCCTGGAATAGAAGCCCATCTTAGAGAGCTCTCAACTGTTAAAAGCAACCGTAGGCTATTTTGGACACGTCTAAGACAAGTATGGTTAAGATTTTCCGATTCCGAAGAAATGGGATGGTTGCTTGGCTCGTTGTGGGATAGTGCCATGGATGGTGTATCCATATCAATGTGCAGCAAAAAATTTAGACATTTACGTTATCACGGCGAGCCTCTATACAAAAATACATTGGAAAAAAAACTACGTGTTCTGTTGGATGGAATCCTGCTGCCTTAATCAGCTCGTTGTTCCATGCAGGAACGTGGACGAAAAAAAGGGTGAACGGTTCGTTTGCTCCAAAAAATGGAATTTCAGTGTGGTAAGATGGCAACTTTAATAACGTTGGGCATAATTTTATGTAGATTTTAGCTTTTTAGTTCAATCAGCCAATTTCAAGGTGAGCTAGACATGTCTTGTCTAAATCCAAAAAGGTAGAGCCATTCTTGTATGAGCCTAATATTAGTCATGCTGCGTGCACTAATTTTAACGACACTATACGATTAATACCCTGTTTATTTTATCGCCTAAAAGGAATCAATTAGAATAAACACATCAAGTCACTTGTAGTCTCGTCTAGTGGTCGAATTCGTTCGGTTCCCAATAAACTCAACAGTGCAGAAAACCGTCGAAGGTTCTACTTTTTAACCGATTTCTGAGAATCATTCAAAGTTTATGCGTAATGACTAGATCTGTTAGAAATCGTCTGGATTACGACTTGGCGACCTATCGGATGCTCTACTGCGAAACCAGATTTCGAAACACTGGTAAAGCCTTTTATCTGTTTTCTCTATTACCGTTTTTCTTTGGTGTGAGGTTCTTTTTGAGCTCACCACAAGTTTGGATGGTTTAATGGTCACATATTGCCTGCCGTTTGGAAAGCAACCGAATATCACATCATTGTCTTTACCGATTTTCTCTAACTGTTGTCTAAATCACGTTTTCCTTAATGACTTCTTTCGATATTTTTAAGAAAAGTTGTCAAATATTATGTTAAAAAAAGATGAGTACGTGGTGACACCGAGACTGAGATTCTCCCTCGACCACCGTGTTTACTAATCCTGACTACGTATTGAACAGTCTGTATCAAAGATGGAAATTATATTGCTGATGCAGTTATCCTTACAGTTCGAAAATCTTATTACGCTCGATCTTAGCTAGTTACGTGATTCCTCCTCTCAGTATTCTGTCCATTAAAAGGGTAAAATCACGAAGTTGTCGAGCTGATCAATTCCTGAGTAGTGCACCGTACATTTTACTTCATCAAGCATCATTAAAAGTGATTCAATGCAGATCTGGTTTATAAATGTCTCGTGGTGGCCTACCAATGCACCGATTTGGTGATGCTATCATTCTAGAAAGGCCTGCAGGCAAACCGCCAACCTTGGAAAGAATTAGTTTGAGGAGCCTAGGGCGCGAGTTCAGGCATAAAAGTCTGTTGCTCGGCATCTCCAAACACCGCTACGCTCGCCCTGCTTCTTTTACCCGAGTGTGAGCAAGGCGATAAGGATCAAGAATGCCTTGCCTGTAATAGGTTTGCCTTAATCGGAGAACCATCGTCCGGGATCGTTGAACTGTCTCGATTAGTAATTTTCTATATTCTTGTTAAGCAAACGCGAGGTGTTGTTTTACCCTTTATTTACACACAAGCTGACGAGGAAGGCGGATTTCGCCTTCCCCAGAGCTTGGAAAGGTCAAGTTCACTGCAATCTACTCAGCCGAACACCTCCGTAACCAAACAGAGAAAATGCTAAACCGTGATTTCAATCACATTGCACACAGAATGGCTTTATCGCATACTCGCCGCTTTCTATGAGTCCTCCACTAGATGTATCACGTGGAGACCAACCGCACAGAGTTTACATGGAAGCGTAATGTGCCTCTCAGATCAAAACAGCAGTCTTAAATACTGCCCGATATCACGCCTGATAATGAGGCATTTCTCCCTGCGGTTCATCGATGCCGAGGTTAATAGAAGGTCGGTCATGGGAATTGTCTCGATTAGCTTCTTCAGATGTCACTTACGAAGATCTATGCATCCGACAGAGCATCGGTGAAGCCTCAAAACGTCGCTGTCCCACCACGCCAGTGCAATACACTAACAAAAGTTTCGCAAGCTGAAAAGCCAGCTAGTGAACATAGTAGTCTTAGGTATTTGAACCATGCTTTAAGAAATCCGGTGACAAGATGGCATCCTTTCCAATCTATAACGCCTGAAACTGAAGTTGATAGCGAACTTATAGCTTTGCTGCACCGGTTACTGATGTAACAGAAAAAGCTGAACAGCGGGAATAAACACTAAGGCAGATATGTATTCTTTCTTTGATGAGCTTACACGAGGTTAATAAAGATATTTATTTGCGACTAACGTTTCGACGTCTTCGTCTTCATCAGAACCGATGATTCGTGTCGATGGTCCATGCTTGCTTGTTGACAAGTCGACTAATAAGCGTTAATAATTGCACTATTCTGCTTGCTATCGCTAATAGGACTCATCTATGGCTACATCTCAACGTCCTTAGCAGGATCGTTTCGCCTGTATTCAAATTCATTGCCAAATTGACAATATTTCCAGTAAAATTTTCTTTCTGGCTAATAATGTATTCAACTGGTATAGCCGACTACTCATCCACGACAAAAGAACCAAACGCTACAGCGGGATTAACAAAGCCGGGCCGGAGTGTCGACAAGTCGACCAGATAAAACATTATCTAATGGAAAAATAATGCTCTCTATTGCAACTTTATTCTTTATGTGTTCTGATGGTGCTGGGTGCCCTACATTCATATGCCATCCTAAGCATCGGGCACGCCAGTAAATACGGCAACTATAACCAACAGACACCACCAGGAATAATACCAGGCACGACGCATTGCTTAGGGCGAGACCTTGCGACCCGTGACGCGACCCACGCCACTCGCTTGGACCTAGCCACGCCTCTTAGCAGGGATATTTGCCTTCTGACGACACGTGGACATCGCCGTCATTCCTCTCCATCAATCTTTCTCCAGCTTCATCTCCTTTCATCATAGCTGATTCCGTTTCATTAGAAGGGAATATTGTTAAATAAAGACTCATGCTCTTGCCTCACTTATCTAGGCTTGCTGTAGCCGTGCATCTCGTGGCTAAATATCACCTCATCAATGCGTACCTATGTTTCATCGTACTGGAACACGCGTTGCATATTATTACACCTTCTTAAACCATGCTAAATTAGCGCCTTAATAATAACGCCGCTGCAAGCCATAATGTTTGCTCATCATCCAATTGGCTTGATTGTAATCTTCGCATCTAATGCTTGTATATCCAATGCATCATTACTCGTGCTTGGCCACCGCACTCTGCGAACAACTACATCTTTTGTAATACTCCCTTATTCTCGGTAGTTGGTGCCTGCGATGTACTTTTTTTAATAGTCACATCGAGACGAATCAAGTGGATTAGAGTACCGCACCGAAAAGTCGGTGTCTTCCACCATTGCCTTTTTATAAATGACGGTTAGTGGTGCCTGGAATCAGTTGACCTGACGCTGCAGTTTAGGGAGATACAGAACGCTTCTATATTGAATGCAATCCAAAATTATTTGTTACCACGGCGAAACTCCTTGTATCAAAAGCTAATCAATATTCTCTGGTATATAACAGACCAATAATTTAGTACAAATGAAGTGCTTCATGTTGCTATTTCATTCCTGCTTTTCTCCACTCTATTCAATTTCACTCGATACGGGACGACTTCGAAGACCAACATAGCAGACGCAACTGCCACGAACACTGGGGCTGAATTATCACTGCTCTAAAGAAGACAGAACTCTCGAAATGTTAGTCATGATAAAGAGTTTTTGGAAACAACCACAGTTAGGACTTCCAGCAAACTAAGACAACTCATGCTGAGTTCGAAAAGTCGACGAGATCTTTTCATTTACTGGTACGAATGGTGGGCATATTTCTTTCAAAGAAGATTGACATTCCTCTTTACTTTAAAGTCATGAAGGCTTTTTTATATGAAAGAGATAGGCAAAAACCGATTTTTCAGTGTTGTTTTTCGTCCATTTTCGGTCTTCTACATGTTGTGAATAATATACGTGTTTTTTTTAACCGAAAATACCCTATACATGAAATGTTTAGCACTCGAATGACTTCATTTTTGAATTTCGTTTACAAATTGTTGTTTCACGGAAAGAACGAAAAATGATGAATGGATGGCCGTCTTTTCTCTTCTGTGGGAGAAACGTCTGAAAAGTTTATTTTAATAGCAAAACACTTGGTGCCAAAGTCCTGCAGAATGGCTAAAGCCACATTCAGCTGTGAGCGATCACCATCCAATGATTTGTCCTTCAACGAATGAAATTCCGTTTTATGCTTATGCCGATCTCGGATATGGTTATTGCAAGAACAATGTCTGTGCTCTTTGCTTTAACGAAGCTTTAGAGTGCAATGTCAGCGAGATTCTATGAAATTAATCTCGCTGACATTTTAAGAATGCTCTTGTTCAGTCAGACTCTGCACTCAAACTTTACTCTTCATTAACTTTCGATATACTCCTAGTTCAACAGTTGCGCGGCTCCTAATTTTGCCTCGCACTCACTTCTCATGTTTTTACAAGTGTGCTGGTTTTTCGAAAATAGATGATAGCTTTTTGATATCTATAGGAATCTATCGGCTGAAAGCATGAAAGAATTTAGAAGAGATCTTGCTATAATGCTCTGTCTTTTTAAGCGGCCTGTCTGCCACTTCTCACTATATGCTCATTGAGAATTAGTGCCTAATGTTTTTTCACAAGACTAGGTAGATTTCCAGGAAAAATGGTATCTCTTTGAATAGAAGACGAATCGCACCAATAGTTCTCTATGATTCTGCTGCATTTCTATCTATTTCGAGTTTCATTAACAGAAACCATCAGGCAGCATAACCCTATGAAGATTATAAAACGAAGTTCATCATTTGCTGACATTTCAAAGTGTGATTATGTCAGGCCACTCAAGAGTGGACATCGAACAATCGGATGGACATCTTAACACCGATTCGTCCTACTCCACCACACGTTCCTATAACACTGGTGCAATATTTTTTTTAAAATATAAGTTGTTGTATTTTGAGAAAATTTTAGCATCGCTCTTATTCTTTTTCTTTCTCGGTTTTTTACGAAGATGTTCACATTTTCGCATAGGCAACCTATCTTTCTTCTCACTAAATGTTATGGAACCTTAGCCGTTCAGGAACCCCATCTCAGCGCTGGCAGATTATTTCCAGAACTTCATTATAGACTCTTTCTGGGCTTCAAAAAGAGCTTTTTCCAGACAAGTATGATTTAAGAAATCCTTTATGAAAACTTTTAGGTGCCAACTTATGACAGGACGTTACATGATTTGTTCTGTTGAATCATATCAACTAAATTTGACAGGCAGGACGAATTTTCACTTAGTCTCCTCATGAACAGTCAACGCTTTGCTGCCCTGCTAATTATTATAGAAAAAACGTTATTGTGGTTAACGTTTCGGCACTTTTTCTCCCTGATAGCGACAGTGATTCAAACCACACGTCCAGAGCAGTTGTTTCTAGGCATTCGGCTCCTCGTCGTCACACCAGGTCGAATCTACTAGAGCGGAGCACCACACGAAGTCAAAACAAAATATTCCCAAGAAAGATTTTCTATTAATCCCAGCATTAACAATAATTCCCTGTTTTCTTGATAAGTGTTTGCTTTTTGCTTTTATTTTTGCTTCAAATGCTGTTGAATCCTAGGCTTCTTGAATTCATTGTTTAAGTTGAGGAGGTGTTTAGCTGACTAGTTGTAGCCAACTTGATCTTTTCTGGCCTCGAAGATGATCAAATACACCGGAACGTCGGGTTTTTTTTTCAGTAAAGGATATAGCAGCAAGCAAGTGTTTTTAATAACAACCTCGTGTGAGCTCATGAATATAACGAGCCTACTCGATTGCATCTGTTAATAAACCTATGAACACGATGTTTCCAATTGTGTTAAGCATGATTTCAGATGTGCTACAGTGAATACTATGCAGTTAATCGCAGTGGTACTGTACGGCAGTACTTTGATCGATTCTGCGTCCATCGAGAACACTGCGTTAATCGTGGAATCGACGAACAATGTCAGACATTGCAACAACTCGATAGACGAATCCAAGTATGCAAGTATAAGCTTTTGCATATAATTTCTCTACGACGTTACTCTACAGAATTTCACATCTAAACACATAATATACGCATTCGGAAGCGCACACACCCAATAAAACTGGAAAGGTTGGGACACAATGCATTAACTTCTTAGACTTTTTGGTATATACTTCTTAGTCATTCTTACGCAATATTCTATGGAGATTACGGTGTTTTCACGCTTACTTACATAGGTACTTCTATGGCATTTTTTCACGAGTAGCGCGGGTTCCAGCATATTTCTCAATCGCCTCTCTCACGCAATCGTCATCCATGTTGGTGATCTGCTCAGAACAAGGTGACCACCCCAGGACACATTTTATAATACAGAAGTCTTCATCTATGCATCAAAATAGTTGACGCTAGCTACGAACAGTCTCATCCATCACGTGAGCCCGAGTGGACGTTTGAATTTTCTCGGAGTCCATTTGGCGATTCCTTTCATCTGTCCTTCGTATTATGTAACAGGCTCTTGATGCTTATTCTCCTGGATTTTGATGATGGGATAGATTTTTATGACGTGAGAAGAGCACGCCGGCTTGACGTCGTGAGTGTTAGCTAGATTTCAGATGACATCGTTCAATCGCTTTGTGGGTTGTGAGCAGAACTCTTGACGTGGTCTGAGATCTGGTCGAAGATATGAGTTGTGAATACTTCTTAGACACTGTGGGTACTAACGGAATACAGTTTTCACACTATAGTTTTTAATTGCAGTCACTATTAGAAAATTGTTTTAAGTGTTTGTATTAGGCTACACTCCGTTGATATGCTCAGTTAACTTTATTAAAATATTTCAAACAACGACACTGGAAGCGCAATGGCTAGAGAAGCTGTGCAATAGTAAGCGTATGGCTGCTTTTGACACCAAGCCAGCTGATCCTCTGATTCTCACTTAGTGAGCAAGCATTTGTTGCACACTTCTATGTGGAATGGTTTCTCTACATAGGAAGACTGGCGACTGCCTCTTTAATAAGGGAAAGCTCTAGTAGAGCTATCCCAGAAATCCGGTGGGAACCATGTTGACCACAATTCAATGACGAATAAATGATGAAATGGCAGCTAAATCCACACATAAGTACGAAAACATTCCTCGATGATGGATGCAAGAAGACAGCAAATCGAATGCGAAAATGGCTTCAAGCAATACGGGGACATGAGGTCATACCAGAAGATAAATAATAGTGGAGTAATTTTGCCAGAAAAATGTTATGAAATTCACGTTGGTGTAAGTAAATCATGGTGTGGAGTGAATTTACTGATGAAATAACACAAAACGAGACCTGAGCAAACGACCAAACGCTTTCCGCTTAGGTTTGTCGCTTTCACACATCTGAAACTTAAATACGGTGATTTGGGCAGATTATTCTGATCTTCAGAAAGCGTTCTTCTCTTACCATCATACAAGACCATCCAGAAGAGCACTGGTGCAGAGCAGGTTCTGTTGTTGTGAGACGGATCGTTGTAACAATTTCAACAATCAAATGGCATACGAAATATTCGGTATAACCTCCACCACATCCCAATTTTTACCTTTCCTTCGTATTTGCACAACAATTACGTGCATTCTATTATTTTTACTCCAAAACAATAATATAATTATTGAGAGTTTTATAATTTGAGAGGGCACAGAGAAGCAGAGCAGTTTGGTGAATAAGACTCCTCATCCTTGCTGTTGCAATATTTGTAACAGGAGACCATCAAAGAGTGGTATAGACGAAGTGGCATTGATTGATGGAAATATTAGAATACCAGGTTTAACCAAGTCACATATGACTCATACATGACTGCCGCTTAGATGAATATATCTCAGCTTCTAGTGAGCCTTATTAACTGGCAGAGAACCATTAAAGCTCGCGAAACTACTCCAGTGGAACACCATTTCCCTTATTCTAACATGAGAGAAATCTGGTTCGTTGGAGCTTACGAACCTTTTTCCATTGTTTTTTTTTACTTCAATGTTCGTGCAAGCTGAATTTTGCTTAACAAAGAGCTGATGATCTCTCCAAGCCCATCGTTGCTGCTTGAAGCTACCACGTTTGCTTTGTAAGTCGATGACTGCAACGTCCATTGTAGTGTTAGTTTTAAACTGAAATAAATCTGTTACTTTAGAAAACCCTCTCCTACCTTCGAGTCAATAGATGAAATTTCTTGTTTAATTTTATCAACTCAGGTTTTAAAGTACAAGATAGTCCAGACATCAGAAACGTCTTGAATGTTCAGATAATATTGAAGATTCAATCAATAACCAGAGAAAAAGAGGGCTAAACAAACAGCAAGTAAACTGAAGGATAAAGCTCTCGGCGTTGATCAATTCCTGAGGGATGCGCCATTCATACGACTTCATTAGGTACCGCTAGAGCTGAATGAATGAATATCTGGCCTTTACAATGACTCGCGGTGGCCTGCCGATGTATCGAGCCAGTGCTGCTATCCTCCTAGACAAGTCTGGTACCAATTTGCCGACCCCGAAGATGAAAGGTTTGGCGGGCCATGGACTAAGTAAACTGAAGCATTTACGAAATCATATTAAGCAACATGTTTAGAACCGAATTGAAGCAGCAAAGATACCATACCTTTAGAAATTCTGCACAGATGGATCATGTCGATTTCCTCAAAACTAGAAGTCATTTACTTACTTTTATGTTTATCCAAGCACTTACAACCCACTTGTTGTTGTAATTCCTTCTCCACTGTCATATTTTTCCTTTCCTCTTGGTTTTTTCTCCCTGTTTTTTGTTTTTCCCTTTTTTTTAATGAAAGCCGGAAATAATTGGTAGTTCTTCACAAGTTCTCGACCATGCAAGGTATATTTTTATAGCTTGTTCAATGAGAACGCCAGTACTGGCTGGCTTGAAGGTTTCTTTCTTCGAATTTTCTGACAGGCGTTTCTGTGCTTTTGGCGAATTAAACAGCTAAATATTTTAAATAAAGTATTTTAATCAGTTCTAGATATATTTTCTGAATAGTTCAACTACAAAGCAGTCATCAATTTGGTCTAAACTTACGAATACGATTTGCTGAGCACTATGTATGCAATGGCTTCTGTAGAGGAGTGGTTAGAGGTGCTCTGCCATAACACGTGGTTTTTTGCAACAAACCCGAAACTTAATTATCGCTCCAGGATTCGGGTGCATTAGCAAACCCTTTCAAGTCACAAATCACCTTTAGGATAACACGAATCATGTCGAGTACACAACGGTTGGTTTAAAGTTTCTCGAATTGAAAAAAAGAGTATTTATGATAGACCACGATGGCCGAACATCATATTCAGTTCACAATTAATTCAATAGCGAAAAGGAAAAGAACTACAATGATACAAAGTGTTTTAGAAAATAATTCATCAGTGAAGCAGAGAACGTCTGTTAGCGATCCAGAATAGCAGAGGACTTAAAACGGAGGTACAATGTTTCTGTAGGCAGCTGTGAACCGAGCGCACCACAACACTGGGTGTGCAACAAAACAGTAACCTTAGATGTCACTTTTCACAGTGATTCCCGAGACCGATTTTCTGTTGACCTCAGCATTGATCAACAATTCGCTGTTTTCTTAATAAGCACATACAAGGTTGTTACTACATCCTTTAGTCACAAAAGCTAACGTTTCGGCGGATTTTGCCCTCTTCGCGGCCAGAGAAGGTCAAATTGACTGCAATCTAGTCAGCTAAACAGCTCTGTAACTCCAGCGGAAAAGTCGTAAAACGTAGATTTAAATCGCATTGAAAACCAAATTGCTTCTTCGCACGCTCACCGCTTTCTATGATTCTTCCACTGAGTATTTCACGTGGAGACCATCCAGTTCACATGGAAATGAAAATACCCCACTCCAACATTAAAATATGTCTGAGATATTGTATGAAATCAAACGTGATTGCGAGACATTTCTCCCTGTGGTTGATTTTTAAATTCTTGGAACTCCTGAGTTCCGAGAACCGAAAATTACAGGGCGCAAAACTCTCAAAACATTATGAATGAAATTCAAGAATCCGAAAATGAACCACAAGGAGGAATGCCTTGTGATCATTCGCGATCTCACATAGTATTTAAGACCAATATTTTAATGTGAGGGGCACTACTCATCCATGTGAACTGGTAGGCCTCCACGTGACAAACTCAGTAGAAGAGTCATAGAAAGCAGTGAATGTGCGAGTAAGTTATTTTGTTTTCACTGCGACTGAAATCTAATTTCCGTCAGCCAACTTGACCTTTCCAGAATTTTCACAGTATCTGTGTTCTAAAGCCATGAAAATCGTAGTAGCAGATCAAGCGTTTTTTTACAAGATAAGACGAAATAGCGGACAATTCTGAGAAGCTCTAGGAATGCCATTCAATCGCAGCATGGATATGAGTGGATTTTGATCATTGAAAACGGTGACGTGTGCTCCGATGAATTATTCTTCCCAATATAAAAACTGTGGTGCCATGTTTTCGACGGACAAATAACATCTCAAGCTGCGCGTGCAATTCTCAGCAAGAATACCCATAATAATCCTTTTGCTTATTTGTTTACGAAACATATTTCTTCTATTTTCCCAAAAAAACAGCGCATTCATTCGATAATCTCTTGCAACAAAGGTGGAATTTTCATTGGCACACAATAGACGAGAAGATTTTGTTCTGACAATGTTAACTTCGAAGAGGTCTACCAATTTACTTGTCTAAGGAGGAAATACGGTAGTGTAAAGGGGTTTAAATACTATAAGTTGCAGGCATAATTGACGAAAACATGCACGACTCCTTCAGGAGAAAGAAATTCAAATACGGAAAAAAACAAGTTCTACACCAATAGAAGCTACTCGCTGAAAGCATCTAAATGATCGTCTTTGTAATTGAAGCCAACAAAAGTGCTGTGAGTCTGATCTCCTCCGAATTTTGACAAGACTTGAGCTTAAATTTTAGCAAAAGCAAAAGCGGAGGGCAAGTGATGACACTAGTCAGCATCAGAACATAAGGTATAATTCGTTCAACTCTTAATGACAACGTTAGAGCTCATAGGCAAGAACTGCCAATTTCATGGGATTTGATAAAATATAAAAAATTAAAATAAAGGATAAAGCTCTCGGCGTTGATCATTCCCTGAGGGGCCATGGACGCCATGCATTCGACTTCATTAAGTATCGTTGGAGGTGATTGAATGCATATCTGGCCTTTACAATGACTCGCGGTAGACTATCGATGTATCAAGCCAGTGCTGGTATCCTCCCAGACAAATCTGGTACCAATTTGCCGACCCCGGAGGGATGGAAGGCTTTGAGTGCCATGGGCGCAAGGATCGATTCCACCTGCGCGTCGCAGTGGTGCCTCCAACCACTGCGCCACACGCGCCCTAAAGAATTAACGAGCTGATAATGAAATTTCTGCAATTTCATCAGCAAAATTCATCGAAATCATTTCCAACATAACATTACTTCATAATCAATAGAAATGGAATAAGACCTCTGAAGTACTTCAGAGTATGGTGAAGTGTCTTCGATTATGTATGCACACCACTCTGGCACATAGATGGCGCCGGCGTATGAGCTCAGGAATAACGCGGTGACACTGAGGCAGTAAAGAATCACTAAGGAAAAACTGAGCTGAAAACGGAATTCTATTGAAAACCACGACACTCTATGTCAGCAATCAGTGTGTTGCTGCATTTCAGTCAAGTTAATTGTTAACGTCTCCGAAACTTATGAATGTCACACTTTAACACCAAAATAGGTCGTAATGTTACTGGTGTCAGTTCTTGTCAGGCTGGACCTTTTCGTTGACAAAGTATAAAAATCAGCTCACGCTTGACAGTAGCACGTGGAACATGCTTACGCAACTGTTCGCAAATTCACTATCTAGTTATATGTATAGTTATTTGCTTACTTAAATAAAAGCAACCTTTTATACAGTGGGTGTTAACAAAGCACCCAAATTTTACTTGTTTTTTAGGGTTTGAGAAAAAATTCTTGGCCTTCAACTTTCGACCTTTGAGGTTTGATTGCAATCAGTTACATACTACCAACGATTACTAACGATTATTTTTTCTGTGGTCAACGGGTGATCGATGTAGAGTGACATTTCTTGCTTGACGTTGCTCTTGATATTGGAGAAAAGTAGCCTCTTGGTACCTGTACTAAAAAACAAAATAGTTTGTAATGCTATTAAGGTTCCAAAATATCCACGTGGTTGTTTCCTCGATCCTTCGCTCATAGTTAACTCTCGATTCCTCCAGGGCCGTTAAATTCGTAGCATACATATTTAGACGGATAAATATACCGACTATGCATTGGTTGTTACTCCCGCTACTATTATAGGAGATTACGTCAATTTTATGTGGGTTATCACTTCACTTTTCGTTTGGCTATTGGGAAAAAATATTGACGACAACAATAGGTTTCTCCTCCATAGCTTCTATAAGAAATTAGAAGAAATTACGCTTTCACAAAGGCGGCAAGAAAAAATTTAAACTTTAAAAAAGTTTCCGAAAAGTAATAAAACATGAAAAGAGACTAGCATAGAGGGATGAAAATTAAGAGGCTAAGAAGAGTAATCATAAATGTCATTTTGACTCATCTTCGATACAAAAGTGCGATGACGACAACCTTTTCAGCTGAGCAGTAGGAATAGAAGTGCCATATAGGCCAATACATTGAGATATATTCGGTCCGACCACCGCTGGACTGCAGTGGGCAAATATATTGCCTATGAAACAAGTCTATAGTAGAGTGATCATAATAGGTATGGTGTTCAGTTTTCGTTTACTTGTGCCAATGGGCAATCCATGATAGCGAAATTTGCGATTAGTAACTAACGTTGGTAACATTGGTAGTCACTGGTAACACAATGTTAGTTTGAATAACTCCGCCGTCAGCAAAGAGTTAAATGAAAGAAGACACCTAACGATTAAACCACAAGAAAAATTGTCACCATTTTTGTCGCAACGAGGGTTGGAAGGTCTATACAACCACTGTTTGCGCTGGTTGCCATTTAACTCAGGTGGAGCCAGAAAATTTTCTTTAGCTCATGCCCCGTGCAAGAACAGTCCAAACGGTTCTGCTCGCTTTAGAGAATCTCATGTTTTTCTCCCTGGTTCCTCATAGAAATTTTGACCACCAATTAAGCGGCCTTCTTGCCGTGCGCTAGCCTTCCAGCGAGATCTCGTGTTTTTCTCCCTGGTCCCAAGCGGATTCGGTGCATCGGCTGTACATAAAACACATTATGTGTTCCTCTCATCTGATTTACTGAATTCTCACTTATATGGTAGCATCACTGATCTTTAGTCGGCAGCGTAGATCTAACTCTAGGAATACCAATCTTTCATTTGTGTGATGGTGGATATTGCCACTGTCATCCCTATCACATAGGGAATGGTCTTAAACCCCACATTTTCTCGCTTTTATTACTCAATAAACATGATAAAACTTTAGCGCATGTGAAGAGTACATTTCCATTTTCCATTCCCATTCCTTCTCATTCCAGTGTTTGCATGACGTTCTGGGCTGGGGGTGATTGCTATATAGTTCCCAAAGGATCTTCTTGTGACATCTTTATATTTATATTTATATTTATACATATATATATATAACAAGAAATTTACTGAAACGTCAGTTCATTTATAAGTAAAGAATAAAAGGACAACGTCGTGCTTGCTCATAAAGAAAACAGTGAAGTATCTTTACATTCACGTAATACCCTGCCATTAAAAAATAGTTGACTCAGTTGAGGTAAAACCAGTAGGCCTTAAATAAAAAGTGACGACTGTGATTTATATCACAGCTTCAGCTTAGCTGGGTTCAGTGTCGATTTGTGCTCGTCAGATCACAGATCAATTCCGTTGACGGGTGATTGCTAATAATAGTCGCATATGGTTGATGACTCCACCACCCCATATCAGAAATTGATCCAAAGACACGGAGCCAGGTCGCGTGTAACCTCTGGGCGTTCCTCCCTGCTATTCATTGCGGGATTTTTGACATTTATCCAAAAAAAAAATTGCTGAACAAGAAAACAAGGTATTCATACTCCAATGCCGATGTTAATAGAAAGTCGATCCTGGAAACTGTTACGTGAGATATTTTTTGTTAAAGCCGTGAATAGCATTACAGATCTGCAGAAGCAACGGACCTTTTCCTAAGCAAGACGTAGGCCGAAGGTAGCTTATTATCTTAATATTTCTCTCTTATAATGATGTATTGTTTTCATGCGTTGATGCTGGCGATGTCTTCACTTTCTGTTCTCCTGCACATTGTATTTTTGCTGGTGAGTCTACCTAAAAATGCCGTGTTCTTTCTGGTGGGTTATTTCGGTAGACAGAAGTTTATTCGTAGATTTCTTGAAAAAAATTAGTAGCCTATTCAATGCAGATTCTATAGCGGACGTTCTCCATGGGATAGTATCCTGTTAATAATTTTTCACCTATAATTAACAAAAAAAGAAACTTCCTTCTGGCTGAGTTCATTTCCTAGGCAAGGCACCATTGTTTTCAAAGAGGGTGTAGGACGTTGAAGAGTGTGACTCGGCAGAGAGTCAGAGAGTCGCAGAAGCTCCTCTACGTGAGTACTGGGATTCGACAGTTAGGGCGAGCTTTCTCTAGGATATAACGACAAATCAACGAAAACACTTTTTCCTAATGGTTACTTGTTCGCATAGTATGCATTCATCAATGTGCTTCAAAAGAGTTTGCCTTTATAAACAGCTATGAAATCTTAAAAGGGCACGTGTGGAGCAGTGGTTGGAGGCGCCACTGTGAAACGCACGTGAAATCGATCCCTGCACCCATGGTCCACCAAGCCTTCCATCTCTCCGGGGGCTGCAAATTGGTACCAGACCTGTCTGGGAGGATAGCAGCACTGGCTCGGTACTCCGGTAGGCCACCGCGAGTAAGTAAAGGTCAAATATGCATTCAATAACCCCAAAGATACTTAATGAAGTCGAATGCATGGCGGATTTTTCAAGGATTGATCAACGCCGAGAGCTTTATCTTTTATCCTTTTATGAAATCTTAACTGATGTTTTGAAAATCTCTTTCAAAAGCATTTAGTGCACAGTCTAGAGTTCATTATGATTGCATGCATACAAGCGATTCCATTATCTTGCATAGGAATATCGTTCTTCACCTACAATCTCCAGTGCTTGCAATGAGAGCTTTTACACTTTGCATTTCGACTTTTTCCCACAATCAGCAACTTTAATGGAAATTATGACATAATTGTGTTGTTGCTACCGAACTACTATCTTCGAATAAACTAGGCATTCACCAATGTGTGCTCACATAAATACTGACCTTAGGAGTTGACACACTGGAAATAAGATTGACAAGTACCACAATTCTCAATATTTACAATTAGACGTCTCACACACTACTTACAATCACTGAAATCACTCCGTATTTCACTTCAAATAGGCATTACTGCTATAAGCGGAGAAGGATAAACGCCGGAAGAAGACAATGGACCTGGAGGCCGAGATATACCGGGACTAAACGCGTTCATCACCACATCATGCAAGTTATTGGTTTCGCATTGTCCTCAGCCGTGTTATTGATCTATAGGTGCTAACCTTGATAGTGAAGGGTTTATACAAACACAATTACAAAACTTGAAGAAGTGCAGGACCACAAGATTTCTTCATGTCTGGTTTCCGGCTACTTGCAGGTAATGCATGCTGCTGTACTAGAAACACTAGTGGATGCAGTGTACAATCAGCATATCTCTACTTCGTATTGGAAATCTATTATGTACAGCGTAGATAGAAATGCATTTTTAAAAGGGCTACGTGATGAAAAAAGTAGCGAAAGGATAGGAAGAAATGCCTACAAAGGTATGGCGCCGCTACATATGTTTGATGAAATTCAATTCGATAGGAGAAAGCCGAACCAATCTGAAAGTTGGGTTGGTTCACTAAGTGCAAGGTGGATGAGTTCTGATGTCACATTTGCTCCTTCAATCATTGACGCTTTGTGAGAAAAAGTATTCTGCTTATCCTTGGATGTTATTTAACTTTTTGAAAGTATATTTTTCAATATGTATTCTTTCTTTGATGAGCTTACACGAGGTTGATAAAAACTTCTTTCACATTGCAACGATGAGGTAATAAGTTCAACCAATGATAGTAATACAACGTAAAGCTTTTTAACGAGATAGAAATGATATCATTAAGTGGAAAACTTGCTGTGTGTATGGCACAGAAAGATTCACGTAAGGTCGCTCAGATCTTTAAGGAAGAACTAGATTTCAGTGAAACAGTTTATTTAATCGAATACATTTAATGTGGATAGAAATCTGTGAAGGGACAAGAACCAAGTAAAGTGACAGGAGTCGTTATTTGTCGCAAGAACATTTACTTATAATGTTTGTGAGTGTAATGATTGCATTATGATTTATACTACAGCATCAGCTTAACTGTGTTCAATGCCGATTTGGGCTCCCAGATCACTCCCGTTGACGGGTGATTGCTAATAGCACCTATGGAACACGGTTGAAAGAAAGGCAAAACGAAGGACATTCATTGTGTAGTGGTTAACACATTAGCCCCGAAAGAGTAACAACGAGTTTCGATCGCAGCCGCATACACCTTCTGTCCGGAGTTTTACAAAAATCAGAGCACCATTGTGGTTCTATTCCATATTACACCCTTTCATAAAAAAAACGATAGACAGAAAACAAAAACAGATTACACTATATTGCTTGAATCCAATCCCTAGCTTTGGTTCGACGATTGGACATGCTCTCATGAAGCTTAATTGGTCTAATATTTCAACCTGTATTTTAAAACGGTTTAACTCAGTTTAGATTAGCCCTACTAATCGAATTAAAGCATTAGAATCTACACATTTTTTGAACTAGGTGACGTTTATTTATACCAGTTGAACAAAATTCTAGTCTTATGAAGAGGATGAAGTCATTGAAGGCATTTTCGGCCTCGGCTTGGTTTCTGAAGTATTCCATGCACAGAAACTTCTTATTCAGATGTTTGAAGAAGTGATAGCTAATAGTCGAGCGCTTAGCGAGTATGTTGGATAAGGCAGTGTTTTATATCCTAACTCGTTCAAATTCTGCACTCCCTTTGTACAACGTATCGCCTCACAATATCGTAGAACAGGATTGATGTCCTTCCGTTGACCAACGGTTACAGCACAAGTCGAAGTTTCAGGTGTACGTCGCCTATCGTCGATCCGCTGAACGTATTTCGTCGCGTAATTCTTTCAGCCAGGTTTAGGAAGCTCTGATGGATCAAACCAAATCTGCACAACCGAATGTTCAACATAGCGTTTTTTCTTCAATTTTGGCTCTAAGAAGTGCTATAGAGCACCGTCAGGGTTCAACCATCGATCTGACCATCGCCGGTTATTGTAGAAGATTAATTTCTTGGTGCACGTCACAAAGCGATTGAGAAACCGATCATTCTAGTCGCGCAGAAGAAGCGGCGACGATACCTCAAAGCGATGATTTCATCTGTTATCATTTCAAACAGTACTATTTTGCCGACTTTGTCGGACTTTCGAATTTTCTTAGATGGTTCGAGACAGTATGGAAGCTTAAATTGAGTTCTACTGTAAATTCTCCAACAGGTGTGGGAGTTTTTTACTCCATCGAACCCTCACACCATTATGAATTCGTCGATTTCTCTCTGAGCAATCGCGAAGTTGTTAAACAGCATACGTTAACAAAGTCTAGATTATCTTGCCCTTCATTAGCGTTGAAATAAGTGTAGCGATGAAGCGATGCTTAAGAAGGGCAGATCTAGAGGAATCGGTAGCGATGATCGAAATACCACCGAATAGTCGTCGTCGCCAGTTAGTTCGTAACCGCCTATATGACCTTATATGTGAAACACAAAATTGAGTTATCTACTCTTATGGCAGGGACGGTGCCTGCATGAGTTCAGGTACGATATACCTGATCTCTTGTGGTACTTGCGGAAACGAATATATTGGCGAAACGGGCAGATCTTTATGTATCCGCATAAAAAAAACACCTGGATGGCAAAGGAAAAGCAAAACAAGGCACTTCACAAGGGACGCATAGGATACAAAAGCATAGCGGAGACGATTTTGATATAAAAGTCGCTATCCTCGCACGGGATCCTGAAATACAAACGCGGAAAATCTTCGACACTTTTTTGCATAAATGGCAAAAATCCTGCAATGAATAGCAGCGAGCAATGCCCCGAGATCACGCGTGATCTCGCCCCTCACCTTTGCATCGATCGTTGACGGGGTGCTGCAGTCGTCAGCCATATGCGACTCTGAGTGGCTGTTCTTCCTCGGTGGAGGACAGATAAAAAATCGGTGGGTTTTTTCGAGAAGCCGTAGAACTTGTTATTATCGATCAGATTTTTATCTTTCTGTTTGTGCTGTTGAAGTGTTTGACCTAGTAAGCTGCGTATTAGTGTACCCTTCCAGGCTCTTAAGAAGACGATTCTGCCGAAACATCAGCTACGATTGCGTTGTATGTGTGATATAGTATGGAAGTGAACGTATTCTGTTTAACAACCTCGCGATTGCTGAGAGAGAAAGCGACGAATCCATAATTCAATGCCGAGGTTAATAGAAAGTCGATCCTGGGTACCTCACACCATTCTTGTCAAGAGCGGAAGGACGTCGCGACTTCCCTCATTGTCAAGTTGGTCACTATTTCCTTGCTTTCCTAACTCAATAATATTTTGGGCCGTTTGTTGCGCATATGACCGAGTTTAAATTCGTAAAAGGAGATCTGTCAAAACTGTTGTTTTGACGCTTGGCACTCCACTGCCTTTGAAATTTTTGAGAAAAAGCAGATTACATTGTAATTCAGCTGTGTAGAAAACTTTTGCTATGGCATATGCAAGTGTAATGAAATTGCGAATCGGGCATTAATTCCCGAGCAACCGCATTTTATGCACTTCGTATTAAAGCAACCTTGCACCTGTCTGAGGCGCAGCTGGATTGATGCCATGGACTTTTGTTTCTTCTACTGCGCCGGATTGCTACACAATGTACTTCCTGAATGCAAGAAAAATCACAATATTATGTGCAAATGTGCTTGAGTATATGTACATCGAATTCAACGAAATCGTATGCAATTAAATGGGAGAGAAGTGCAACAGGGGCGCTCAGAAGCGGCCTCTAACAAGCAAGTTGACTTTGATAGGCCACTTCAACCTACCTATGAATACATTATCTCACCACTGCGGCATTGGACGAGTTTAAAACCTTCTGACCTAGCTCCAGATGTGAATGATGCATTGAAACAAAATCAAAAGTTGATTAGCAAAAGATTACAACATTTTTTGACACTTTGAATCGATTTAGGTAGAACAGCATGCTCCCCAATGGACAGGTTGAAATGATCTTTGGCATTAGTTGAAGTTCATCATCCTGCACATCTTGAAACAGCGCCTGAGGCCTTCAACAAATGTTACCAGCACTATAAATAAAATATTTATACTACAAGGAATTGAGATAAAGAAGTGCTGTATTCCTCATGATATGACAGGAGTGCTGTAGGATAGGAAAAAGGGCGCGTGTGGCGCAGTGGTTGGAGGTGCCACTGCGGCGCGCACGTGAAATGCGCCCATGGCCCACCAAGCCTTCCATCCCTCCGGGGTCGGCAAATTGGTACCAGATTTGTCTGGGAGGATAGCAGCACTGGCTCGATACATCGGCCGGCCACCGCGAGTCATTGTAAAGGCCAGATATGCATTCAATCACCTCTAACGATGCTTAATGAAGTCGAATGCATGGCGCATCCCTCAGGGATTGATCAACGCCGAGAGCTTTGTCCTTTTATCCTTTTATGATAGGAATGGCCATTTAGCTATGGGAGGTAGGTAACAGTCGTTCTCATAGCAATAACCCAACTGATGGATTCGAAAGTGAGCGTCAATTCTGTTAATTCAACAGTTCTTTTTTTTGTAGGCAAGTTAACAGTTCCTTCATTCTGAGTAATGTGCCACACATCAGGCGCTGAGGAAGAGCCTAACGAATATCTAACTTCTTTCCTTAGGAAAATTACGATGCATTTAAGATGAAAATGCACGTCTTCATAGCAGTCAAAAACAATCGGTAACTCTTACTATTGTTCGCGTGATGATTACTCAAACAATTTATTACTGCGTCATTATTCAGCGGAGTTCACAATTACGTTAAAAGGATAAAGGATAAAGCACTTGGCATTGATCAATCCCTGAGGGATGCGCCATGCATTCGACTTCATTGAACATCGTTTGGAGGTAATTGAGTGCACATATGGCCTTTACAATGATTAGCGGTGGCCTGCCGATGTATCGAGCCAGTGCTGCTATCCTCCCAGACAAGTCTGGTACCAATTTGCCGACCCCGGAGGGATGAAAGGCTTGGTGGGCCATGGGCGCACGGATCGATTCCACGTGTCGGTTGCAGGGCGCCTCCGACCAGTGCGTCACACGTTCCTCCTTAACACTGTAATATTCACGTGATATGAAACGCTGTAACACCATGAACCAATTTTCGCACATCTAAATATGTCGAATTTCTAGAAGATAGTTTTCAGTAGTTTCTAATAAAGACATATTGCTTCGAAACCGACTTTCCTTGAACCTCGGTGTGCTTAATCAATATGTATTTTTCCTTGATGAGCTTACACGAGGTTGATAATAATCTTTATTATCGGCTAACGTTTCGACGTCTTCGTCTTCATCAGAGCCGATGATCCGAGTCGATGGTCCACGCTTGTCTTTCGTCTCGATGTGGCGGTTTCGCCTTCGTGTCGAGTCAGGTCTTCTTCAGCGGTCCGTCTCCTCGAATGAGGCACACTCATTCAGTGGTGCCCTTCTATACACGATGCTGATGGTGAATATAATGATAATGTCCGTTGATAACTAAAAACGATAAACGATAAACGATAAACGTTAGCCGATAATAAAGATTATTATCAACCTCGTGTAAGCTCATCAAGGAAAAATACATAAAGACATATTGCTTCGAGAGGATATATAATAAACCGATCCTTGGTTAGTGTAGCGTGTAGCTTGCTTGGACTTCAGGATAAACTTCCTAACAAAGCCAGAGTTGAAGAACTGAGTAGGAATGAACGACAAACAGTGACATTACTTCCACCAGTGTGTTCGAAATGCTCTTTAAACAATAATCCCCGATGATAGAATTGATAGAAAGTTTTGGATATTTGAGGACAAAACGTTCAAACTGGTTACCTCTCAGCGCGCGTAAGGCTTTGAACCAACCTCACAGAAATTCGAAAATGTGGGGTGCGGGACATTTGAGAGCTTATAAAGTTAAACAATATCACTCAGTCAGTGATGAGAATATGAGGAGTGTGCAGTGCTTCTCGTCAGTTAGGTTGTGAGGTTAAACAAAAGCACCTTGAAAATGCTTCCGTTCATCACCTGCGAAGAACCTCAAAATTCAGCAGTGAAAGATAGACAACGAGTGAGTCAAAGTGGAAAACGCGACTGTTTTAAAATCAACAACTGTTTCTAAACTGAAAGTTAAGTTGCCAACATCTCCCGTTTTATACAAAACTCATAAAAGTAGCATTTGACGATCTTGCGTCTGACGATCCCCCGTTATTCATGATTAGACCCATCGTCAACTGTGTAGGCGGGCTCATGGAGTGAATATTTTGGTTTATAAGCCTTATACTCGTCCAGTTGCTGATATACTTCTCAATGCATCTCACGAAGATCCAAATGTTGGTGGATAGTCTGTGAAACGTTTATGATACCACAGAAGAACTGTCCCTCGGAACACACGACAGTAGAGGAGTCGGCGGCGTCGGCGTTCTCGTCAGCACGAGCTTATTTATGAAAATTGACTAGTTTAAGCAACTAACGGCCCGAATTGGACGTTTACGATTAAAGAGATGTGAATCAATACCGTTTTTCACAATTTTCCTTGTTTACGTGTTTACGCGCCGACATCAAACGATGATGAAGGAGTCGAAGTGTTCTATATGAACTTAGAGAAGTTGTACAAGGTCAACATTGCGGACTTTAAAGCTAAGGTTGGACCGAGAAGAACGTCTGAGGAACGTCACATTGGCTCCCACGGATTGGAATGGAACGAGCGCGGTGAACGGCGTAATTCCAGAAGCGGCACCCTAAACGCTAGACGTGGGAGTCTCCGAGTGGAAAGTTCCATAGGCAAATAGATCACATCATAGTAAATAGAAGATTTTGCCTTACCGATGCCGCTGTTGTCGCAAAATTTTACACGGAAGCAGACCATCGCCTCATTCGTGCAAGACTCAATTTCTTGAGGAAAGGAGAAAAAGTCGCTAAGTACAAAAAACGAAGTTCCAAAACCGCAGTAAAGTGCGGCTCATTCTATTCATTAGCCGGCTGCTGGGAAGATGCCTTTGCTGATAACGCTGACAAAAAATCGGATCGGCTCATTCAACATCTTCAAGTTAGCGCTATGAAAGTTGAGAGCTCGAAGGTCGCCCAGAGACGTCCGTTTCCAGAAACACTCTAGCTGATACTGAAGCGTGGAATCGCACGAGCTGTAGGCAACCGCGAATTAACAGCCCAACTTGCAAAACAATGCAGATAGGCGATAAAAGAAGATCTTAAAGAGAGAAGAGCAGTAGTAATGGTCGAAGCTGCACAGGCTGGGAAAAGCATTCACAAAGCCCACCGAAGCTTCGCCAATTACAAGATCAAGATGATTGCACTCCGACGCCCAGACGGAACAGTTACAGCATGCAGAAAGGCCATAGAAAAAATCATTCAGGAATACTACTCACATCTCTTCGATAGCCACGTCCACCTCCCGTCATATGAAATAAACCTGTATCACCTGTAGTCCCGTTGATCGTCGAGTGACTCGAGCGGGCGCCAGTAAATCTTCCATTTTTTCCCTATCGCGGGCAAGAGAAGACGACCTCGCTGACCCAGGGCATGACACGGTACACGCGTGATAAGTGCATCAATTGAGGCGGTATGCCAGAGGACTCAATCAGACAATAAAGGAATAGCTCGTGGATAAAAGTTATCTGAAGGGCTACATAAAGACTTATCAAAAGGTCATGTGAATGAAATAGATCTGCGACAGTTATAAGCGGACAGTTAATGTAGGATACATGCGATATTGTAGAGAATATATATTTAAGGAATAGTTACTATAACTTTTGCGAAACGGGATACTCCTAGCATCGTCCTTTCGACTGCGCGTTCGATAACGCTGAGTGATCTTTCATCCCGCTTACATAGCGACCAAGTTTCTCACGCATTGGTTAGGGCAGGAAGAACCGTTGAGTCGAAAAGGTGGGCACGGAGTAGGGTGTTCTTTGTTCTCTTCACTACATCCTCGATGCTCTTGAAAGCTCCCCAAGCCCCTCGTTTCCTTCTGCTCAGCTCTGGAGCTAAGTCGTTCATCATATTCATTTCCCGACCTAGATAGACATAACTGGATTATTCGGCGCTCACCCTGTTCGTTCCATTCTAATCCGTGGGTCCCAATGTGACGTTCCTCAGACGATCTTCTCGGTCCGATCTTGGCATTGAAATCTCCAATGATGACTTTGAAGAATGTACGGTGTTCTCTGTAGAACCTCGCCAAGTCCATGTAGAACGCTTCGACTTCTTCCTCGTCATAGTTTGATGTTGGCGCGTAAACGACGATGATTGGCAAAGCCGGTGTTGAACCAACACCTTTTCAATCGTAAACGTCCGATTGGGGTTGTAAGTTGTTCGAATGAATCGATGTTCATAGACAAACTCGTGTTGACGTGAACGCCGACACCGCCTACGCCTCTACTGTCGCATGTTCCGAGGAACAGTTTTTCTCCATTGTCATAGACCGCGTTCAATGGGTCGCGTCGTCTCGTCTCGGCCAGGCCGATTACGTCGTACCTTATCATTCTTGTTTGCATGGGCAAGTCTTCTATCGAGGACTCGGATGCAAGTGTACGTGCATTGTAGGTACAGATCGTCACCATAGTTCTTGATCCAGGCAGCTTCCATTGGCCCTGAAATTTTAGCAGCCCCTCCGTACTCGTCCTACACAATGCTGCGAAATTGGGGGTTCTTTCGGGGTCTGGGGAATAAGGACCGCTTTTTTTTTTACTGTGTTCAGCATCTTGACACCCACGTATAGCTTGCTGGGCTCTGAACGTGGAGCTGGTTATACTCACGGGTAGGTTGCCAGGCTCTCCCTGTGTGGACATGGAGCTTATTTGTTGGAGGCGACTCCTAACCGCCTCCCATATACTTCCCTGTCACTTGATTGCGGCCTTTTGGCCGAATTGACTCGTAGAATACAATCCGCATAAAGCGAGAACGCACTCACACACGCAGGCATGAATACGCCTGGCAAATACAGAAAGTATGTGCCAAATCGGCGCAGCAAAAACAAGGAGTCCATCCCCTGGATTTAACTGCGTCTCAGAAAAGCAAAGGTCGCTTTTGGTCCGGGATTAACCCCCTATCCGGCACCTGGGGACACGCCACGTAGCCTTGCGACTAACCGGCTCGAGATCCCACATATTAGGGAGATCCGTGTACGTCGAAACGTTAGCCTAATAAATCCTTTTTTTTATCAACACTGTGTTAGATTACTAATCCAAGAAAGTGACCATCTTGCTTCAGGAAACGAACTACTTTAGACATTTCGAAGCTTGCTGAAGCTCACAGTAATTTTGAAACCGACAGCCTTTTAACCTCGGCAGTAAAATAATCAACATGCGCTTATAATATTGAGCTTACACGATGTCGATAAAGACCAACGATAAAGACTCATTCGGCCAACGTTTCGACGATTTCGTTTACGATCGTCTTTAATAGAGCCGATGACTCCAGTCGATTGTTCACAGTTGTTCGTTTTCTCGAGGTGGCATCTTTGTCGCGCACCGAGCTGTATCTTCCCAAGGGGAGCATCTCACTCAAATGAGCCATAGTCACCCGGAGATGCTTTTTTATGCAGGCGGTTGTTGTTGTTGTTGTTACTATCATCCGTTGATAAGAGTTTATTTTTCAACGGACAATCCACCTTGTAGCAGTCGGTATCCTGTCAGCTAGAACATTGCGAATAGCAAAACAATGGCTCACGATATTTCAAAACCGACTTTCTTTTAACCGCGGTGTGACTTCTCAATATGTGGAGGAAGACAGAACTCGATACGAAGGCGAAGACGCCACATCGAGACGAAGAAGAATGGTGGACTGTCGACTCGGATCGTCGGCTCTGGTGATGACGAAACCATGGAAACCTTAACCGAATAAATGTCATTTATCAGCTTCGTGTAAGCTTATCAATAAAGAATAGCTCAAATTTATTGTTATAAACTTTAAAACTTAAAGCTTATAACTAGTTTTTTGTAAATTTTAGTCCTATGAATTTTAAAAGACCATATTAGAAAAGCGTAAGGTGTCCGGCGTTGATCAATTCCACATAGGTGAACTGAACACTCTACTGAATTCTTCTCATTTAGAGGTGTTATAGGGCATATTTGCCCTATGAAATGACTTGCAGTAAAGTGTCCACGTATTGAGTCAGTATTTTTGTCCTTTAAGACATTTCTGGTAAGGTCAATCTAATAGTTAGAATTAAATTTACGCTAATTTTCCGATATCAACTGACTCATGGATCTGTGGGGATGCATCAACGACGCTCTCAAAGACGTTGGCTCTGGTCGCTCTCTATCTCGCCAAATCCTTCAACAATTTTCGTTTGCTGGTAGCGTGAAAGGAGCTCGTGGGATCACATTTATTTTGTACTTCAGATGTTTTGCGTTTTAGTGAGTAAGTAGGTTTTTATTTCTCTCAATTGCTGAGAGTATGCGTGAAATTGGTTTAATAAGTCCTTCTTTGAGTACAACTGATTAAAGGGCAATGTAGTTTTTCACCAAAATACAATCCCACTCGCCTTTACTGCTAGATAGCAAGTCATGGACAAATTTTCGACAGTGCATTGTAATCACAGTGTTTGCTTTTTATTTGCTGCCTACTACAACTTTCACAACAGGGTATTAGGTGAAGTTAACTACAACAATGTTGAGATATTCGCAAAACTTGGAGCACCCAGAAGCCTCACCGCGAACGATGGACGTGGGAATCTCCAAATGGAGAGTACCATAACGAAATAGACCACATCATAGTAAATAGGAAGTGCTGTCTAACCGATGTCGCTGTTGTCCCAAAATTTTACACGGGATCAGACCACCGTCTCCTTTGTGCAAGATTTTATTTTTCGCGGAAAGTAGAAAAATCTGCTAAATTCAAAAACAGATGTCCCAGAACCACCACAAACTGGGACTTACTCAGCTCATTAGTCGGCTGTTGGGAAGATGCCGTTGTCGACAACATCGACGAGGAATATGATCGGCTCATTGAACATCCTCACGTTAGCGCCATGAAAGCTAAGAGTTCGAAAGTCACCAAGAGACGTCTGTCTCCAGAAACTCTCGAGCTAATACGCCAGCGTGGAATCGTACGAGCTGCGGACAACCGCGAACTAACATCCGAGCTTGCGAAATAGTGCAGACAGGCGATAAAAGGCGATCTTAAAAAGAGAAGAGCAGCAATAATGGTCGAAGCTGCAGAGGCTAGGAAAAGCATTCGCAAAGCCCGCCGAAGGTTCGCCAATTACAAGAACAAGATGATTGCACAGAGACGCCCAGACGGAACAATAACAGCGTCCAGAAAGGTAGTGGAGAAAATCATCCATAAGTACTACTCAGATCTCTTTGATAGCCACGTCCATCTCCCGTCTTATGAAATAAAAAGGATGGATATGTTGTTCCATCGGTTCTCCCTTCCGAACTGCTCACACGTTACCTGTCTGAATGCAAGGTCCCTACTTAGTGAAAGACCAGCAAAACCGTATTGTTGTTCAAGAAGGGCGACCTACACGACATAGGCAACTATCGCACAATCTGCTTGTTGTCCGTCGTCTACAAACATAGTCAAGCAATACCTACTCAGTACGTAAAGATTCTTCGTGAGCTGTACAAAAATTTCACAACTAAAATTTCACCATTCTACAACGATATTAACATCAACCTCAGAAGAGTGGTTAGGCGGAGCGATACCATCTCGCCGAACTTATTCACCAACACCTTCGAGAACACCATGCGAACATTTCAATGGGATAATATGGGTGTGAAAATCGACGATCGGCAGTTACACCATCTTGGATTTACTGGTGATATCGTCCTTATAGCACTAAAGTAATGTTTGACCAAGAAGAACGAATGCTTGCTATTTGATATTTGATATTGATATTTGATAAGGCGTGTGGAAAAATCGCTCTTCGACTAAGTCTAATATAGAAAGATCAGTCTTCGACTAAATTTAATACACACAAGCAAAGGAATGGCTCCAAAGCACCGACCTGCGTTAGCGATCAAAAATCAAGGATGCCGTTCTGTGGGCCAAACGGCGGTGGACCTGACACGTAGGGCATATGAACGACAACCGATGGACAAGAGCCGTTAGTGACTGAATTCCTTGGAATGTCAAACGTGCTGCAGGAAGACCACCGACCCGATGGCAAGAGTTCTTCACGAAGAGCCTAGAAGAAAGGTATAATGCTCGACGAATCCCTAAAGCGAGCAGAACCCACTGGGCCGGATCTACAAGCATCTTCCGCTTCGTCATCCTCGCACGGGATACTAAAACACCAACGCGCAAACTCCTCCAGGCTTTTTGGATAAATGCCAAAAATCCTACAATGAATAGCAGGGAGGAATGCCCCGAGATTACGCGGGATCTCGCCCCTTACCTTCGTATCGATCGTTGATTTGGGGTGCTGCAGTCGTCAGCTTGCGTCAACGATCGAATATCGAAAATGCTGCTCTATACGCCAAACAGTCGAAGATAAGGTGGGTCGGACACGTAATGCGTATGAATGATAACCGATGGACAAGGGCTGTTAGTGACTGGATTCCTCGGGATGTCAAACGTACTGCAGGAAGGCCACCAACCCGATGGTCAGAGTTCTTCATGAAAATCCTGGAAGAAAGATATGATGCTCGACGAGTCCCTAAAGCGAGCAGAACCCACTGGGCTACTTTTGCACTCGACAGGGAAAAATGGAGGATTTACTGGCGCCGGCTCGAGTCACTCGACGATCAACGGGACCACAGGTGATACAGGTGAACCATCTTTGATTGAAATGATTTTTACACGTACTACCGAATTGGTGGTCTCCTGCATTATTCCCTCTTCTTCTACATTGCATTATTTTCTCGGATCGGACCAACACGACCAACATCTAGATGAATCAATGGCACGATGGCAAAATTAGCTGCCTGTAATATGAATAACCTTTTTGCCTAACGGAGTTCTGTATTTTCCACGGCGGTATCCTCACTGTAATGACCACATTCGGGGAAATTTTGTGTGAAATGGTGGCAGGATTCACTAAAGTTCTTCTAGAAGCGTGATAATAACTGAGTATATTTTAAGATAACATTTTCCAGAAATCTACCCTGATAATTTCAATGAAGAAACAGAATGTGCTTCAGACAACGATAACGTGCTGTCGCAGATACAAGTAGGAAATGGCCGGAATGTAATCCCGCAATACTAGGCGAGTCGCCCTTTAGGTCAGAAAGTCTTGGAGAATCATTGTTTATGTCTATTTATTATTAACATTCTTAAAATTTTTTTCAACAGCGTTTGTAGCTGTTATTTGATTACTATGAAAATCTACAGCGCGATATATTATAATATAATGCGCAATATACCTTACCACTAAAATGAGTAGGCAGTAAATAAAACGGTTAAGACGGAAATGGACTTCGTCCGCTTGTACACTTTTTCTCGCCAATTCCTCTTGTTCATTGTGCAATAACGCAAAGTATACGTATTGATAACATTAACTAGATAGGTTATGCATGACCACTCCTTTTATTACATATAACAGCTCACTTTATAATTGATCAGATATCTGATGATATGTATATGATGTATATGATATGATTTATGAGCCATGCAGTGTTTACAGCGAAATCTAACAACGATCAGCTCCGGTTTATTAAAGGATAAGGATAAAGGAGGAGGATAAGGAGCTTCTTTTGCCGTTTTTCCAAGCAGTTTATATCGCAGCACCATATGGGCGGGTATGAAAAGATCTCGAAAAACGATTTTGCACTCTTCTAGGATAGTAGCCTTCCTGGCAGTATATATTATGTTGAACTCCTCATTCTGTCTGACCCTAATGTAATTAAGCTGTTTTCTGTTCAATGTCTTGCAATCCAGCATGCAACGTGTCATGGAGGAATAGTCTGCTACTCCAATTGGGTACATTAGTAACCGATAGCGCTGTGAACGTTGAGATGCAGCGGTATGTGAGTCCAATAGCAGGCAGAATAGTGCAATTATTAACGTTTATTGGTCGACTTTTCGACACAGCGATTCCTTCGCCATGTTGAAGCAACTTCAAATCAGTCGCGAAATCCAAAAACAAATACACGAAACCATACTAACACAGACCTATATGGGAGTCTTTTTTTATTTATAGGAAACGTTATCACATCTATCGTGAGGATCCAACCACTTCTGGCATTCCATTCGTTTCCTTATAATCAATGTTTACTAAGGTATTCACACATTTTCCCCGTGGCTTCAGCTGGTGCTTGAAGATTTCGTCTTCTTTATGGATGTCGTAGAATGCTGGTGGAGTCGATTTTGCTCAACCCTTGAAGTTAGCCGAGCTACGCCGTTCCCACATGGACTGGAGAAGAGCGCTGATGAGGGCCCACTATAGGAATCGTAGGATGCGAAAATAATCGCCGTTTTCAAATTTAAACCAACATAAGTTAGTTCATACAAGATTTTATTAGCTGCAATAGGAACTATCGAAATCTACAAATGGAAGTCCACTTGCTTTGCCACGATGAAATTCTGATTTTCTGGAGCACATGACATGCATTAACATTACGTTATTGCTTCAATGCTCATATGCTCAGCACCAGGGCAAATGAATTTCTTCTAACAAGGGACATGGTATTCCTCAATGTGCCGTCTATGTTTGCAGCTGCCGCTTTATCGTCCGAAATTTGAAAACCCTTTGATTCATTGCTAACGAAATTGTTATATACAATTGTTGAAGTACGGCAAGTGTTTTTAATAGCTAGCTATGTATAGTACCGACTACTTCAGGATGAATTGCCCACCCAAAATAGATCCTATTGGATGCAGCAATCGATGAGTGGACGACTCCAGCGGTGCTCCTTCCATTAGATTCGACTCGATGCTACTACGAACACGCATATGGCGACAACGATCAGCTGTGGCTCATCGACTCGGATCATGCTAGCCCTGAAGAAGACGAAGACGTGGAAACGATAGCGGAATAAAATTTTCTTATCAACCTCATCTTATCATAATAATCCAAAAAGAGGAAAGTCTCTTCTGTAAATCTTTAAAGTTTTGGAAACCTGAAATGTTCTAGTTTTCGAGAAGTCTTCGCCATTGATCGAAAAAACGGCTTCGTTGCGAAAAGGATAAAATAGCGTTGTTCACATCTTTAACATAGTTTAGGGTAGATACCCTTATCCCTTAAGTATCTACTCAATGATCCTCTGAGAAAGTGTTGGCATATAGAAACTATGCTTCACCATAAGTAAGGGTTGCTTTTCAACATGACCAGCCCCTATTCCTTACTATGGACGCTTCACAATGTTTTATGACAACAGATGTTGACCTCTCAGTGAACAAAATCGATAAAATTCTGTGCGGTTGGTCCCCACTAGACATACTCAGTGGAAGCCTCATAGAAAGCGGTGGGTGCGCAAAGTTGTGTTCATTGTGGTTGAAATCTTGGTTTAGCGTTTTCTTTGTTTGGTTATGGAGGCGTTTGACCGAGTAGATTGCTGTCAACTTGACCTTTCCAGGCCCTGAAGAAGGCGAAGTTCGCCGAAACGTCAGCTTACTTGTGAATAAAGAATAATAATAACACCTCGCATTTGCTCAACAAGAATACAAAGAAAATCGATAAAGATAATGTTGAGAAAAAGATGGAGAATAATGCATGAAAGATAAATACTGGAGTATGGAAGACAGTGGAAGCATGATCAAGTGTAAAAATTCGACGAAATGCGGCCAAAATATGTTCACAGATTGCTGAATAACACCTATAGATTAAAACAAGGCTAGGAGAAAGGCGAAATGAAGGGCTCCCATGGTGTGGTGGTGAACATGCTAGCCTCCGAAAAGGTAACAACGGCTTCGACCACCACAGCAAGCACCGGTGATCCGAAGTTTTGCTAATACATCAACATCGTTGTGGTTATGGTGCGCGTGTAGCGCAGTGATCGCAGTGGTTTATCCTTTATTTACTGTGATAATGTTAACAGGCTTCATAAGTCTCATGTGTTAAAGGACAAAAAAGTGTGAAAATCATGACCAAAAAGATGAAAAAGGGAACTTGCTTATTCATCTAGTGTGGTTGCAAGTTATTAAATCCTTTAACCTAATGCATAAATGCTTCCAAGCGGTTTGCCGCCACATCGTGACTGAGAGGTGTTCCTGGGTGTTGGACTGCGAAGTACCGTCTGGCGTTTCATCAGGAAACCTAGCTAAGGGTAAACCAATACCAGGATCCGCCACCGTCCTGGTATCAAAGTCGCATGGTGGCAAATCTCTCTCTGATCCACAAGGGCTGAGACTGCCTGCGGTGGTGAAGACCTGGGGCAGACTTTGGCCAGGCTGTCCTCGGGATTCCAAGACACCACAATGGCTTAACTAATAAATCTCCGAAAAATGCTGATTATGCCGTGGCCCGCACAACTAGTGAGGATGGGCCATTCAAGTATCAAGTATCAAGTGATGCATGAATGAAAATGTTGAGTTTGAACGACTGACCCAAAAACGTCATTTTGCGACATTTTTTCCCAATTCAAGTAGCCTTCAAATGAATAAAAAGTACATTTGAGGCTGTTCAAAATCTACTTCGATAAAAAGCAACACCTTGCTACGTACTATGACGATAAACAGTCAAACGGCAACGATGATGACAAATGTTCTCACATCGATGATTCCCGGAATGTCCCTGATGAGAAATTACTAGACTGCAGCAGAAATACAAAAGAACTGTTAAAATCTCACACACGATTACTGATGACAAAATCAAAGGCATTATGGTGATTCTCTACATTCTAGACACACGCGCGTCGGCATTAAAACCATACCTGAAGGAAGTGATCATGCGAAACATAATCGTTAGCTGAGGGCGAAACGAAAGGCCTGCACGATGCGGTGATGAACGGGTTAACCCCCGGAAAGGGTAATAGAGCGTTCGTTCACCATCGCAGAAACCTGTGGTCTGGAGTTTCGCAAATATCTCAGTATCATTGTGGATATATTTCGCATATTAACCTACCCTGAAAAATTGTAGTAGGTAGCAAATAAAAAGCAGACGAAGTATCGCTACTGTATAACGATATTAACAACGATGCAAAAACTGCGGTTAGACAAGGCGATATCATCTCGGCTAAATTATTAACCGCCACCCCCAAGAAAGTACCCGAACACTGGAATAAGACAAACGGGAGTGAAATTTGACGGTCGGCAATTACGCCACCTTAATTTTGCTGATGATATCGTTCTTACAACACCAAACATTAGCCAGGCTCGTGGAAGGATTGACTCTTGACTCACAGACGATATTCATGAGGAACGGGTTGGTTTCCTATGTTCCATTCACGTTCAACAGGAAAAAATATCGCCAAATGTTCCACCTACGTCTGCGTAAGTCGGGAATCAACATGATGAACGACTCAGCTCCAGAATTGAGCAGAAGGAAACGAGCGCTATAGGGAGTTTTCAAGGGCATCGAGAATGTAGTGAGGAGAACAAAGAATACCCGACACCCTGTTCACCTTTTCGACTCAACGGTACTTCCTGCGTTAAGGTATGCGTCAGAAACCTGGTCGCTGTGTAATCAGGATGAAAAATCACTCACCGTTATTGAATGCACTGTCGAAAGGACGATGCTAGGAGTCTCTCGTGTCACACAGTAAAGTAAGGGAAGAGGTCCAAAGCTTCTACCTGTGTCAACTATCAAAAATCAAAGATACAGTCCTTTACACCGAACAGTCGAAGATATGGTGGCCGGATATGGAATGCGCATGAACGACAACCGATGGACAAGAGCCTTTAGTGACTGGATTCCTTGGGATGCCAAACGTATCGCACAAAGATCACTGACTTGATGGTTATAGTTCTTCATTAAAAACCTAAAAGAGAGATATGATCACCAACGAGTCTTCAGAACTAGCAGAAGCGACCGGGTTACTCTTGCACGCGACAGGGAAAAATGGAAAATTTACTGGCGCCTGCTGGAGTTACTCGACGATCAATGGGACGGCAGGCGTACAAGTTATCCAGTATTCTGAATCGAACGTGCACTTGTCTCTCACTGCTTATTCATCTTCAAAGAGCAAAGTTCTCTGTAAAAACTTCCTCCCAGTGCTTCGCGTTTGCCTTATTTTTTTGGTGTACCCATTCGCGGCGACCGTACTATGCTCCAAATATCCACATCAGATTGTACTGCCTGAGAGTTTTGTTGCCTCCTCTTCAAGCTATCTCTTCAACTACTCTTGCTAAACTCCGCTTCTTATAGTTCTAGTGTAAGCAGCTTTGTGAGTTAGATGGAGTCCTCTCCACAGTTCTATAATAGTTTCTTCTATCACAGTACTCACAGTCTTCTAGCGCTTGTACTCTTTATCCTTCTGTAGATTGTCCCACCGTTAATATTGTGCTGATACTTTTGCTGTAAAAGGATATAACATAAACTAAACAAGAAACTGTGTTCTTTGACACCACACGAAAAGTCTCGTGTTGCATATTCATACAAAGACGAGCATTCAACTCGATCTATCAGCTCTGCCAAATAACTATTCAAACTATATTTCAATCACCGTGAACGCCACCATATTTATTGGTGCATTGGAAACCAATAAAACTGCACTACACGAGCTTAAACCACCCACTTTAACAGAAATGCATTGCTCCACCTAAAAGTAAGATGAAGACGTCAATCAAAATCTGAAGAAACAGATGTCAACAAATTTGCCATTTACACGTGTGCACCGCAGCATCGATGTTCCAGCATTCGAACACTTTTCTCAAAGAACTAAGGGCGCGTGTGGAGCAGTGGTTGGAGGTGCCACTGCGACACACACGTGGAATCGATCCCCGCGCCCGTGGCTCACCAAGCCTTCCATGCCTCCGGGGTCGGCAAATTGCTACCACTAGGAAGATAGCAGCACTGGCTCGATACATCGGCAGGCCACCGCGAGCCATTGTAAAAGCCAGATGTTCATTCAATCAGCTCCAACGGTACCTAATGAAGTCGAATGCATGGCATATCCCTCAGGGATTCATCAACGCCGAGAGCTTTATCCTTTTCCTCAAAGCACTGACGTGGAGCTACTATGGAACATGTTATGCACATGTGCCGCCCTAATATTCTTTTAAATAACTACAACACTTCATTGTTTTCTTACTTGACTAATCATACCAGCTTATATTTCGAAGGTGACCTCAAACTCCCTCTTTCTAATGATTTATTGGCGACATTTGGTTAAATTGATGCATACAAAATCTGCATACCCATAAACACATCCATACGTGCATCCCTATGATGACGATATATCAGCACATTTATCCCTTGTGCTTAATTGTCGTGCTCGCACGATCTCCGGTACTACTGTTACACCCAAATCGATAACGATGAATGCACCCACCAACCTAGCGGTTCGCAATCGCAAGAAATGATGGATAGAGGATAAAAGGATAAAGCTCTCGCCGTTGATCAATCCCTGAGGAATGCGCCATGCATTCGACTTCATTGAGTATCGCTGGAGGTGATTGAATGCCTATGGCCCATGGGTATCTGGGTTAGGCCTAGGCCTAAGCCTAAGGGTGGGTGGGTGGGTATGCCTCGCGGTGGCCAGCCGATGTATCGAGCCAGTGCTGCTATCCTCCCAGACAAGTCTGGTACCAATTTGTCCCGGAGGGATGGAAGGCTTGGTTGGCCATGGGCGCATTTCACCGCCGCGCCGCAGTGGCGCCTCCAACCACTGCGCCACACGCGCCCCAAGAAATGATCAAATCGTCGAATCTTAAAACTCTGCCCCTCGCATTGTTTAATTGCATTTTTTCAAAGAGAGATGACGCACAAAGTTGTAAATACTGACTTCGTACTGAATCAGAAGTGACACCGTAAGGTAGTGCACACAGTAAAATCCAATACTTTTTTCAATAGTCTCTACAACATACAAAGCACAAGCAGAACAAGTTTACACGTATGCTTTCCCCACAGATACGACTTAGGACCACTTGCATGTGTCAAAAAACAAGCACTGAGATGGATGATTGAAAAGACATTATGGAACATGGTTACAAACCAATTACAAAATAGCACATCGAAGCATGAATTTTTCCAATCAGTCAATATAAAATTAATACAGTTATTTATGATCTTATAAACTGATCTTCTTTAGCTGATCTTTGGTGCGAGGTTGGTATAGGTCTTCGTTGTCGTTGTTGTTGTTGTTGGTCGATGGCTGACGTTTCGGCGATTTCACCTTCCTCAGAGCCGTGGTGTTGCCAGTGGGACTGACCGGAACTGACCAGAACTGGCAACACGGCTCTGAGGAAGGCGAAATCGCCGAAACGTCAGCCATCGACCAACGACAACAGCAACGACAACGAAGACCTATACCAACCACGCACCAGCTAAAGAATATCAGTTTATAAGATCATAAATAAATATATTAACTATATATGCCGAGATTTATAGAAAGTGGGTCTTTTGAGTTACCAATATAAAATTATTTTTAAGAGATTATTAAGGCCGATCATCTCAAAAATGTCGATTGTGCTAGTGAAAATAACGATTTCAATGCGGGTACGAATGAAGAAACCTGAAACAAAAGCGATTACAATGCATAAGTGATCATCCACAAAGTTTTCTTTCTCAACATGTCGTTTATCGGAAGCCTTCCTTTTCCGTACCTCCACGAAATCACCACCAGCTTGAACCATTTGTCTACACGTTGCTGTTGCTCCTCTGTAGTCTCCTCGCGATGACAATTCACAGCATTGTAACAACAGTTGACGAGTTGCAACAGACAACGAAAACGGTAGTTGATAAATGCACTCCATGCACAAAAATTATTGTAACAAATCCTCAACCTACCTTTCCTGCAGCCAATCTCGGAGCTAATTCACAACTTAGTCTCATTTTCGTCTCTTCTGCCTTACGAAGAGTAGCCTCAAAAGAATAAACAACGCTAGAAGGAATACATAGGTAAAAAGAAAATTTGAAAACTATCTGGCAACCTACTGGCGTTTGATTCACCGTAATAATATTCTCTATAAGTTGATAAAGTCGTTCTACAATACTCCGATCCTCGAAAGATAGATTCGCCTTAAAAGTGAAACATTCAACAGTAAGATGCAAAAATGTTATGGCGATGCTTACCTCGCGCATTTCTTGATGCATGCGATTATACTGAGACGATGAGGATGATGACCGTTGAGGAATGCCGCTGGCAATGCTCGGTAGACCACTATGAGCGCTAACTGGAGTCTGCTCAAGGGGTTTCCATGCTACCTATGGAGCACAATATTAAAACTAGTCTAACAAAACAATCAGTGCCGACTTCAAGCTGCAACAGACCTCCAAGACTTGTCCAGTTGGCTTCGAAGCTTTTCGTCCGGGCAAAGATGGTGGGTCATTCCAGCCCGAAGTAGGAGCCTAAACAATATTTTTCCTCAAAATAACTTTCGTCTAAAACAATCTCATCATTCATACCGAAAATGTGAGCGAGCAACACTGAAAAAATTGGTTAAAGAGCAAAAATATCAAAAGAAATGGTTGAAAGTGAAATTGAAATAAAAATTATGGGAGGAACAGTACCTGAATATTAGTGCTGTCTCCACCATTTGATGAAAGTGTTGACACTGGATGATTCTGAAACCCACTAACGTTAAATAGGCCTTTAAAAGAAATAGTGGAATTATTGATACAATCACACTCTTTTCACCTGTGAAGATATAGAATAGTCCTGCACAGGACCTGAAGAGGGCAAAGCAGTACAATATGGAGGATGGCTAGGTGAACAACTATTACTAGGCATAAAAGATGGTGCTCCTTCCATAAGAGGAGGAGGAATGGATGCAGGTACCGGGTTAAATCCAGGCACGACAGGAGGGTGGCTAAGGAGAGAAGAATTAGGGGCTGGCAAGTACCCATGCATAGCAGGCCCTGGAGAGGACAGCACGGAGTTAATGGGATAACTTGCTACCATATCGCCGTGTACTGAACCCGAGAAATTAGAGACCACTGCAGACATAGGTGGAATTGCTGGTGGTTGTGAATGTGGAAGCGGCTGATTACAAACAGCAGATGTAAGCGATCCGGACCGAGAAGTGGTTGGCGGGTGAAACACTGCACTCCGATGCTGAGGAAACTGAAATTGCCAAAATTTACCGACCAAGTGAAACAATATTCGCCATTAAATCAACAAATTTATACCGAAAAGGAAATTGCACTCGAAATGGCCTGAATATGTGCAGAGAGTGGATTTTCAGGTTCTTTACTCATTGTGCGCTCCTCGCCTCCACATATAAAATATAGGCTATGGCGTAGAGTTAACAAACGCTAAAATTAGAAGAAAACAACATTAAATACAGAAAATCTCTTTAAAATGCTTAGAATAAGAAAGGCGATTCCTTCACTAAAAGAAAATAACAAAATATACCTCATTGTTAGTGTTGATACCGCTCAGCAATCGCCATGCGACATCGCTAACTCCACCAGCAATGAGTTTTTCACAATAATCACATAGCAGCTGAAAAATAAAGAATTCGATGAAGAATTTTTCTCGATGCAGGATTTAGAAACAAGTCACTACCGTTTCATATTCTTCATTCATAGCACCGCCGGTAGCAGCTCTCAGTACTATCGCTTGTCTCACCCTCTCCTCTAAATAATGCTTCAGCACTTTAATTCAACAGATGAAAACCAGCATCTTTCATAAAGTTCAAACCTGAAGAGTATGAATGATTGGCGTGAAGGAGAAGCTCCACGTCTTGAGCAAGTATAGCAGCTAAGGCAGCGTGTAGCATGCTCGATCCTTGAAAAGGAAAGGAGAGATAAATGAAAGAAACCCAAAAAGTCAACTAAACGAAAAAAATTGTTTTAAAACCAATCATGATCGTGTCACTCTGCTTAAATTCATTTTCTTTAGTGAAATAAAAGCATTGTAGGATTCATGCCATGGATTTCTTCTCTTTAAAACCAATCATGATAGTGTCACTCTGCTTAAATTCATTTTCTTTAGTGAAATAAAAGCATTGTAGGATTCATGCCATGGATTTCTTCTCTATTCGTACTACTTTGAAATCCTACGCCCGCTGCACACTAGCGTCGTCTTCTCTAAGTTATTACAAAGTCCTTTTGTTTGTTCAACTAGACTACAGAGCGACATAGGTTGCATTTATTGTTACGAGCTGCCTCTGATACTACCCTGTCTCCATCGACCACTTCATCCTCAGCCCTGCACATTGCATGCACTTTACGATCTCGGTTAACATGTATTTCCGGAAATGCATTAATATCTGCCTGTCCCCAACCATTAGCAACGATTTCTACTTAGATGTTACCCCATTATTTTGCGCGTGGTTCTGTCTCCAAATTGTTTTAATTAACTTGTAGTTGCATGCGCTATGTTCCCTCTGCTTGATGAGTACATAGACAACCAATTAAACTCTTACTCATTAAACCAGCTTTATGTATTGATTTCGTTATTGGCTTGCTGTTTTATATACTAACCCCCTATTAAAATCTAAGGAATTTCGACGTTTTCATTCAGGTAATTCTATATTCCTACTATGTTCCTATGTTAAGATAGATGCCTCAAGACAGTAGGCAATGGCACGCCATAAAAAGAAGAGAAAACAGCTGAAGAGAGTGTACCACTACACGTTTAGTTCATTACGTCACCACCCTCGTCAGAAGCCACTGGTGCTGTTGATAACGGTGTGGGAAAAAAATTTAAAACTATGTAAATCGCGGCAATGTTCCCCTAAGACAATACCATTGTTTGAAAACAGCTTCGATTCTGAATAGAACGGCACAATCAGCAGTTATATTCATGTATTAAGGCCTATAGAATTTTTAACACTTTTAGCAAATGGATAAGAGAAAACAAGACAGCAAATCTTTACCAGATTTCTCACAGTTAGAAGATAAATCTCTCTAGAAGACATCACACCATGCGCGCGGTCGCTAGTTCGGTATATCGCCGCTCCAATTGAACAGCCCCATCCATAACAAGTCGGTAAGTTGGTACTAGAGTTGTCTAGGAAAAGGTCGTTCTGATCCACAAAGGTAGGCCAGCGAACGCATGTGGTGAAAACATTGGAACGCTCTGGTAAAACTGTTCCAGGACCCTAGGCGAAATTACCGCGACCGTCATTCAAATACATTCATGAGAAAGACAAGTGCTCAAGTTTCAACTGAACTGCAGGTAAATTATAAGTTTTCTGGTTCATGGATCCGAAGAAACGAATCGGAAAAAAACTGCTTAGATTCCTTTTATGTGGCATTAGGCCATATATTCACAACTAAGCCATAGCCGCCATTAAACCATGTACGGCGACCATCCCAAAATACTGCTTACCTTTGTCGGCACTCCATTCTGACGCAATTTTTCGCATATAAAGAACCATAAGATTGCGGTCGGTCCTTGACAGTATGAGGCCAAACAAGCGTGACCATTGTTCGCGTGGAAACGTCTCGATAAGCTGATCGAAATTACCTGTCGTAACCAAGGAAAAAAGTCGTTGAGGTGCTGATAACTGCTCTGAATTTTGCATTTCTCCATAAATTAATCAAAACCTATGTCAACCATTTTTAAAACGATACCCACCTGCAATGTACCTTTCCGTTACTCGATCTAAAAGATCACGTTGTGAACGAGCGAGCATAAACGCTGTTGCGTAGTCTTTTTGTGCCAACAGCTGATCTATGACCGCCTCATCACCTTCACTGATCAAAGTGTCAAATAGCAACCAGGCATTTTCATCTGAAAGAATCATCCCAAGTGGCATAGATGGATGCAACTGAACGTGCTCTTGAAAAACATGTATACAATACAAATACAATACAGAAGATCTCTTTCCGACAGGAGTGTATTAACCATAATTCTTAACGCTATCTTAACAGTCAATGACCAAATACTTGAAGAAAAAGTCATTTGTTCGCATACAGTACCTAGTTGAGAATAATCCAGATCGGACTGCCGGAAGAACTCTTTGTCATTCCCGAAGACGTCATCATCCAATACCGAACGAACATCATGACCATTTTGCTAGATAAAAATTATACATAAGTCAACAAATAATCACAAAAAGGAACGAAGCTTGGAGTGGAAATCACACCAAAAAATATTCCTTGATCAATTAACGTCACACTTCGGACTAGTGCGTACTATCTCTTTTCAGCTGTTTTTTGCCGACTCCATCCTCAAATTAAACAAACAAAATGAATAGTGAGCAAGGCTTCACTGGAATGCTTTAGCAATTTTACTGTGTAGAATTTACTATACTCATTAACAGCGGAGCAGACACGCTAGTTAACAATAACAAATAACAAAGTTAACGCTAGTTAAATAACGAGCTAGACATTAATGATTCGAAAAATTGGTCAAAACTTACAACCACTGCATCACCGGGAGAAACTATGCTGACGAAATGACACAAAAAAATGGATTTCACAAACAAGAAAATAACTATTGGTGTTACCCGGCCTAGTTAAAAGTAACTGAACCATATAAACCCAGGACCATGACGTTCGTGCGAAGTCATAGTCAACTTTATTCTTGATCGTTTTTCAAATCTCTATCATTAGAAAGAAAAAATGATATAGTTATTCATTCTCAAAGAAACTTAAAGACGCGAAAAAGAATCCTCACTCTTGGTGACGAATGATTTACCGACAAGATATTGGTAAGTTGTGTGACTTCATTCGAAGCTGTGGATGTTCGTGAGATACGCGATTGTTTGGATTTCAACTCATCATTGCCTGAAACATGACCTTGCAGTGACACATAAAACTTTCGCCTTTCAATAGACCATCATTTCTAGTACTCCAATATCATAAAAACTGCGATGGATTAACCTCAGAGTGGACATAACTCACCAAAACCAAGAATTTGTATGAACTCGCGCCTACTTTGCTTGGTATTCATTGCCGCCAAAAATGTCCATAAAATTTGCAAGTTACGATCTTCTGTGCAATGTGCTCTGAGAATAAAGAATGGTGGATACTTCAAACTTCAAGTAAAACACTGCTACAAATTTAATATTAACGAGAACAGAAAAATCCACAGCTTCCTTTAGCGGTTACGCAGGTTTGTAGTTTTTCAACTACGAAGGGAACACATTCCTTAAGTTTATAAAGATTTTTATCATTGTTTAGACCCTGCTATCATGTTAATTTATTAGACACTAAATATATAGACTGAATTTTAATGAAATACTGCAGAATATACTCGAAACAAAGGTGAGTGTAGTGCAATGATCCGAGACGCCCTGCAATACACATGGGCTCGAACACCGCACCTCAGGCTCACCAAGCCTCCAATCTCTCCGGTATCGGCAAATTGATACCAGACTCGTCTGTGAGGATAGCTGCACCGACTCAATACATCGGTAGGCCACCGCGAGCCATTGTAAAGAACAGATATGCATTCAATGAAGCGATCATAACATCACGAATCCCTTTTTTTCATAACATCACCAATCCCTTCCACAAACACATTGGTATGTACATTCTCCTCCAAGTAACAAAAGTTACACCAAATAAATCGAATTTAAACACATGAAGACCGAAACTGAATGAACAAGTATCAACTGAATTCATACCTGTCTTCGCAGTATGCACCTAGCGACTTTGAATCACATGCGTTTTGTAGTTCCATCGCTGAGTCATGTAATTGTTGGTCGACGGGTAGCTAAAAATACACCGTTTCCACTTTTAAAAAATAAGAAAAGGCCTACGTTAAATTTTAACACAGACATAATAAAACAACGAGCAACCATGTTTACAAGAATTTCCACTCTACACACCTACGATAACTAGCCGCCACTAATTCTTTTCTAACTAATCGTGGCGGCAGTGTATTTTCATTGATGCTGAAGCACATGAGGTTTCAACTGCGATATCCGATACTTAGTATAAAGTTCGCATCCGAGAGTATCTATAGCGTCAATCTATCAAGGTTGCTGGTTAGCTATTTCCCAGGATAATAGACGCGTATCCTCCCAACGGTTTACCGCCACATCGCGGCTGGCAGATGTTCACGGGAGTCGCACTGCGATGTACAGTAGTACGTTCATTCACCAGAATGGCCTCCCAAGGTAAGAAGTCCGACGTTTCCACCTGGTAGCCCAGCCAAGAGTAAACCAGTACCAGGAATCACCACTGCTTTGATATCAAATCGGTCGCATGGTGGCAAATCTCGCCCTGATCTACAAGGGTGGCGAGTGCTTATGGTGGTGACGACACGGGGAAGAGTTCGTCCCAGCTGCTCAAAATTGGCAAGCTTTTGTTAGGCCTGTCTAATTATTGATAGTAAGAGAACGATATCATCAGAAAAGCAAATATGGTCTATACAGCAACCATCGGCATTCATTTTCAGGTCAACCTGCTTCAGTTTTCTCGTTGCTCGTTTTCCATCGAACGTTCTGTCAATTTTGTTGAGGATCATGCGGAAGAACGGCGAATAAACGATAAACAACCAGTGGATTGGGCAACGGTTTCCAGTATCGTGCATGTGACATTATTCGGCGTTTGAGGGACGCCATTTTCTTGCTTCTGCTGGTCCGATGACGTTGTCCTTCTGGCCTACTTTATTAGGTCTGCATTGAAGGGTTCATATATTTTTCTATAAAAGAGTTTAGGCAGACCTTCATGGCTCTGAGGTCTTAGTAGCACTACTCGACCCAATCAGCGAGCTTACTGGGGTGGCGGATGAATCCCTCTGCTGCACATCACAGCCCAACAGCCATGAACACCTAGCCACGATGAGATGGTAAACCGCTGGACGGTACATTCCTTGTAATGTTTTGAAAAATGGGTGAAGACCTGTAGAGGAAATATGTATCAGTTTAAAAAAAATAAGAAAATGAAAAAAAAGTAAAAAAGAGAGGCTGCAAAGAGAGAAGAATTACCAAATACGTTTTTATAGTAGAATATTGTTGTCTGTTTTTTGGTTCAACTTAATAGTAGTGATATTACATGTAAACAGAGGAATTATTTTGAAATTTAATTTGTGCAATAACCGTAAAATATTGGATGTGTTGCTTCTTTCGTGATTGTAAACTATGAGAGCTACGGAATCCATGCAAAAACTTTTCCCTTTCAGCTCAGTTAAAAGGTGCTGTGAGGAAAGAGATTAAAATAGTGGAGCACAGACTGTGATGATGACATCGTTTTTGGATATCCCGCTTTTCCAGCATAGATGTAAAGGAAGTTCTATCAAACAATCGAACAACAAGATATATGACAGTTTAGGAGAGTTTAAATCCCTAAACAGTCCGATTTACAACAGTTTTTATTCCACGTACAGGGCTGAAACCATCAGACACGATGTTTCGACATACATTATTATTAATTTGTTATGTTTTCAAAGATTACAAACTTACCATTGCGATTTGAACGCCATAGTGCCACATCTGTCCTGCCTCGTCCCACTGACGATAATGTGTTGCCATTTTCCCACCTAACGCGAATGACGCCCCCACTGGAGCTGCACTCACCCAAGCTGGAACGATTGACACGTTTAGCCGTCCCAAAATCGAACTCTGAAAATCCATACTGGATGTGGAGAGTCAAGTCATAAATAACAAAGAAAAGTATTTCAAATACAGGTAGCATCAGAGACCACCAACGTTGAAAGCTGCATGCACAATGTTTACTTTTTGTTTACTGCCTATTATTATTTTCTCGGCAGGGTACAATGTGAAATATAAGCACTACGATACTAAGATATTTGCCAAACATCGACCCCAACCCAGATTCGAACCCGTGATTACCTTCCCGAGCGCTCACGTATAATCCACTACACCAGTGAGGATTTCGGTTTGACTTTCCCAAGGCCAGTTTTGTATCTAGCAGTGCCATCAACAATCACCATGACTATATGCACATTCTGGTGTATAGGTGGTCTGGAAAACATTTTGCACAAATTAGAGAGTTGGCAATGGGACAGCGTTTAGCACCAAGCCTTGCCATCGCTTTCATGTCTAAGGTGGAAGCTCCAGCTCTCCATCGTCGCCCCTTAATCTACTGCCGATACATTGACTGCTTCATCGTCTGTTCCAGACAAGAACAGATGGATGAGTGCTTCGAATTGCTAAACCGACAGTCAGAGTATCTAAAATTTACACGAGAAAAACAACCGAAAACTGGCCTCCAATTTTAAACATCCAAATAAAGCTCTCAGAAACGGCTATATAACAAAATGATATCGTAAACCAAGTAAAGAAAACACTAGTTCACTACCTCTCCTCTCATCTTTCACATGTGGAAAAAGCACTCATCAAAAACCTAACGGCTAGAAATGAGTGCATAGAAAGGGAAAGGAAGGAGTCGCTAAATATGGCACGAAAAATAGCCATTAAAAAGTGGTTTTAGAAATTAAGTGCCGATTATTGACCTCCCACCCAATACCCTACGCCGTCAGTTCGCAACCGCCTCTTATAGAGGTTTTGTACAGAACAAAAAACTTCATATGTCTTAACGAAAGAGAGACGGAAATTCCATGAGTTAAGGTACGAGATATTTGTTCTCCCATTCTCATTTCTTTCTCCTAATCCAAAATTTCCGATCCTGTAATCGCTCTCGTTGGCCTTTCCTATTCTGGCGTTGAAGTCTCCGACAACAAATTTATGATATGCTTTATCATTGCGGATGGCTCCTCCAACTGAGAGTAGAACACTATACCTGCAGAGTAAAAAACAATCTCCATGGCGTGTCGTGTGTTCATTGGATCCGGTTCCAATGACGTCCTGCGTAACCGAAGATTTTCTGGCCCCTCACCGGTCGTTTCACCGCCTAACGTCACAGACGCGAACACCCAGTGTGCTGAACACTGAGGCTGGCCTATTGCTGGTCGTGCAACTTGGCCCTCCCTGGAGCCCTGACTTGACCTTGCAAGGGCGTATCCAGATCTTCACCGCAATGTGGATGAGAGGAGGTGTGTTTTCGGCGTCGGATCCTCCGCTAAGTCTTCATACTACTTGATTCGAAGAGATGTTAAAATCGAAATCAAAAACGAAAGTAGGAATGAAAAAGTAGCCGACCGCTCAAGGAAGATGTTGAAGCCGAAATCCGTCTCGCAGCGCTCCTCTCATCAGCACGTCTCCTCCATGGAAACTCGTTTTATCAGAAGAAAGAAAGCCGCCGCTGGACATGGAAGCCTCCCAACAGAATGACTTATGCGGAGATGGACCATATTCTGACAAACAGAAGATGGCGCCTATTTGACATATGGGTAGTCCCGTCATTCTGTACTGGTTCCGACCACCGCCTTCTTCGCGGGAAGATTCGATTCAGCCACAAGCTGAAAACAGCTGTAAACCACGAGAACATTCTGAAAGAATCATCAAGGCAGTCATCAGCCATATGCAACTATAATCAGCTGTTCTTACATTCCCCATTGGAAGTCATACAAAAAAAAGCGGCTCTGAAGAAGGTGATACTGCCGAAACGACAGCTGCTGTTGTATTGTATTGCTTTTCTATGGAAGTAATTGTATGCTGTATAACAACCTCGCGATTGCTGAATAAGAAAACAACGTATTCATATTCTGAACGAAGTCCCATCCAAACATGATTGGCAAATCAAAGAAGACCAGACCGAAGGCTACAAGCTGCCTGTCGAAGGCTGAAAAGCTGTGCCGAATTCGCCTCAATTCCTCAAGCATCTCCATCACTACTAAGGAGTTTCTCGAGAACAGAAAGAAACTGAAGCTTGATCCTACCGCAACACGTTTAACATGGCTAGTAGCAAATGCCAGCTGCAGAAGAGCTCTGCAGGAAGATCTACAGCGGAACAAGCAGAAGAAACTACTGGAAGCAGCAGAGAAAGGAAACAGTTTGAAAAAATGCTGTCGGGACTTATGTGATTATAATGTTCCGCTGTCAGCTCTGATGAACGAAGATGGGATCAATATGTATTCTTTCTTTGATGAGCTAACACGAGGTTGATAATAATACTTATTATCGGCTAACGTTTCGACGTCTTCGTCTTCATCAGAGCCGATGATCCGAGTCGATGGTCCACGCTTGTCTTTCGTCTCGATGTGGCGGCTTCGCCTTCGTGTCGAGTCAGGTTTTCTTCAGCGGTCCGTCTCTTCGAATGAGGCACACTCATTCAGTGATGCCCTTTTATACACGATGCTGATGGTGGATATAATGATAATGTCCGTTGATAACTACTTGTCTTTCTTCCGGACATATATCATCGCGCACATCGTGCAGAAGTCGGTGTTATTATCAGCTAGCACAAAGCGTAGTAATACTTCGAAACCGACTTTCCTTGAACCTCGGTGTCCATAATCAATATGTAATCTTTCTTTGATGAGCTAACACGAGGTTGCTAATAATATTTATTATCGGCTAACGTTTCGACGTCTTCCTCTTCATCAGAGCCGATGATCCGAGTCGATGGTCCACGCTATTATTATCAACCTCGTGTTAGCTCATCAAAGAAAGAATACACATTGATTAAGCACACCGAGGTTCAATTAAAGTCGGTTTCGAAGATGGGATCGTCAAAACTTCCCGCCATGATATGGAATTAATAGCGGAAACGTTCTACACCAACCTTTTCCGCTCCACAATCCCCGTCCCGGGCCCTAATATCCCCGCTGGAGAAACACGACTTGGAATTCTGCTGTCGGAGGTTCAGGTAGGTTGCGACGAAAGCATGAAAATATGCACAGCTCCAGGACAGACAATGTCACCGCCGATTTCCTTAGAGCTGGAGGCCATAACTTACATGTACTACTCGCAAATCATATAACAGCCTACCCTCAAAAGGAAAAAATACCAGACCAGAGTAGGGCGTCGCGCACGGTCATCCTGCCTAAGAAAGGGGACCGAAGGGATCTTCATAACTATCGTCCCATATGCTTGTTAAGTGCACTCTACAAGCTCTTCACGAAGACTATCCTCTCGCGCATATCAAGGACATTGAATGAGGCGCAACCAGTCAAGCAAGCATGATTTCGAAAAGAATTTTGCTGCATGAACCACATCCAAACAGTGTCCAGGGTCATCGAAATCTGTCGGGAATACCGCTTGCCTCTAGTCCTAACCTTTGTCGACAATGAAAAAGCGTTTGACAGTGTCGAAACAAATGCAATCCTATCAGCGCTCGTCGACCAAGGAGTGAACCCGTCCTATAAAAGAACTCTGTCCGACTGTTATCGGAACTGCACTACGAAAATACAGTTTTCCACCGACATCTTACCATACCCATTGAAAAAGAAGTTCGATAGGGCAACACAGTATCGCCAAAGCTGCTCAGTGCCGCACTGTAGTGGATAATGAAGTCACTCGATTGGGATAAGAAAGGCATACGCAGCTCATAAAGAAACCTATGGTGCGAATGCGAAAAAATTGAATTGGATGGCACTCTCATTGCAGAGACCGACCTCCTCGTACGTTTACCTTCGGCGATCAATGAACATGGAAAACAACATGACGGAAGAACTAGATAGAAGAAGGAGAGCAACTTGGGACGCATTCGGGTCCCTCAAAGAAGCCACCAACCAACTGAAGAACCCGAAAGTCCGCGCTTATCTCTTCGATTTTACGGTCCTCTCAGCACTCTGCTATGGTGCAGAGACGTGGCTTGATACTTCAATAACGTCAAGAATTCTTCGCACTACTCACAGTGCGCTTGAGCGATGCCTTCTGAAATATAAAGGGCACTCTCAATATCTAACCGGAATGCGAAGCTCTGACCTTCGAAATCTGTCACATCTTCGAGATCCAGGAGAATATACATCGACAGCGAAGCATAGATGGGCCGTTCAAATAATGAGAAGAACAGACGACAGATGGACGAAAAGAACAATAGGGTGGACTCCAAGAGAATGCAAACGTCCCCTAGGACGGCCACCTACACGTTAGGAGGACGTATTTGTAAACAAAGCTAACCAGCTGTACACGCAGCTGTAGTTGTTTTACAGATCACGTTATGAGATTCGCATCCGCTACCATGCTCGAACAAGACCACCACCATTGACTACGACTGCAAAAGAAACGAACGTATGGCATATGTGCTGGGGTCCGCGAAGCTCGTGAAGACGAACCTTCCAAGTATCCAAGTAGGCGTCTTGGATAAATTTCAAAATCCAAAGAAGAGCCCGAAAGACGAATGCCTCACTATTACACGTGACCCGGCGCCTTATTTCAAAATGATATTTTGACCCCTGGGTGGGTCTCGCTCGCCGTCCCACGTGAACAATACGCTGGCAGCCCCGCTCTTAACAGCACTGTGAGTACACTTTTTGACCAATATGGCGTCTATTTAAAAGTCTGATCTTCACTAATACTTTGGCATTTTTTGCACCAAAAATTAAAGTATTCTAGTAATAATATAATACGTCCAGGTTCCCAGGAAGCCAAAATCGCCAAACGTCAGCCATCGACCAACAGCACAAACAACAACGACAACGAAAACCTACACCAATCTCGCACCGGCCCAAAAAGATCAGTTAATAATCACATAAATAAATACATACGTATTTATTTCATAGTTTTGAAGCTAGAGAATAACAAAATATCGTCACTTTTGATTTATTACACACTCTTTTTTAATGACAAGGTATTATATTTGATGTAACTATAATGCTGCTGAGATATATGCAGAACTCCGGACCACTGGTGTCTGCGGTGAGGACCGAACACGCTATTACCCTTTCCGGCGTCTGACGCGTTGACCACCACACCATCCGAGTCCTTCGCTTCACCTTTCAGTCGCGTAACAACAACAAAATATTAATAATTTTGACTTATTACTTACTGCTCATTCTTTTTAATGACTGGGTATGTTGCGAAACTACAGTGATACAGAGGTATTTGTAAAACTCCGGACCGTAGGTGTTTGCGGTGGGGAACGAACGCGCTGTTACCCTTCCAGGGGCCAGTGCGTTCACCACCACACCATGCGGCTCCTTCGTTTCGCCAGTTTCTCAGATAGTTCTATCGATCAGTGCCATCAGCAATCACCCATCAGCGGGATTGATCTGGTGAGCCTAAATCGCTTAGCTTAACTTAATAGCTCAACTGGGTTCATAGCCGATTTCGGCTCCCCAGATCAATCCCGCTGATAGGTGATTGCTGATGGCACTGAACGATAGAACTAGCTGAGACACAGGCAAAACAAAGGACCAGCATGGTGTTGTGGTGAACGCGTTAGGCCCCGGAAAGGATAACAGCGCCTTCGTTCCCCACCGCAGACACATCTACGTTCCGGAGTTTTGCAAATATCTCAGCATCATTGAAAATTACAAAATAGTTTCAGTACAAGTCCACTCTTCGTTTAGCTCTATATTAAATTTCACTGAAGTGACGATGCTAAATACCACAACACATCCCGACCAATGCTCGATAATTTTACAACTAATGGGCATACTCTTTGGGTGATATGATTGATTGGCTCTTGATCTAGAATATGCGAGTTTGCCTGAATCAGGATTATTTTAGCTCGATTTCGTCTTATCTTGACAAATGGCAGTTTAGTTTGCGTTATCCGACACTAGTTAGGTGGTGGTTTTCCTTCATCTTCTCCAGCATGCTTCGAGTAAAAAGCACGAGGCTAAAAATTATTGAAAGGGCATCAACGTTCACCATTCAATGTATAACGTTATTCACTGACACTGCTCTACTTACCTACCATAACTTTCAGTTTCTGGTTGTTCACCTACTAAGAAATATCATTTGGAAATCGCTCTGGAATTGTTCCACCAGAACATTGAAAGCATTGGACCAATTTGACTGCAAGCCCGCTATAGAAAATGTCAAAGATGAATCGTTAGTTCACCAATCGTTTAGTTCAAAATTACTATCAGATATAGCACTGAAGCCTATATTGGTCTAACCTCACAGCCTGCTTCAATTGAACGAAATTCGGTTGGATGTTGAAAATACTGAATCGCAAATAGGTCTGGGCGAACTTCTGACCATGTGAGTGCACGTACTTTATCATTCTGGAACTCGCTATAAAGTACGGTGAACTGGATCTATTACACATAAATATACTTTAAACGAATCACATCATCAGAAATCTTGTTTTGCTTCAAGCATTAAAGAACCAAAAATCTCTACAGAAAACATTTCGATTGAAGTTCTACTAGAACTAATGGAAAACATACCCGTTGCAGCTGAAGACATCCATGCACTTCTCCTGTGTCTGGATTGAATACCCTCACGAAGCCATCATTTCCCGCAGATACAACCATACGAGGATCATTTCTATGCCTCAAAATTAAAAGTAAAATAAGGTGAGAATGCGGTCATGTAAAAATATAAAACCTACGCTAATCAAATAACGAATAAAATTAGTTGAACTATTATATAATATGTTTCAAAAAACAAAGCCAATGCAATCGAAGATAACTCCCAACTGTAGTTCCAATATTTCCTAAAATGACCATTACGAATTTAACAGTTCTGAACAGGAAAGCCTCCCAACGGTTCACAGCTCCATCGCGACTTGGAAGTGTTACTGGGTGAAGGGATGTGATGTACAGCGGGGAGATTCATCCCCTACAGGGACTTCCAAGGTAAGAAGGATTAAGGAGTTTCCATTAGAAAGCCCAACTAAGAGTAAACCAGTACCAAGACGCACCACCGTCCTAGGACCAAACCAGCCGCATGGTGGCAAATCACCCTCTAATTCACAAGGACGGCGACTGGCTGTGGTGGTGACGACCTGGGTCACACTTTGGCCTGGCCGACCTCGAGACTCGAGGGAACGAACCACAATGGTTAGAACAGCAAAACTCCGAGAAAATGGAAATTATGCTGCGGCCCGTCCAACCAGTGAAGATGGGCTATCCAAGTATCCAAGTAAATAAGAACAGCAAAGCTACTAGGAAAACAGAGAAGAGAAAATAAACGAGAAATGCACCAAGCAAGATTTTTTTGGAAACTTTCGCCAATATTTACTTTTGCCTCTGTCCTTCGTTTCATTTTTTTCAAATTGTTGAATTAAATGTTCTATCACCAATTTAACTTCTATTTCTTACAATAAGGTTAAAGATAACGTCTTATCTAAGGACAAAAAAAACGAAGGAAAACAGTGTCGAAAACAGTTTCTTGTCGGCAAGCAAATGGAACAATTTCCATGTTTTCTCGGCACAACAAGAACTGATAGCACTTATATAAAGGAGTTCAGCCACTACAATGCAAAAAACCTTTGTCAAACTTATACATATATTTTATAGTATGCTAAAAAATAACTAAAGATAGGGATCCCCACAAGGGGCATCAGAAGTATGTCGTTTTGTCCACTATTGATCGCTTCTTACAAAGGAAAAACAGTAGAAAAAATTGCACTGACTTCAAGATTTTCAGGTAATTAGGACGTTCCAAAAATCTAACGGGTCCTAGACGAATTACATGAACACTTGGAAACGTTTATTTTAGTCCAATTTGAATATATCACCGTTTGGAACGTAGGATTGACATCCTTCGACTTTTACACTATTATAATATATACAAAATTTTAGGTGTTACAACAGCTCTAAGAGATATGGAAACACAAAGAAATGAGCTATGCTTAAACTAATAAAACGGATGAAGCTCTCGGCATTGATCAATCCCTTAAATATGCGCCTTGCGCATTCGACTTCATTAAGCACCGTTTGGAGGTGATTGACTGCATATCTAGCTTTTATAGCAACTCGCGGTACGTATGCATCGAGCCGGAGCTGCTATCCTCCCAGACAAGTCTGGTGCCAATTTACCGACCCCGGAGGGATGGAAGACTTGGTGGACAATGGGTGCGGGGATCGATTCCACGGGTGTGTCGCAGTGGCGCCTCCAGCTTATGCTTAAGATATATTTGAAGAACTTCAGGAAGGAATTATTCACTTACTATGGAGAACAAGGACATCGCCACTTATCAAGAGCACTGCGTTTGAGTGGATAAGGCTGTTCTTAGAAAAAATGCCCGACAATTATGGCGAAGATAGAGTTGGAATGATTACTTAAGAAAACCACTCACCTTATAAGGATGGCTTCCACCAATTATCCTATAACCCGCATATAATATAAAATATCTACTTAACCCACTCACCAATCCATTGCTGTCACGCCGCGATCATGCAGATGAAACTCATTGACTGGAGCTGTTGGATAGCGAAGGTCCCATTTCTGAATTCCTGGTGTCAACGCCAACTGACTACCTACGATCAGTGTCGACGAGTCACCAGGTTTCCAACAGATATCTGCCCAATCGCATCCACTTCCAAACTTCAAAAATAACAATTTAATTTCCTTCGTAACAAATTTTATCATCTCCGCTTCATATCAACCACAGCAACCAAGCCACCTTTATATTATGTTGGCAATATTACCCAATCTATGATAGCAAATTACCACTTGCCAAGAAAACGGCTCAAGGAAGAAAAAAAGGCCTCAAGAAAATTATAGCCACATACCTCTGCAAACTCGAGAATTGGGCCACCTGGTCTCCGCATGTCCCATAGGCTACCACGATGTGAAGACAACGAGACAACAATGTTGTCAACAGAACGGTTCCAGCGTACTCGTTTCACCTACAAAGCTTTCGCTCACACACAGCGAACACGAAAAACGCTGGTAATAGAAAAATGAGTTCAGACATTACACCCAAAATCCGATATATGAAGAAGAATACCTGATCTGAATATTAAAAGCTTAAAGTATAAATCACTTGCATTACATTAAACTACATACATTACCTGTAAGGAAGCAATAGGGAGTGCTATAGTATCTCATTCAAAAAATAAGTTACACTTCAAGAGCACAGAAAGATACGGTTCTGGTACCTGGTCGGCGAAGTTCGGGTTTCCTGGAGTAAACGGCGTGGTCAGATTTGTTAGATCCCACAGCAACAATTGAGCTGCACCTCCTGCAGAAATCGCCCATCTGTTGTCAACTGAGTAGTCCACTGACAGTACGTGACCATGGTGATCGCGACGAGAAGAAATTACAGATAGCGCGCCATCTGGAAATCCTAGTAAATCGATGGGAAAAGTCCTCAACTGAAAGCACAAATATAAACCTACCATTTACAAACTTGTGAGCATCAATGAAAACAACCGTGCCGTTTTCAGTTCCACCAAAAATAACACCTAAAGGGTGGGAAGACGATATAATTGGCACCCAAGAGAGCTCGTTAAACCTTAAAACAACTCAAGTACGTCCCAATCAAAAATTACAAATTACTACAACACCACATTTGAAGCTAAGGCCCGCTTCAAAAGCATATTCCGGTCCACTTTTCCCACGTTTTAAGAAATATTACCAGTAAATTACTTGTAATCGCACGGAGTATACCGTGGTTGCGCCGAGGTGTCTGGCGATTTCGAAAGAATTTCGTCGATAGTGATCAATCCCAATTGAGACTGGCGATTGGTTGCATTTGGATCGAAGTAGTGAGCATATTCAGCCGTTACCGCCCCATGAAAGTTGACAATTTTTTATAAAAAATAGTAAAATAAGTAAAAAATCAATGACGAAACACTTTTGATACAATCATTACATAACACCATGAGAAAAACACCTAGTTTTCCTCGTAAAATTTCGACGAACAGATGTTAAAATCAACGCTCTAAGGAGGAACTACGGAGGAAAGAGTTCTTTCTTCTGGAATTACCTTGAATTCGATCCCTGGAGGGCTCCAAGAGAATGTCTCCGGCCGTTGGCGTGCCGCTAACATCGTTTGCTAGCAGACCAGAGCCAGTCTATGTTATGCTACAAAGCGGTATAAGTAAATAATCTTGTAAATAACAACGAATAATATTTTGCAGGCGAGTTCCGCACTGGAGAATTTCAGAAAGTAATTTTATGCAAGAAATCCGCAACGATTACGAGATTCGTCAAGGCACTCGGCCTGAAGAACTGAGATCTCGATCAACAGCTTTTTTTTTACAAACGAACTATTGCTCATTATGGCAAAATATGGATTTTCACTGGATTCGATGCAGAGCAACTGCCTCGTTATGTAGTGGATAGCACGTGAGTGCAGGAAGCGGTAATCAGAGACTCGAAGCCCAACAGAGTTTCGGGTTTTGCTCATATCTAAGCACTCTTTGTGGACTTTAATAACGACGGAATATCGCAGTTTACAAAAATACAGTTTGGATCGGTGAGTGAAAAACACGGTCAAAGCGTTGTTGTCGTAATCACGTCTCATACGCAGTTCTCATTCTCTTCCTGAGAAATCCGGATTTCTCGTCAAAGAGGTTTTATCAAAAATTAATTATCAACTATTAATGAAGGGATGAGTTCCGTCATGTTGATAAAGATCTATAATGTGGTGATGGGATATAAGCATTCTCATTAAGAACTGTATATTGTTAAATGTAGATTACGTAGAACATTTAACCCTTTCACTTATCGTGAAAATAACCGTGGGATAAACCAGATTTGATCGCCAATCGTTCAAAACGTTCGGCTTTCGAGAATTGATATCATAAGGTAAACGAGCAATGAACGCCGTAATAGTTGGCGGTATAACTGGGTTATAAATGTAAACCAAAACGACGAGGTCAACAGATGTTTCTTTAAACCTCAGCGCAAAGATCAGGGCGATTGTTAAAACAGATCCAGGAGAACATGAGTCATATACTAGTCACGCACCGCTGATTGCATTGAAAAACATGGGATAAAACGTTTATCAATTGCATTCTGCATTCATCTTTATGAGGCATCATAAAGGGCGAATGAATGCGAATCTGGCCGATAAAATGACTTTCAGTGTCCTACCGATGTATTGAGTCAGTCCTGCTAGTACTGCTCTTCCAAACCAGAGTCTGCTACCAATTTTCCAACCTAAGATGGAAGCAGGGCTTCGCGAGCTCGAGGCCCGCGTGATCGAACCGTTGGCCACTTGTGTATTAGGGTGCACCTTTAACCATTGCGCTACACGCGTCTAGACGTATAAAAACATATGATGCGCCATACATTCGACTTTATTAAGCACCATTGGACGTGATCGAATGCATATTTATTCTATACGCGGCTTTTACAATGGCTCACGGTAGACTACCGATGTTTCGAGCTAGTGCTGCTATTCTCACAGACAAGCCTGATAGCAGTTTGCCGACTCAGGAGGGACGGAGAGCTTGGTAAGCCTGGGGCGCGGGATCGATACCATGTGTATTTCAGGGACTCTCCGACTACTGTGCTCTACGTTCACTTCAGCAAAATTCTATAGTGTCAATATTTGAGGTGAACAGAGTATGATGAAGATGCGATAGAGAAAGTGGAATGCGATTTAAGTAAAAAAGAACAAGGATATGCCGAATTTCGTTTTCAATACAGGTATTCCAGATTTTAAGTCGATGACCAAGTTATGCCGCCGTAGCATGCTCTAGTATTGTGCCAACTTTTTTATGTTGCTGATTAAGTGAATTTGGATTGTGGCCTGGTCCGATAGAAAACCCACCCCCTCATCCTTGGTTTTTATTGAATCAATCAATCCGAATGGGTGAAGGATTTAGTGGATTCGAACACGAGGTTGAAACACCGTGTGCATTGAGGGTGGTGCCTCTCTGTCTTCCCTAAGCTGAATAAATACCAAAGGAACTTGTTATGTCCACCATTTCCATGAAATATTCTCTACCTAAATAGTCATTCGATACATCTGACACAGCTGAAGTACTTTTATAGAAATATTGGTATAACACTAGTTGTAGAAAACAGGAAACCATTTCTTTCAGTCTGACACAGACACAAACAGTTTCCTGATCTTCATGACCGTTGTAAGAGCTGAATTGAACGCAAAGGTTGCAATGCATCTACAGAAACGATGCCGTTCATCTACAGAAACAAGGCCTAAACTCATTTCTCAAGAACAAAGCGCTTCAGATCTGCAACATCTTAATTCTATAAAAGTCTCGTCGCACGTTTACTTTTGTTCCTTTCCCTTTTAAGCAGCAAAGTTAAAACTCCTTCAAAAACGATACTTTTACTATCGGCGGTCGCCTTAACCGTCGTCGCTACGCATTTCCCTGATCCAGTCAATATGGAGCAAAGTACGTATATCGCGCAAATCTGCAAGTTTCATCTATTGTACTGGCAATAATAATCTTAAATGTTAGTTGTATTACTGGGAATTGGTTTGCTTTTTATTAAATGGGGTTTATTTGTGCGTAAATGGATAAAAGTAAAAGCTCTCGGCGTTGATCAATCCTTGATGGATGCGTTATGCATTCGACTTCATTAAGTACCGTTGGAAGTGACTGAATGCATATGTGGCCTTTACAATGACTCGCAGTGGCCTACCGATGTATCGAGCCAGTGCTGCTATCCTCCCAGAGAAATCCGGTACCAATTTGTCGACCCTGGAATTATAGAAGGCTTGGTGACCCACGGGCACGCGTATCGATCCCATTTGTGTGCTTCAGAGCACCTCCGACCACTGTACCACGTGCGCCCCTATTTAAGGGTAAAATAAGGTCATTTGCTGCGATGAAACCTGGTAAAAGTTCGTTTGGGTGCGAAATGATGAATTATTTGTACTGATTTCAGTGCACAATTATGAGGGTGAAGTGCACGAAATGCGTAATAGTGGTGTTCTTTTCTGCACTGGACCTATTTTAGTGCTGTATTTCTGTTCAGTCGATAGTTCACCCAACGTAGATGTCGTATAAGGAGTGTTTCATAAAAATCGATCCTCTACACTCGATTACTACCAAACAAAAAATGCTTTATGGACGAGTTGCTTCGCGGTAAGAGAGTTATGTCCAGAGATTTCGCTATTGTGCCTGTCTGAACATTAAAGTTCTTGTACTCGAACATTTACGGTAATCTATGCCCTACGGTGAGAAAACATCCCATTAAAGGGATTTGCATGGATATAAATCTAGCATAGATGTTTACTTCAGAGAAGTAGCTCGGTGCTGACACAGTGTGCACTCCTCAATGGGTTTCCTCGAAGTTTGTCTCTAGTAAAGAAATAGAATAGCACCTGCAAATACTGTGCAGTATGCTAGCTTTAAACCAGCTTTGTCCTTCTGGTGTGAAACCTTCGAATAGTGGAGATGTGAATGTTTGGATGCACACTGGATGTGGATACTGTACTGTTGCGGTATCCCTTCGTTCAAACGCTTCTCTATCCCTTCGGCATGCTACTAAGGTTTACGTCGTGATGTACATTACAGAACTTTGAAGTAACTCTAACCATGAAATATATACTCTTCTTTGTTAGAGTCTCATTTTACTTCGCATTTGTCACTGGATGGTTGCGTTTCCCACAATTGACCTTTTAAACTTGTACCAAATTAAAGGGACAAAATTTCTTTTCACATGCCCGAAAATCACTCAAGAAAAGTTGTATAGTATTAAAGCTCTCAAGTCAATAGCAAGGCTGCACTATTGTCCAGCAAAAGCATTCACCTGATAGAAATCATGCAAACATGACAGCAGCGAACATTGAGATGCATAAAGATAATCGCTTAGTGAGCTTCTGAAAATTCCCAGTATTCCAGAAAAATGGGAATTTTCATTAGATAGACCATGGATTGATTGAGCTTTTTGTTCGTTTCTGCAAACGATGGAAGCATCAGCATCTCTCCATAAATTGAGAGGACACATGGTGAGAGATTGTCCGGCAAGGTTCGGCGATATGACAGAAGATTACCTCTTCTAAGGGAGAGGAATTGGTTATATCTTCGTGATAGTTAACCTTCGCGTAATCGCCTAGAATAAAAAGATAGGCATTTTGAACCTCAAAAATTGGCAGAAGTGAAGCTCGTTCTTGGTGACGTAAAATAAAGGAAGCTGCCCGACAGCAAGTGTTTGTTGTTTCTATATAGTGTTGTATGACAATAAGCAGCCCATTTTAGGCTATTGGATCCATGAATAACGAAGCGAAGTGCTTCACGATATCAGCAAATCTGTGAAGAGTTGCGAGACAAATGGAAAGTTGCCAGAACATTCTTGAAGGGGAATAACAACGAAAAATCTTACCGTGTAGGTCATACAGCATTGCTTAGTGCTGTTAAAGGACTGGAATGAATCCATTTTTAAAAAGGTTTCAGGAGCCACTAAAATTTAATAATAAGGCGAACCTAGCTGGCCCTTCCACAAGTTTGACTTCCACTGTGGATTAGGAAATCAACCGCTTTACATTCGACGCTTTCACCGTTGGTGCTTTAAGTTCGTAATGTTGGAAAATACACATCCTCCATGACTTTTCTTAAAAGCAGGATTCACAAAGTTTTGCATCGGCTTTTATGACGTGTGTAATGAACAATACAATGTTTTTAACAGTTGTCCAGGTGTTTACATTGATGCATTTCATTTTCTTGTGTTTGCATTTTGTCGCTGATATTTGAGGCCCTCTTCCTAGATCTAGTACGATCCCAGAATGTTTACTGAAAATCAGGTATAACTATCGCAAAGATTCTACTGGAGCATACATATTCTACCGAAGCATAGATTTTCCTCTACAGCCCATTTGTGCGTGGTCTAGCACTTTCAGTGCCCTGTGACTTTGCTCCTTCATAGTCCAAAATAAATCAGGGTAAAATAAAAATGAATTAGAAAGACAAAACAAGGGCCACAGCGGTGCAGTGGGTTACATGGGAGTTCCGGGAAAGGGAACATGTTCGAATCTAGACTGGAGTAGAAGCCTAGGAAATATCTCAACATCATAGTTCGTGGTTGCACTTGACATTATACCCTGATGTGAAAAAGTGATAGGCAATAGATAAAAGTTAAACATTGTGATATCGACTGCAGCCTCACCTTAACTGGATTCAATGCCGATTTGTGCTCGCCAGATGGATCGCTTTGAGGCGTTATTGCTGAGGGTACCGTTTGGACACAAAGCCGGCTAAATGGCAAAGCAAAGGCTTCAATGGTCCAGTGGGTATTACGTGAGCTCTCGGAAAGGGTAATCGCGAGTTTGAATCTGACCTAGGGTCCCAGCTTTCCAAGCAACTCAGCATCATTGTGAAAATCGCAATGTTTTAACCTTCACTTACTACCTGTTGCTTTTTCATGATAGGGTACTGTGCGAAATATAATCGCAAGAATGCTGAGAAATAAGCAAAACGCGAAACTTCAGGTAAACTTCAAACCCACGCCTACCCTTTCCAGGGGCTCAAGTGCTTTCTAACGCACTGAGCGTTACCCCTGCTCGCCCCTTTCTCTTCGTTAATTCCTGCTCATATCCTAGTTTTCCGATTTTTGCTCATATCTCAAACGTATTGGTTGTATTTGGTTGTATTAAACATAACACCATGTGGGGAAAAACAACAAGTAGTAAGTGAAAATTAAACCACTGCCTTTTTACCCTATAGTCTCCGACGCTTTATAACCCATTTGAAGCTAAAACAGTACCCACCTTCCAATTTAAACCATTACCTGTCGCATCGCTTTAAACCATTTTACTAGTTGAAAGAGGAGCTATACTTACTTACTTGGATACTTGGACGGTCCGTCTTCACGAGTTGTGCGGACCCCAGCACATATGCCATTCGTTCCTTTCTCTCGCAATCGTAGTCCATGGTGGTGGTCTTGTTCGAGCATGGTATCGCTTGCGAGTCTCATACCGTGATCTGTAAAACAACTCCAGCTGCGAGTACAGCTGATTAACTTTGTTTACGAACACGTCCGCCCAACGTGTAGGTGGTCGCCCAAGGGGACGTTTGCATTCTCTTGGAGTCCACTCTACTGTTCTTTTTGTCCATCTGTCGTCTGTTCTTCTCATTATGTGACCGGCCCACTCTCTATGTTTGTGATCACTATGTTTCGCTCTCGATGTATATTCTCCTGGATCTCGAAGATGTGACAGATTTCGAAGGTCAGAACTTCGCATTCCGGCTAGATATTGAGAGTGCCGGTTATATGTTAGAATACATCGCTCAAGCGCTCTGTGAGTGGTGCTAATTTTTACTGTGTCGTTTAACTTCTTCTCCTCATTGTTCCCAAAAAAGAGGAGCTATTAAGATCCAGATATCCCTGCCAATAAGATACATACTGTATTGTTCTAGAATGATGTTGCTGTGAATCCTCACACCCCACATCACCTATTTCTTCCACCTCATTGCTCCTGGGTTCATACTTCGAAAAGGAAGCAAAGGAATAACCGGTATATCATCCAAAAAGAAACTATGTTATTTATCATTGTATCACATATGCTGGAATTTTTAGGGGTTCAATTTTCGCCATTAGTTTAGTAAATGTTCTAATTCTAAACGTACGTAGAAGTTAAACGACACAGTAAAAATTATGTATGTGATTAAGGAGATAAAACAAAGTTTTTCTTATAAATACATTATTTTCAGTCAAGTTGTTAATCCATGACATGCTATAACAATGACGAATTATCATCAATCATCGAAAAGCCGTGGCGCGTGTGGCACAGTGGTTGGAGGCGCACACATGTGGAATAGATTCCTGCGCCCATGGCCCACCAAGCCTTCCATCTCTCCGGGGTCGGAAAATCGGTACCAGACTTGTCTGGGAGGATAGCAGCACTGGCTCGATACATCGGCTGGCCACCGCGAGTCATTGTAAAGGCCAGATATGCATTCAATCGCTTCCAACGATACTTAATGAAATCGAAGGCATTGCGCATCCCTCAGGGATTGATCAACTCCGAAAGCTTTTCTCTCTTTCTTTCTCTCTCTCTCTCATAGCTCACCAAGCATTGGAGCGAAACACCTGTAACGGCACACAGCGCAAGAGTATGAAGAGCGTTCGCGGGAGTGAAGAATTGTTTGTAAAGTACCTCAATCTTGGGTAATTAAACCTTTATCCATATGCACATCCTATTTACACAACAATGAAATGAGATTTGTAATGTATGCACAACGAATTACAGGTGAGGTGGCTCAGTGGGTTTTTTACCTAAGAAATGGGCTAATAGAAGAAATGCGTTATTAACAATAGCGTAAGCACCAATGTAAGTGAGTAAGAGTGGAGAATTGCTTGTAAGGTATCTGTGAGCAACGAAAGTATTTAACTTATGTTAACACACACAACGTAATTACACGAGAATCAACGATAACATTAATGTATCAGCAATACAAGAACTAAGAATTACACTTAACATCATTAGGACCTAGGCAAATGAATCCTCAAGGAAAGATCAAGCGAGAGGGAAATAATGATGGAGTTGGCAACTGCGATCCCCAAGGCGTCGTCTGGCCAAATGACGGTGCTAGTGGGCGTGGCTACGTTCAAGGGAGCTGTGTACCCAATGGCCAGAACGGGACATGGACTCAGGGCACGTTGTGGTAGCGCGGTCTCTCTCGATCAATAGTGTGTATTATTCTCTACCTGGTAGAGGAATTCTCTACAACACCTATACGTTACAGATTTTTCAATTATTCGACCCAACAACTTATTCGGATTAGAGAATCGAGCATTTACGAAGCAATGACTGACTAAATAACTTGTTCCTGCGCTGCAGTAACTATCTGCAGAACATACTCTGAAGATCGAATTTCTATAAACCTCGGAATAAATGATCGATATATGCATTTGTATTCTTACAAACTGGCCTTGTTGAGCTGACGCGTGGGTGGTATCAGTTGTCGTTGTCATTGTTGCTGCTGTGGTTCGATGGCTGAAGTTTTGGCGACTTCGCCTTCTTAATGCCCTGGACGTTATTCTATGTAGCGATGTTCATATATTTCAAAAATCGACCTTTCCTTAACCACAGTATGACTTATCAACATATGTTGCTCCATTAACAGGTTAGCACGAGGATGATAAACAGTTTTATTCGGCTAATGTTTTCACGTCTTCGTCTTCTTCAGATGCGTTGGTCCAAGTCGATCTCCACAGTCTTTCATACTATTGATGTGGTGTCATCTTCTTCTCATCGACTCGGATCTTTCTCAGTGGAGCACTGCTTCAATGAGACAACATCACACGACGACGCCCTTTTAAAAAAGACTGTTGTTGTTGATAGTAGTGATTGTCCATCGATAATAATTCGTTTTCCACGGACAATAAATCTCACAATGGTCGGTATCATTATCAACCGCTACTAAGCGTGACAGTATTTCAAGATCCTAGCTGAGGTGATGTTGTCTCACCTAACCCTTAAAAGAAATCAACGTCCAAGACTTTAAAAACGTTTTGCATAATTTTCAAAAACCCAACAATGAACAGAAGGAGAATGCCTCACCATCACACGTGACCAACGCCTTTTTCAGATTGACTTTTTGACATGGGTGAGTCTCATTAGCAATCCCATGTGAACAAGACGCGGAGAGTCTCACTCGTAACAGCAGTGAGTAGTTTTTGATCAAAATGGCGTTTATTTATACGTTAAATCCTTATTAATTTCATAAATATTTTGTCGAATTTTACGAATATCGTTGCATAAAATATGTCCAGGCTCAGAAGAAGGCGAAGTCGTCGAAAAGTCGGCCATCAAATCACAGCGACAACAACAACGGCGACAGCTATAACTGATACCAACTGATATCTTCTTGTCAACTAGTCAAGAGCAGTTTGTAAAAATAAATGTGCACACCTGCTAAAGTGCTGCAGTGTTTTTTGGTAGATTAGCCACAGTTTCATCTAGGTACAATGCGAGCATCCACATTCATTCGGGGTTGAAGAAATGATGCCAGGTTACTCTATGCTCAGCTGCCGTCTTCTATTTTGTAAAAAAGAACACCGGCCTGTCATGAAAATCAGTGAACAACCCAGACGGTTATTCCATGATTTTCGGGAGAGTCGCACTTAGAAGCATTCAATAAAATTCATAAGGAAGACCAAAAATCCCAAAGCAGCGGACAAATCCAAGAAATTCAAGAAGCCGTATCTTGTAAGCAAAAGTCTGTAGACTGTATCGGTTTATAATCCAGTTATTAGAGTTCTTCACCAGATTAAATGTGTTGGCATAAATTCGAGAGTGGTGTTTAGCCTCGTCTCCTATGCACTGATATAAATTGATGTGTGGCGCTTTGATGGGACACAACTCAAGCACTCGAATGAATGCCACAGCGGAAATCTTGCTTTTATGCATTCAAGGCTTCTTCTTCTTTAACAACATGACATCTCATGAAGCCTCTCTAGCTTTCTCTTAGTTGCTAGGATTCGTCTTATCGAAGCACTAGTTTATTACTATTTTAATTCTACAGTGCCCGCAATGACTTTGCTTCCAAACTTCTCTGATTGAAAATCATTAAGATGGAATTTCCTTTTATTGAATAATCATGAATCAAATTCCAACCTTTTTATTTACTGCCTGTTCTTTCTAATGTTAAGGTATGCTACGAAATATAACTTTTATAATGCTGACATATTTCCAAAACTCTGGACTGCAGATGTCTGCGGCTGGAAACAAACGTGTTATTACCCTTTCCGGGGGCTAACGCGTTCACTACCACATCAGGCGGGTCTTTCAGTTGGTCTGTCTCTCAACTAGTTCTATCGACCACTACCATCAGCAATCACCCGTCAGCATGTATCAAATTATTTTTAAAATGACAAAGCTTACCTTTCCGCTTACTGAATGCCAATTACAACTTCTCAGTCTCTTAGAAAATCCGAATTCATTTATCCAGTCTGCATCGCAGTGTTTTATCCCACCCTATAAGCAACTCCTCAATGTTTTTTGTTATAGGAAGCAACTGCATCGCTTATGAATCCATCAGCAGAAAAAGCAGAGGTCGTTGAAACATACTACCTTTCGACTGTGATTATAACTTTACCAATTCATATTGTAACATTTCTATTTATTCTTGTTGTGTTCGTTAGTATTCTACTCACTACACGTCTACATGTGCGCCCTCGACGATTATTTGCTATCAACTGTGGATTTTCTCTCATCTCTTCATTATACGACCTCGCTTTTGATATTGGCTATTTAGTGATCTTTAACAGACAGGTAAAATCGCCTCCCACTACGTTATTGGAAAAAATTCCTAGATCATATACTGATGATTATAAGAACACTCGCAGTAGCGACGTAAAGGTAGACAAAGTGACATTATTCATGAAGCAATGCAAGATGAGAGGTATGGCGTTCAAAACGTCATTCCATTCTTAGTCTCAGTGCCTACCTTCACCATACCACCTGTCGGCACGTTGATCGCCGACTGACTCGAGCGGACGCCAATAAATCTTCCATTTCTCCCTATCGGTTGCAAGAGTGGGCCAGTAGGTCCTGCCCTCCATTGGGACTAGTTGAGCATCCTATCTTTCTTCTCCAATTTTGTTAAAGAACTCTGACCATTGGGTGGTGGCCTTCCTGCAGTACGTTTGACATCCCAAGGAGCCCAATCACTATTGGCTCCTGTCCATCGGTTATCGTTAACTCACACTACGTGTGCGGCCCAATTTATCTTCGGCAGTTTGGCGTATAGAACGGCATCTTTGATTTTTGATCGTTGACGCAGGTCGGAGCTTCGAAGTTCTTTCCCTTACTTTTGTGATGCGGTGTACTCGCAGCATCGTCCTTTAGACTATAGGTTAAATAACGTTGAGTGACCTTTTGTCCTACTTAACCAGAGACCAGGGTTCTGACGCAAAGTTGAGGCAGAAAAAATGGTGAAGTCGAGTAGCTGGACACGGAGTTTGACGTTCTTCGTCATTCCCATTACATCCTCGATGGTATTGAAAGCTTCCAAAGCCACTTACTTTCTCTCGGTCAATTCTGGTACTAACTCGTTCACCATGTTAATTTTTAGACCTAAATATGCGCACTATTGAGATCCTTCTTAATAGGGATCCCGAACTGATTAGTCGCGAGGCTTTGTGGCGCGTCCCCAAACTGCGGATAGGGTGTTAATCGCGGACCAAAAGCGACCTTTGCCTCCCTGAAAAGCAGGTGGAACCTGGGAATGGGTTCGCTGTTTCTGCTGCGCCAATTTGGCACATACTCCGCATTTACGAGGCGTATTCATGCACGTGTGTGTGTGGGTGCGCCCAAGTTTACGCAGATTGTACTCTACGAGTAAATTCGACTAAAAGCCTACAACCAAGTGACAAGAAAATATACGGGAGACTGCTAGGAGTCGCCTCCAACAAAGGAGCTCCGCGTTCACCTTGGGAGAGACTGGCAAGCTACTCGTGAGTATACTCAGCCCCACGTCAAGAGCACAGCAAGCTATACGTGGGCAACACAATGCTAGGCACAATAAAAGAAACGGGCGTCATTCCCCCGACTCCGAAGCAGCACCCAATTCGGCAGCGTTGGGTAGAATGAGTACGGAGAGGGTGCTAAAATCTCAGGGCCAATGGAAGCAGCCAAGATAGCGAAGAACGAAGGTGACAGATCTGTATCTACAATGCACGTACACTGGCATCCGAGTCCTCTATAGAGGATTTGCTCATGAAAGCAAGAAAGATAAGGTACGACGTCATCGGCCTGGCCGATACCAGACGACGCCACCCATTCAACGCTATGAGAAGAAGAAGGAGAAGAACTGTTCCTCGGAACATGCGACAGTAGAGGCGTAGGCGGCGTCGGCGTTCTCGTCAACACGAGTTTGTCCATGAACATCGATTCATTCGAACAGCTTAGAACCCAAATTGGACGTTTATGATTAAAAAATGTGGATCAATGCCATCTTAAACAGCCTTCGTCGTTTACGCGCCGACATCGAACTATGACGAAGAAGAACCCGAAGCGTTCTATATGGATTCGGAGACGTTCTGCAGATAAGACCATACATTCTTCAAGGTGATTATTGGAGATTTCCATGCCAAGATTGGGCCAACAAGAACGTCTGAGGAACGTCTCATTGCGACCCATGGATTAGAATGAAACGAACACGGCTAGCGGCTCTCTGGGTTTATCATGACGGCCAAGACCATCCACAGTAACACGCAATTCCACAAGCCTCACCCTCAACGCTCGACGTGGGAATCTCCAAATGGAGAGTACCATAACGAAATAGACTAGATCATAGTAAACAGAAAGTTTTGCCTAACCGATATCGCCGTTGTCCCAAAATTCTATAGGGGATCAGACCAGCGCCCCTTCGTGCAAGTTTCCATTTCTGGCAGGAAGGAGAAAAGCCGCTAAATTCAAAAACGAAATCCCAAAACCACTATAAATTGGTACTTAATCAATTCATTAGTCGGCTGCTGGGAAGATGCTGTTGTCGATAACACCGACGAAGAATACGGTCGATTCATTCAACATCTCTGCGCTAGCGCTGTGAAAGCTGCGAGTTTGAAAACCACCGTGAGACTACTTCCTCCAAAAACACTCGAGCTGATAAGCAGACGTGGAATCGCACGAGCTGCAGGCAACCGCGAACTAGCAGCCCAATTTGTAAAACAAAAAGACAGTCGATAAAAGAGGATCTCAAAGAAAGAAGAGCAGCAGTAATGGTCGAAGCTGCAGAGGCAGGGAAAAGCATTTGCAAAGCCCACCGAAGCTCCGTCAATTACAAGATCAAGCTGGTTGCACTCCGACGGGGAACAGTTACAACATCCAGAAAGCAATGGAGAAAGTCATTCACGAATACTACTCAGATCTCTTCAATAGCCACGTTCACCTTCCGTCATATGAAATAAAAGAGGATGGATATGTTATGCCACTTTTTCTGGCTTCCGAAATGCGATATGCCATTTCGTCGGTGAAAAATCAAACAGCTCTATGCCCGGATAGGGTAAGATCGAAACACCTGAAGAACTTTCCACCAGTTCTCATGAACACAGTGGCGCGGCTGTTTACACATTGCCTGTCTGAATACAAGGTCCCTACTTAGTGGAAGACCAGCAAGACTGTGCAAACGTTCAAGAATGGTAACTTCCACCATATCGGCAGCTATTGCCCAATCTGCTTGCTGCTTGCCGTCTACAAATTTTAACTCGAGTCACCCTAAACAGGATTGATAGAACACTGGACTAACGACGGCCATGTGAGTAAGCAGGGTTTCTAAGACGATTTAGTGCGATGGACCACATCTACACGATAAAAACGCTCACTTAACTATCGCGAGAGTACAAAAGACCGCTCTGTCTCACTTTCATCGATTTACTGAAGGCCTTTGATTCTACTAAGATAGAAACAGTACATGAGGATTCTTCGTGAGCTGTACAAAAATTTTACAACCGAGATATCACCATTCTACAGCGATGTCAACGTTGAGGTCAAAAGAGGAGTTAGGCAAGGTGATACAATCTCCCCAAAATTATTTGCCGCCACCCTCGAAAACGTAATGCGAACATTGAAATGGGATAACATTGGAGTGAAAATCGATGGTTATCAGTTACACCACCTTCGCTTTGCTGATGACATCGTCCTTATAACACCAGACATTAGCCAAGCGGAACGTATGCTTGCGGACTTCGATAAAGCGTGTGGAAAGATTGGTCTACGATTAAATCTAAAAAAATTACGAAAACGGTGTTCATGAAAAACGGATTGGTCTCGTATGCCCGATTCGCGCTCAACGGAACGATTATCTCCGAATGCTCCAGTTATGTCTATCTAGATCGGGAAATCAATATGATGAACGACTTAGCTCCAGAGCTGTGCAGAAGGAAACGAGCGGCTTGGGGAGCTTCAAGAGCATCGAGGATGTAGTGAAGAGAACAAAGAACATCCGACTCCGTGCCCACGTTTTCGACTCAACGGTTCTTCCTGCCCTAACGTATGCGTCAGAAACCTGGTCGCTGCGCAAGCAGGATGAAAGATCACTCAGCATTATCGAACGCGCAGTCGAAAGGACGATGCTAGGAGTATCCCGTTCACACAAGTAAGGGATGGGATCCGAAGCTTCGATCTTCTTTAGCGATCTAAAATCGAAGTTACCGTTCCTCACGCCAAGCAGTCGGAGATGAGGTGGGCCGGACACGTAATGCGCATGAACGACAATCGATAAACAGAAGCCGCTAGTAACTGGACTCTTCGGGATGTCAAACGCTCTGCAGGAAGACCGTTGGTTGAATGGTCAGAGTTCTTTACGAAGAGCATAGAAAAAAGACATGATGCCCAGCGAGTCCTTAGAGCGAGCAGAATCCACTGAGCTGCTCTTGCACGCGGTATGGAAAAATGGGAATTTACTGACGCCCGGTAGAGTCACTCTACGAACAATGGGACTATAGGTGATACAGGTGAAATATAGGTAACTGTAGCACTCGAATATATTTATTCCTCGAGCATGAATGTGGCGTACGAAACCATTTCGCACGTACATAGTTTTTGTAGATCAAGTCGAAGATCCCTTCCAACGGTTTACCGTCTCGTCGTGGGTGGGAGGTGTTCCTGGGTGTCAGGCTGCGAATTACAGCAGGTGGATTCATTCCTCCGGCAGGGTCTCCCAGAGAAGGAGTCTTGCATTCCTACCAGGAATCTCAGCTAAGAGTAAACCAATGGCAGAGTCCACTACCGTCTTGGTATCAAACTAGTCGCACAGTGGCACCTCCATCTGTCCCCAAGGGCGGCGACTGACTATGGTGGTGACAAATTGTCGTAGATTTTCGTCTTGCTAACCTTGGGCTCCATGAAACGACAATGGCTAAACCAGCAAAACACTGAAAAATGGAAAATTTGCAGGGTCCGCGCAACTAGCGAAGACGGCTCTCCAACTATCCAAGACCAATCCTCCAAGTCGAAGACCAATCTTTTCACAGGCTTTGTCAAAGTCGGCAAGCATTCATTGCGCTTGGTTAATGTTTGATTTTGTAAGAACGACGTTATCACCGAAGCAAAGATGGTGTAATTGCCGACCATCAAATTTCACGCCCATATTATCCCATTCTAATCGACGCATGAAGTTCTCGAAGGTCGCAGTAAATAATTTTGACGAGATTATATCGCCTTGTCTAACTCCTGTCTTTACGTCGATATTAATATCATCATAAAGTGGGGATATTTTGGTCGTGAAATGTTTATATAGATCACGTGGAATTTTGTTTTGAATTAGGACGAACTGGTCGCGCAAGTCTGCGATGACTGCGTTTTCTTAACTGACTCAAAAGCTTTCATTAGATCGATGAAAGTGAAACAGAGCGGTCTCTTGTACTCTCACGATATTTCAATGAGACCTGTTATCGAATGGATGTTGTCTAATGTACTGAATCCTTTCCGAAACCGTGGTTTTCACAAGAGTGTCCTTCGTCCAGTGTTCTGCTAATTCTGCTCGAGATGAACCCAGCGAAAAGTTTGCAGACTAAAGACAGATTGGCCGTTACTTGCCAATTTCGTGGCGATCCCACTTCTTGAACAACAACACGGTCTTGTTGGTCTTGCACTGAGTAGGAACAGCTTGAGTAGCTTCTTGTATTTTAACAAGTAACATTTAGTCAGCCCAACCAGTGTGTTTCTGAGAACTTTGACGGAAGGTTCTTCAGGCGTTTAGATTTTAATTTGTCCGGATCTGGTGTTTCTCCATTCTTCACCACTGAAATGGGATATCGTTTTTCGGAAAGGAAAACCGTTGGAACGACATACCCATCTTTGTTTATTTCATATAAGAAGACGTGGTTGTTGAAAAAAAAATCTGAGACCGAGTGAATGATTTTCCCCATCGCTTTTCTGGAAGCTGCACTGTTCTGTCTTGGTGTCGGAGTGAAATCATCTTGGCTTTGTAATTGGCGAGGTTTCAGTGGACTTTGCATATGTTTTTTCCAGCTTGAGTAGCTTCATTATGAAACACTCCACTGGAAGACTGTCACGTCCAGTGTTGAGAGTGGTGCATCTGGAATTGCAAATTGCCATGAATGGTCTTGGTAGTTACGATAAATTCAAACAGTAGCTTACACTGCTTTTTCGATTCTAATCCTTAGCTCCTAACGTGATTTTTTTCAGGCGCTCTCCTGAATCCAATTTTAACATTAATTAGCATTAAAATTTCCAATGATGGCCTTAAAACGTATGGTCTTTTCTGTAAAACTTCTCCAAGGCCATATAGAACGTTCGGACTTTGCCTCGTGAAAGCTCAATGTCGGTGCAAAGGCAACGAAGATTGTCAAAGCCGGTACTGATCGACGTCGCTTTAACCGTGAACGGCCGTCTCCGGCTGTTAGCTGTTCGTGGCGGAGCTCGTGATGACGAGGATACCAACGCTGCTAAGTCCTCTACTTCGTATATTCCGTGGAACAGTTCTTCTCAAGTGTCACAGACGGCGCTAAAGAGATGGCGTCTTTTCGTCTTGATCAGTCCTATGACTTTGTGCCTTATCTTTTTTATCTGCGTAAGTATTCTATTGAGGACTCAGGTGCAATTGTGCATTCTAGGTACAGATCGCCACCTTGATCTTTGCAGTTTAGGCACTCGAAATGGTCCTGAGTTTTTACAATTCTCTCAGAGTTCGATGTTTTATTTCAATAAGCAGACACGAGGTTGTTATTACAGAATTTATTGGAATGCAGTAGCTGACGTTTCGGCAGTTTCGCCTTCTTCAGAGCCTGGAAAAGTCAAATTGAGATGTCATCTACTCAGCCAAACACTTTCATAACCTCAGCAGATAAAACTTAACAAATAAATTTGTATTCGCATAAGAAACAGCTTCAGGAGATAAACAGAAACAGCTTTTCAAACACCTACCGTTTATTTCTTGTATCTAAGTTAGTTAGTGGATAGCAGCCGCACCGAGTACTACATGGGCGAGGACTGTGCCTGTGTCAGGTTATTGGATTAGCCTGAGGTATGGCGCCAGGTCACGCGTGATGACAAGATACTCCTCCTTGCGGTTCATTTTTGGATATTTGGAATTGATCCAAAACGCTTCAAGAGTTTTACTCGCTGATGTCTTTGATTCATGCGTGAGGATAGTGACTCCTACTTCAAAATCTTCTCCGTTATGTTCCTGCATCCTTTGCGCGCCTAGTGAGCTCTGAGTTGTCCTTCCCAACGCCGCCGTATCGGGGACTCATCCAAGGCCAGAAAAATGTGGTCATTTTACTTCACTGTGTCCACTCTTTTCGTACCCAGGAACAGCTTGCTGAGCTCAGAACGTGGGATCTAGATATACTCAGGAGTACCTTGCCACTCTTTCCCAGAGTATACAGAAGATTAGTTGCTCGAGGCAACTCCTAATCACCTCTCATGAACTTCCTTGTCTCTTGATTCCAGGCTTTAGGGCAAATCGACTCTTAGAATATCACCCATATAAAAGAGAACACACCCACGCACGTACGCATGAAAACATCACCGTGAACACAGAAGGTATGTGGATAGTCGGCGCAGCAAAACAGGGAGTTTGTTTCTTAGATCTACTTGCGTCTTAAGGAATCATGTAGTCGCTTTTGGTCTGCGGTCAACCCCTAATACGCTACCCGGGGATGAGTCGTGGCCTGGAGACCAGCTGGAGTAAAATCTCCCTATGAGAGAGATCCATTGTTTCACCAAGTGGCATATAAAAAGATAAAGACATACATGTATTGTAAGTGTCCATCATAAGATTGGTTGAAGAGTTCTTACTGTACCTTTTTACTACTGAGCACAAATCGCTGTAGTATTTGATGATTTAAACTTTTCTAGGCAGAGATGATTCCGAACAAGAACACTTTTATTCGAGGTGGTATCAGAATTTTTAAAAAGATTTCAAATAAACGCTAATAAATGCTGCTCTCAAGCTTTTATTTTGAAATATGGTTTTCCATTTCAGATTAGCGTGCAGACATGTTCCATTATTAGAAATTTCGTCTATAATCCTATCGCAACACAAGGTTTTGTTGATGCATTGGAGCGCTTTTGCATAGCGTTCTTTGACTATGAAATGTCAACGATTACGTGAGTTTTCACTGATGGTCTTCTTTTATTTATACACAACCGATTCCACCAATACCATTTATTGCCCTTAAGTGCATAAGCACGTCAGAATCGAATTCAAGCATAACTGAAACCTGCCTGAAAATCTTAGAAAGAATGGTCCTATTTTATTAGTCGAACTAAACTTTATTCTTAGCTAGCTCGGGATCCAGTGCGTTCTTCTCTTCTACGCGCCAAGTGTGCCCATTAAACTTTCTTCGCTCACTGAATTGGAGAAGCATCTTGCTTTTCATAGGATGAGGCGATTTCTCCGTATTGCTTTCTGGTTACACGGTATTCTGTGACTGCTAAATGACGTGCGAGATATATCCGTCATCGAACTAGTCTCGCCCCTCAGTAATCATGGAAAGGCTAAAGAAGTTATTGTAGAAGAGCTGTCAGCGAAGCCTCGAATTTTGCCCTGGAGTGTGTAAAAATCTTTTCGAGAACTATTTTTTCTGCTAAAAAATGAACTGTTTCAGTGTATTTTCACTCTACACTGTTTTTCCAATGATTTGTGTTAGTATCGCTGTCTACAATACATTTATCTCTACCACTTTTCTACAAACAGACGAGTTTTGTGCTATGGTACGACGTAATAAGTGGGCAAATTTCTCACTTGTTCTCATCCAGTGGTAAGTATGTAGGATCATCGACCTGATAAACAACTGTTGCTTACAAAAAAATTTCAGGGCTTCAGCTGCCCTCGCTTTTCTAGCTTACATCGCCATTTGGAAAAGGGTGAAACGCAAAACGATGAACATAAGAATGCTTCCTGCGTTTCCAATGACATACGAACCCGTGGAACTGGTGAAGACCTATAATGTTTTCTTTCACTTGTAAAATGGTTCAAAAAAAACGGCAGAATCACAACTGTATAATGTTATCACTACTCGTCATTAATAGACACTAGAAATATGGAAGCGGATCCTGAAGGAGGAGTCGGAGGAGGTGAGGAAATCGCTCAAATCCTCTGTTTAAGCCTGAAAAATTGAAAAATCGAAATTAAAACGGGTCCGACAGCATTCGCATCGCTGCCAAAGGAGGCGGGATGGAGCCGCAAGGGTGGTCTACAGTAGTATTTCCACGGGTGGTCTGAGTCAATGGTAGTCCGCGTGGAAAACTTTGGTCGAATAACAAGAATAATCGCGAGAGTGGTCCACACGTTGTCTAGGAGACCTAGAGTATTTTTACGGATGGTCTGAAGGCTGACAAACCCGAAAAGGCCGCCGGATACGGCGGCGAGGACGGGGCGTCGCAATCGACGGGGATGAAATAGGGCCGGAGGAGGCAGGACGGGGTCTCAAGAATGGTCTACCGTAGTATTCTCAGCATTTGCTCTTCGCTTATTCATTTATTGAAAAACGAATGCTATTTAAAAGAAAGAAAGCATAAACACGAAGGTGGCGTGCATAAATAAATAATAAATTAGAAACAAAACAAAGCAGAGTAATGTCATTGTAGCGGCAGCGATAGTGCAGTGGTTAGTGATGTAATCGATCAGGAAGCTAAGGCGCTAGTTCGATCTCGCCCCAATGCTCTCCTCCAACCCAGGTGGGAATGCCCTAGCCGGCTATCTATAAGATTGCAAGGAGAATTGGCTCAACCAACATTCTACGAAATTCAAACAGAAGATGAAATTTTTAGCACACCTTGAAAAAATATGCAAAATGGTCGAGGATTATTGGGAACGATGAAGGCGAGGAAATCGAACCGAATGTAAGAAGGCATCCGCATAATAGATGTGATGAAGGGTCACGCAGAATCTAAAAGTAAATATATTATTGTAAACCGAGACTTTCACTCAAACTCATTGTGAATGATCGATGTACCGTAGTCCAGAGTGTAGGGCTCTCATGAAGATGAAGGCGTTGAAACGTTTGTCGAATAAGTTTTTGATAGTAACCCCGTGTTAGTTTATCATTGAAGTACGACACAATAAAGTGGAGTGTTTAGTGTATCAAACGCTACTACTGGGACCCTGCCGTCGTTCGAGTGTTCTTCGTTTGCTGTATGCTACCACTAGTTCTTTCCCTTCCAAGTGTAGTGTACACATTTCTGAGTGAATATTCGATTTATCGGAACGACGTGAGTTGATTATCACAAATATCTTCCAGGATTTTGCTTCGACATTATGATCTGTAGGCTGTTCTCTTACAGAATGTTTATTTTAATGAAACATCTCTTTTTGCTCCAATATTTTCTGTTTAGATTCTAAACGTTCTTGTTATAATCGTTCTCGACTTGATAACTCCACTAACTTTAATTGCTTATATCTACTGTATTTCACATATTCGTCTAAGCCTCGCTGATTGTGTCTGTTGGAGTGGAACAGAATACACAAGCAACATAGAAAAATGTGTCTTGAAATTATCTGGAACAGTCAATTCTCGAAACGTATCACAACGCATGCAGTAAAAGTACAAATGAGCGGCACCATTATGGAACAAACTTGTTCAAGTGTCCCTACTATCCTCTTTCATTACAACAGAAAGCTTTACGCACGTTTCTCAGTGGACTGAATAAATGCTTGCTGTATTTTCAGTACGTTTCGCTCCACAAGTCGTGATAACTGCGGATTAGTAGAATGTTTTCAAAAACAAACTGTTGTTGTTTTTGTTCTCGCTGTTGCTGTTCTTTTCGTTATTGTTCGATGGCTGACTCATCGGAGATTTCGCTTTCCTCAGATCCGTGCTGTTAAGAGTAAGGCCTACAACAATGACAATTCATACCAACATCGCATCAACTCAACAAGATCACTTCATGAAGACATAGGAATAAATATATCTGTTTTTAAAATAGTTTGTATGACCGTAAAATGATATCATTCATAAAAATCTGTATTTTAACCGTAAGCAAAGTCTTAAAAGTCTGTTGATCACTTGATAGACATCATATTTCGTTACACCTCTACGGAACAAATATAGGATTCGTGCTAATTCCATTCATGACGTGGAATATTCGGAAAGCTCAGATGCAAATGGATTAGAGCGGTGCTCCATTGAAGGAGATCCGACTCGGTATGACAGCGTAGATACCAGAACGACTGTAGGGCATCAGCTCGGATAATCGTCCCTGATGAAGACGAAGACGTCGAGAAATCAACCGAACAAACGCTTTATCAAGCTCGTGTTAGCTTAACAATCCAAGAAGATGTTGATTGTTACTGCCGATGTTAAATGACAGTCGGATGGGAAAATATTTTACAAATAGCCGACCAATGAGCTGAATAAATCCCAGTTTGTGATGGTTTTGGGGCTTCGTTCTTTTCAGCTTAGCTGCTTTTTCCCTCCTTCGCAAAAAATTAAATCTTGTACGAAGGGCCGATAGTTTTATACTGTGTATTATTTTGAGAAAAAGCGACATCGGTTAGGATGAACCTTCGATTTATTGTGATGTGGTCTATTTCTTCGTGGTACTCTCCACTGAAAGACCACCGTTCACCGTAGAGAGTAAGGCTTCCACAACTGCTTGTTACCATGGATGGTCATGGTCGTCATAATAGATTGAGACAGCTGCTCACCCTACTCGTTCCATTCTAATCGGTACGTTACAATGTGACGCTCCCCAAAAGTTCTTCTGAGTACAATTTTACCTTTAGAATCTCCAATGATGACCTTGAAGAATGTATGGTTTTCTCTATAGAACTTCTCCAAGACCAAATAGAACGCCTCGACTTCATCGTAGTCATACTAAATATCGGTGCGTAAATAACGAAGAGTATCAAAGCCAGTATTGATCCAGATCTCTCCAGCCCTAAACGCCCGGTTCGAGTTGTTGATTTATCGAATGAATCAATATTAATGGCGAAAGTTCTGGTGAAAAAAACGCCGACACCACCGAGTCATCTGCTGCCACATGTTTCGAGGAACAGTTTTTCTCCGGTGCCATAGACGGCGTTATTTGGATAGTGTCGTCTCGTTTCGACCAATCCGGCTACATCGTACCTTATCCTTCTTGACTGCACGATCAAGTCTTCTAATGAGGACTGAGATACAAGTGGGCATGCATTCTAGGTACACATCGCAATCTTAATCTTTGCGATTTGGGCACCCAAAATAGCCCGGAGATTTTAGGACCTTTTTCTTACTTCTACGCAACACAGCCGTATTGGAGGCTCCTTCTGGATCAGGCGAATGAGGCCCATTTATTTTAGTGTGTTCAGCTATTGATACCGACGTATTGCTTGGAAAGAAGCTCTAAAAGTTGGGACTGGGTGCACACACGAGTAGCTTGCCAGGTTCTCCAGGAGTACACGCGGTGCCTATTTGTTACAAAAGACTACTTAGCTCCTCCCATATACTTTCTTCTTACTTAAATGCGGTTTTCTGACCGAGTTTATCGTAGGATGCAGCCCTTGTAAACGAAAACACAGACTTGCAAGCATGCCGGAATAGATAGATCCTCGTAAATACGAGGGACATGCGATAAATGGACTCAGCAGGAACAGGGAGCCCATAGCACATAGTCTACCTGCGTCTCAGGAAAACAAAAAGTTGCTGTTCGTTCGCTATTAACCTCCGACCCGCCACGAGAGCCCGTACCACGTTGCCTTGCGTCTGACCGACAAAGAACCTCTGTGAGAGACCTCCGCGGCTTTCTCTCTATCGCCCGTAACTGGTAGTATCACATATATTCCGGTTGGTCGTCGAGTGAATCGAGCAGACGACAGTAAATTTCCATTTTTTCCTGCCGCGTGCAAGAGTAGCCCACTGGGTTCTGCTCGCTCTAGGGACTCGTTGGGCATCATGTATTTCCCTTATCCTCTTCGTAAAAAAACTCTGACCATCGGGTCGATGGTCTTCCTGCAGCACGTTTGACATCCCGAGGAGTCCAGTCACTGACGGATTTCTGTCCGTCGGTTGTCGATCATGGCATTACGTATCCGGCCCACCATATCTTCGACTGCTTGGCGTAAAGAACAGCACCTTGATTTTTGATCGCTGACGCAGGTCGGAGCTTCGGGTCCCTTCCCTTACTTGTGTGAAATGGGATATTCCTAGCAACTTTCTTTCGACTGTGCGTTGAAAAACTCTGAGTAATTTTTTTTTCTGTCTATGTAGCCACCAGGTTTCTGACGCATACCTTAACGCAGGAAGTACCGTTGAGTCGAAAAGGTGAGCACCGAGTCGGTTATTTCTCCTCATTACATTTTCAAGACTCTTGAAGGCTCCCAAGCCGCTTGTTTCATTCTGTTCAACTCTGGAGCTAAGTCGTTCATCTGAGAGTGAATGGGGCATATGAAACCAATACGCCCCTCATGAGCATCATTTTTGTGAAATTTGATCGAAGACCGATCTTTCCACAGGCTTTATCAAAGTCGGCCAACGTCCCGTGTTCCGCCTAGCTAACGCTTGGTGTTATAAGCACGACGTCATCAGCAAAGCGAAGATAGTGTAATTGCCGACCATCGATTTTCACTCCCATATTCTCCCACTGCAATGTTCGCATGACGTTCTCGACGGTCGCGGTAAACAATTTCGGCGAGATGGTACCGCCTTGCCTAACCCATCTTCTGACGTCGATGTTAATATCTTTGTAGAATGGTGATATCTTGGCTGTGAAATTTTTTATTTTGTTTTTATAGTCGACTATAGTCAGCTATTCTTACCTTCCTCATTGGAAGTCATGTAAAAAAGCGGTGAGTTTTTCGAGAAGCTGTTGATCATTTAATTATCACAGAGTTTTTCGTCTTTTTGTAACTGTTACAGAAGTCTTTTTACTTCTGTTTAGCAAACACGAGGTGTTATTTTATTTCTTTATTTACGTACAAGCTGACGTTTCGGCGGATTTCGCCTTCTTCAGAGCCTGGAAAGGTCACGTTGACTGCAATCTACATGGCCAAACACCTCCATAACCAAACAGAGAAAATGCTAAACCAAAATTGCAATTACATTGAACACAGAGTCTTTGCACACTCACCGCTTTCTATGAGCCTTCCACTTAATATGTTATGTGGAGACCAACCGCGCAGTGTTCACATGGAAACGTAATGTGCCCGTCCCATCAAAATAGCAGTCTTATATACTGCCCAATATCACGCGTGATCATGAGGCATTCCTCCCTGCGGTTCATTTTCGCATTCTTGGAATTAATCCAGAATGCCTCGAGAATTTTACGCGCTTGTGTTCTCGATTCTTGCACGACGATCGTAACCTCTACTTCAAAATCTTCTCCGTTATGTCTTTGCATCCTATGCGTGCCTAGTGGGGTATTTGGTTTACGTTTACCAGCTAGGTGTTCTTTCATACGGATGCAGAGCGGCCTACCCGTTTCGCCAATGTATTCGTCTCCGCACACTTTTCGTCTTAGATTACTCGATTGCTAAACAGAAGTAAAAAGACTTATTCCATCAATGCCGAGGTTAATAGAAAGTCGGACGTGGGTGTTACAGAAGTGTTTGACGTAATAAATTGCATATCAATATATCCTTCCAGGCTCTGAAGAAGGCGAGACTGCCGAAACGTCACCTACTGCTGTATTGTACTGTGTGTTTTTCTATGGAAGTAAATGTATGCTGTATAACAACCTCGCGATTGTTAAGCAAGAAAACAACGTATTCATACTCTAATGCCGAGGTTAATAGAAAGGTGATCCTGCGAACTGTTCGAACGTTAGTTCGTGGTTGCCTGCAGCTGGTGTGATTCCACGCCGGCTCATCAGCTTGAGAGTTTCTGGAGATACATGCCTTCTAGTAAGTTTAGAACTCTCAGCTTTCATCACGCTATTGTGTAGATCTTGAATGAGCCGATCGTATTCTTCATCGATGATATCGATAACGGCATCTTCCCAACAGCCGACTAGCGAGTTGAATAACTTCCAACTTATAGTGAATTTGGAACTTCGTTTTTTGAATTTGGCTGTTTTTTCTCCTTTCTGTGGCGCCGTGGTTGGAGGCGGCACTGTGACACACACGTGAAATCGATCCTAGCGTCCATGGCTCACCAAGCTTTCCATCCTTCCTGGGTCGGCAAATTGGTACCAGACTTGTCTGGAAGGGTAGCAGCACTGGTTCGATGCATCGGTGGGCCACCACGAGACATTGTAAGGGCCAGATATGCATTCAATCACCTCCGATGATGCTTAATGAAGTCGAATACGTGGCGCATCCATCAGGGACTGATCAACGCTAAGAGCTTTATCATTTATCATTTATCTCCTCTCTGCGAAAAATGGAATCTTACACGGAGGCAGTTGTCTGAGCCTATGTAGGTAAAACGTTCTATTTACTATGATATGTTCTACTTCGTTATGGTACTCTCCATTGGGAGATTCCCACGTCCAACGTTGAGGGTGGGGCTTCTGGAATTGCGAGTTACCATGGATGGTCTTGGTCGCCATGATAAACTCAGACAGCGGCTAATCCTGCTCGTTCCATTTTAATCCATGGGTGCTAATGTGACGTTCTTCAGAAGTTCTTCTTGGACCAATCTTGGCCTTGAAATCTCCGATGATGACCTTGAATAATGTATGGTCTTCTCCGTAAAACATCTCTGGGTCCATATAGAACGCTTCGATTTCTTCTTCGTAATAGTTTGATGTCGGCGCGTAAACGACGGAAATTGTCAAAGCCCGTATTGATCTACATCTTTTTAATCGTAAACGTCCGAATCGAGTTGTAAGTTGTTTAGATGAATCGATGTTCATGAACAAACTCGTGTTGACCAGCAACAATTCTTTTCCGGTGTCACAGACAACATTGGAAAAGTAACGACGTCTTTTCTCTCCCAGGCAGACACCATTGTGCCTTACAATAGTACCCAGGATCGACTTTCTATTAACCTTGGCATTAAATTATGAATTTGTCGTTTTCTCTCTTAGCAATCGCGAGGTTGTTAAACAGCAACAGCAAACACCATACAATAACACACATACAACACAATCGTAGCTGACGTTTCGGCAGAATCGCCTTCTTCAGAGCCTGGAAGGGTACACGCACCCATACATGCGTGGATGAATACACTTCGTAAATACAGAACATATGTGCCATATCGGCGCAGTAGAAACAGGGAGTCCATCTCCTGGATCCACCTACGTCTTAGGGAAGCAAAGGCCGCTTTTGGTCCGCGACTAACAACCTATCCGCCACCTGGGTACGCGCCACGTAACCTCCTGTCTAACCGGTTCGAGATACCTCATGTGAGGAACCTCTGTGGATCGGAAGAAGATACACTGAAAAATATCAGCACCAATTTTTTGCTCAAAATACCGCATTCAAACTCATAAAGACTTGTAAATTGGCAGAAAAACGGAACTGATTACAAGGAAACGTGACGTCTCACAATCTAAAACTCTAATAAACTTGATAAACACGAATCCTCTCTTTGTAATGAAGCAGCCAACATCTTCGTAAATCGATTAATGTTTCAAAATGTTGAGGAGAAAAGGAACGAAATCCTGATTTTAAACTAATAAGAGTGAATGGATATTGAGATGGAAGAAAAAGCTCAGAAGCACAAGTCAAGCAGAAAAAAATTTCTAGAAGACTTGAGACTTTAAGGAGAGTGAAATGGACGCGATAAATCAGCATAACTCTCTATGGCATGCTAGTTTTTCATGCCTTCCGAAACCACTTTTACTTTCGAAAAAAATTCTTCTTCAGAGTCATTTTCTTGACCAAAGAATGTCGAACGAAATGCTGTGTGAGCTGAGATATGTAGTAGGCGGGTATCGTTCGCAATCGAAAGTAGAAACTCCGGTCAGGAAGATCACTACAGGAAGGGAGAAAGATCGTTACGACTAAGTGCACGAACATTTATATTTACACTGTTCTTCCACTCTCTTGATTAAAATTTCTCCTTTCTGAAATTTACACCATGGTATTATCACTGAGTATTTGGTACTTTAATAAACCGGAAAGGGCGCGTGTTGCGCAATGGTTGGAAGTGCCATTGCGACACTCACGTGGAATCGATCCATGAGCCCATGGCCCACCAAGCCTTCCTTCCCTCCGAGGTCGGCAAATTGGTACCAGACTTATCTGGGAGGATAGCAGCACTGGCTCGATACATCGGCAGGCCACCACGAGTCATTGTGAAGGCCAGATATGCATTCAATCACCTCCAACGATTCTTAATGAAGTCGAATGCATGGTGCATCCCTCAGGGATTGATCAACACCGAGAGCTTTATCCTTTATCCTTTAATAAACCGGAGCTGATCGTTGTTAGATTTCGCTGTAAACACTGCATGGCTCATAAATCTCTTTGTGTCTGTACATATCATCAGATATCTGATCAATTATATAGTGAGCTGTTATATGTAATAAAAGGAGTGGTCATGCATAACCTATCTAGTTAATGTTATCAATACGTATACTTTGCGTTATTGCACAATGAACAAGAGGAATTGGCGAGAAAAAGTGTACAAGCGGACGAAGTCCATTTCCGTCTTAACCGTTTTATTTACCGCCTACTCTTTTTAGTGGTAAGGTATATTGCGCAATATATTATAATATATCGCGCTATTGTCCTTTCCGCGGATTTCCGCTAAAGGGTGATTGCTGGTGGCAAAAGATTGATAGAAATGGCTGAGAGACAGGCGAAACGAAGCACCCGCATGGTGTGATGGTGAACGCGTTACCCCTCGGAAAGGACAATAGTGTATTCGTTTCCCACTGCAGACACCTGCGGTCTGGAGTTTTGCCAATATCTCAGCATCATTGAAGTTCATTGCATTCAATGTGTTTGCCTACTAATGATTTCTCTTGCTGCGTAGAACCTTTTCAACGCACTCTTTGCATTCTACTGACGACTTACGCAACAGAGATGTTGCGTTAGACGTACCCGTCAAACGCTAATCTCTACATTTAATGATCTCGAAAAAACCTTTTTCTCACACGTTTATTGACCTGTAGATCAATTGCGAATTGACTTTTATTTCGTCCCAATCAATAATTCATAACATGGAGTGCACTGCTATAAAAAGTAGCGAAATAAGTGAAACACTTCTAAATGTTGACGTGATTGCAAAGGATGACCATGTCATGTGGTAGTATATATACTGTATATACTACCAGCAAAGCCCTTCAATAATGCGGTGGTATTCGTCACACCAAAAATCCTCCATTCGTTGAAAAATCATTGGATATTTTCTAAAAAACACCAAGCCTGTAACCAGAATGAAATTAGGCGTTATTCTAAGCGGAAGCCACTCAAAGTAATTCCCACAACCGACTTTCTATTAACCTCGGAATTGATCAAGTAATTCTTCGCATTCTTGTTGAACAAGCGCGAGGTGTTATTTTTATTCTTTATTCGCGAATAAGCTGACGTTTCGGCGGATTTCGCCTTCCTCAGAGCCTGGGAAGATCAAGTTGATAGCAATCTATTCTGCCGAACACCTCCATAACCAAACAGAGAAAAGGCTAAAGCAAGATTTCAATCACATTGAACACAGCTTTGCACACTCACCGCTTTCTATGAGGTTTCCACTGAGTATTTTGCGTGGAGACCAACCGCGCAGAATTCACATGGAAGCGTAATGTGCCCCTCCCATCAGAATAACAGGCAGAATAACAGGCATAACAGAATAACATTATATACTGCCCAATATCACGCGTGATAATGAGGCATTCTTTCCTACGGTTCATTTTCGGATTTCTGGAGTTGATTCAGGCCTCCTCCACTCAATGCAAATGGTCGGGCTTTAAGAGTTAATACCCCATAGCTGATCTTCATGTCTGTTATGCCACAAAGACGGCGAACGCCTTTCACAGTCATAGTGCTTCAAAAAATTGAGTTTTATTCCAGGAAAGAATTGTGAACATGACATATCTCATTCTTGTTATATTGTTCGTTTTCTACGTATTAACTGCTCCTTTAGCCCGCAGTTTCTTGCGTCTCCTTTCTGCTTTGTCGTGTATCCATCGCTCTGGGCTTGATATAGGTTTCTGTGAGGAAAATTGAAATAAATTTCACCACTTTGCCAAAAAGGAAACTCTACTATGCTAAACTGAACTAACACGCTCATCTTCGGCAGTATGCCCTGACGCTGTTTTCTTATTAACCGCGGCATGATGCAGATTGGTTGGAATGTTGTAGAGCCGACCAGCAATAATGCTTGCTGCTTTTGCAAGCGATACATCGACTTCTTCATCGCCGCCACTTTCGGTTGTTTGTTTGTCGTCGGTCAGCGTTTTCTGAATGCGACGTGCCACCTGATCACCACCCCAGTCACGAGACAAAAATTCCGGATTCGCCATTATCTCGGAAAAAAGGGTTCGTTTTGCCTGAAAAATAATTTACAGGCAGTAATTAGTATATCGACTTTGCTGTAGGTAGTGTTAAGCTTCGCAGTAGACGAGTATAGATGGAAATGTTAAATCTACGCAGTAAGATCAGCAAATACTAACAGAGTACAGAGTAAATACATATTGAGCGGCACAACGAAAACTGTTGTGAACAAAGCGAAAGTTGAAAGAAACACCTTGTCAGTGTCTTGAAGAAAACGTTGCATTTCATGGTCCTCTATAATGCGAAGTTCCTTCGAGCGAATTATTAACGTATATACTACGAATTCCACTGCTTTGTCGACTATACTAACAATCTAAATATAGTAGGTAATTTGTTCAACTACTGAACGCAAATAGATCTGTTCGTCACCTTTCGATTCGGCTTTGGTTCGGGTGCTTCAAAAAAGCTCCGTAAAATTATCGTCTCCTCGTCCTTAATGGCATTCTCCAGTAAACGGTGTTTTTTAACGATGGCCAACGCTCTCTTTGCAATCGTTCGTTGATATTCTGACTGAATAATCATCGTCACTGTCTGTGGAATTGAAACAAATGACGAGACCTTTGGCTCCGTCTGTTTTTTGCTATTGTTTGCTAACAATGATGCTCATGTCTTCGGTTCGGCAACAAGTAGTAAGCAATCAGTGCTTCAATGTTTGTATGTGTCAGCGAAAGAATAGAAAAAAAATAAAGCGATTGAAGTAGCAACAACGTTTCATAGTTTAGGAGCTTCATTCACTTCTCCAAGGATTTTAACAGCTTGCTACCAAAGTAACGTAGTAGCTTTTTCTTTGGTGATTTTATAAGCTGATTTTGTTGAGCTGCTGCGAAGTATAGGTCTTCGTTGTCGTCGTTGTTGTTGTTGTCGTCGTCGTTGCTTTATCGATGCTGTTGGTGTTGCTGGTCGATGGCTGGCGTTCCGATGATTTCACCCTACTCAGAGCCGTGCTGTTACAAGTGGGACTGCAACGACAATGAAGACCTATACAAACCTCGCATCAGCTCAACAAGGCAAGTTTATCAGGTCGTATAAATAATTATATCAACTATTTATGCCGCGTTTTATAAAAAATATGTTTTGTAAGACAATCGAATAGCTTTCTTTGGTCTAAAATTCCTAATATTTTTTTGAACACTTCCTACAGAATGTTAAGGTGCGGGAGGACGTCGAAAAATGGCGAGAAGGCGAGAGGGTGGAAACGCATGAAGGGGAGCAAAAAGGGGAAGCAAAATGTCATTAAAAGTAAATTCCGAATAAAAATTTGTGCGAATATCATCTGCCAAAGAAATTTGTTAAAATTCAAAACTCGGTCCGATTTTTATTTTGCACACTTTAAGCAAGAAATCTCCTGGAGAGACTCATGAGGTACCTGTGAGTGTAGTCAGCCTACACATCCAGAGCTCAGCAAGCCATATGTGGTATCAATTACTAAACACACTAAAACAAGTGGGTCCGATTTATCTGAACCCAAAAGAGTTTCCGATATGGTAGTGGCAGCTTTGTGTAGGACGATTAGGGTAAGATACTAAAAATCTCAAGGCCATTCTAGACTGCCTAAATTGCAAAAGACTAAGTGACGATTTATCCCTACAATGCATGCACACTCGCATCTGAGTTTACGATAGAAACCTGATCATGCAGCCAAGAAGAACAAGGTACGATGTCATCGAATAGGCTGAGATGATAAGGCGCTACCCATTCAATGCTCTCTATGACACCTAAGAAGAACCGTTCCTCAGATCATTCGGTAATACGATAGTCGACGGCGTCCGTGTACCCGCCACCAAAGTTTGGCCAAGAACACCGATTCATTCGAACAACTAACAATCCTAGTCGGATGTATGCGATTGAAGAGATGTGAATTGTTACCGGCTGCCGACATCAAGCTATGACGCAGAGTTCGAAGGTCTCCAAGGAACGTTTGTCTCCAAGAACACTGGAAGTGATGCGCCGAAGTGGAACCGTCCCAGCAATATACAACCTGTGCCTAATTTCCGAACTTGCAAGTTTAGTAAGGCGAAAAAAAGCTGTCTCAAAAAAGAAGAGCAGCAGTTATACTCGATGCAGAAGAGGCAGGGAAAACCATTCCCAAAGCTCACCCAAACTTCGTCAACTACAAGACCAGGATGGTTGCACTGCGGAGCGCCAACAGAACAATCGCAGGCTTCAGAAAGACAATGGAGAAAACAATTCGGGTTCCATTAAACGTCGGTAGGAATAATCAGTATTTTTTTACATGGTCAAGTTGACACGAGGATGGGATAACTTTCATTTGACTAATGTTTCTGCACCTTCACCTTCTTCGGAGCCGCATTGATCTGGGTCAATATTCCACAGCTGGCCGTTGCTCGATTTGAGTGTTCGTCTTCGCGTTAAGTCGAATCCAATGCAAAGAGCATCTCTCGAGGGAGGAGGTGGACTTTCATTCAGCTGTGCCGTTTTACACAGGAGAGATATTGGCGAACTCCTGTGGTTCAGTAGACCTAGATTTTGACGGACATTGCGTTTTGTAAAAGTCGGCAGTTCATTTGCTGACACATAGTGCAGCAATATCTTAAAAACCGACTTTCCTTAGTTCTCGGCATTAATGGCCGTATTAAAAAGCAGACCACATTGGATGGCGAAAGTCCACCACTATCCAACCAGTATAAAAGGGTATCGTCAAGTGAAGCTCCCCATTCGGACGGTGCTCCTTCTACTGCATTCGACTCGATGCGACAATGAATACCCAGAATAGCGAGAACGACCAGCTGTGGACTGTCATGTCGGATCAACGCAGCTTTGAAGAAAACGAAAAAACCGAAACGTTAGCCGAATGAAAGTTTCCTATTCCAACTTTATGTTAGCTCAATCACATAGAAAAGCATTTGTTCACGAATGTTACCTTGATCTCTTCAATACCAACGTCCTTCATTTTTCGTATGAAGTAAAGAAGGATGAATTAGTCGTTCCATCGGTTCTCTCTTTTAATATCCTATGTGACTGTAAAGTTTCGACTGTAAAGGATCGAACGACACCTGGTCAAAACAGGACAGGATCTGAACATCTGAACAGCTTGCTGTTCGGCTATACCAACACAATACGTTAGCTCGGCTCTTCACACGTTACCTATCGGGATGCAGGATTCCTACTCTATGGAAGACCACTAAGACCGTGTTGATACTCAAGAAGGATGATCTCCACGGTATCGGCAACTATCAGCCAACTGCCTGTTGTCTGCAGTATACAAACTGTTCACTCTAGTCATCCTAGTCAGAATTCACAGTATAAAAGGATAAAGGATAAAGCGTTCTCGGCGTTGATCAATCTCAGAGGGATGCGTCATGCATTCGACTTGAGTTACGTTGGAGGTGACTGAATGCATATCTGGCCTTTGCAATGACTCGCGGTGGTCTACCGATGGTTCGAGTCAGTGCTGCTATCCTTCTAGACGAGTTTGGTACCAATTTCCCGACTCCAAAAAGATGGAAGGCTTGGTTGGTCATGGGCGTGAGGATCGAATCCACGTGTGTGTCGCAGTGGCGCCTCCAACCACTGCGCCACACACGCCCACTCGAGTCATCCTGATCAGAATTCGCAGTATAATGGTGGAAAAACCACTATGTGAGCAAGCAGAGTTTCGGAAAAGATTAGTACGATGGACCACATTCACCCTATACCCTCACTGAACTATCGCGAGAATACAAGAGACTGCTGTCTCACTTTCATCGATTTAAGGAAAGCATTTGATTCAACCGAGATAGAATCAGTCGTAGAAACCCAAGACAGCGAATGCGTCCCTATTCATTAAATGAACATTCTTCATGTACTAGATAGAAATTTCGCAAACAAAGTACGACCATTCTATAACAGTATAAGCATTGATTTAACACTCTAGGTACGAATGACACCCGCACATAGCATAAAGCCTTTGCAGGAGTGGCCATCGTAATCCCTATTGGGTCGTTTTCCCTCCGGTGTTTTAGCATACAGAACACCTTTTCTACACTTTTTACAATCAATCGATATCCTGTCTACCGCAAATGCTATGGCAGATGTAGTCCATGAGAGGATGTTCTAGTAATTTCCCACTAATTTCTCATTTTGTGGTGGGAGATAACTGTCACTGAAAAGAATGGCTTAGAGAGTAAGGTCAGTGAAGAGGCGCAGAAATGCCTACCTCGTAGAACTGGCTACGCGTGCAGTGTGCAGTATCACTGTTGATGAGCTATTCCTTGCTTTCTAGTTTTTAATCACCATAATGACTTACTGTTTGTAAGAGAATCTCGGAACTAAACGGTAAACATCGCAAAATTTCTTGCCGAACTTATGCAACTTCATTAAACGCTGACGGCAGTATGACTGGGACAAAGGACAGGACAAAGCTCTCGACGTCGATAAATCCCTAGAGATGCACCAAGCACTCTCCTTCATCAAGCTTCGTTAGAAGTTAACTCGCGGTAGCCTACAGATACATCGAGTCAGTGCTTCTATCCTCTCAGGCAAGTCTGGTAGCAATTTTCCGACCCCAAACGGATGGAAGGCTTAGCGAATCTTGGGCGCAGGATGGATCCAATGTGTATAGCAGCATGCTTCCGACAATTGCCAGGCGAGGCTACTCAAAACCCGCTAGACTGGCCGCTGCAGTATCACACTGAGTGCGACTCCGCAAAAACGCGATATTATGCGGGTCGCGATCCTCCTGCCTTAACGTATAGATCAGAAACCTGTCTCTACGTAATCAGGATGAAAGATCATGCCGTGTTACAGAATGCGCAGTCGAAATGACGATTCTAGAAATATCTCGTATCCCGCAAGTTATAGAGGAATCCAGAGCTTTTTTAATATGTCAAAATGTTGGAAATAAGGTGGACTGGACAAGTAACGTGCATTAACGACAACTTGTGGAAAAGAACCGTTAGTGAATGAATCTCCAGATGTATCGGTTTATGGATGTCAAACGTACTACATGAAGAGCACTGACCCAACAGTCAGAGTTTTTACAAAGTAGAAGAAAAATATGACGTTTAAGGAGGCTAGAGGGAAGAAAACCTATGAGCGATTTGTTGCAAACGACACGGAAATGGAAGGTCCACTGGTGCCCAATCGAGTCACTCGACGATCAACCCGACGACAGGTGTTATAGGTGATACAGGGAAAGCACCAATGTTCCATAATACTTTCAAATTTCATTAATTTGGTATCAGTAATGAATATAGGAATCAAGTACTGCTGACAAATTGACGACCGCGATTAATTTCATGTGATTACTGAGCTTTTAGTGTTCACACAATAAGGGCTAATTTTTCTATAATTTAAGGGATATGGACAGCTGAGATCTTAACTAAACTAAACACGCTTACAGCAACATGATCTCTACAGGAGCCATTTATAAAGGGACATGACTGGTACTATTTCTCCAAAGTCATCCTGTTTCGTTAGTTTATTTGACGCAACGAACCTTCTTCCTACATTACTCAGATTTGGCGACTGCCGTGATCTGGCAAAAGCTCTGTTTTTCACATAGAACTCTTCATATAGATATTCACAAAAAGCCCTTTTTTAACGAATGCACCAACCTATAATTTGACCAGCAATTATTCAACGTCGTAACATTTCCAATGAAGTCACGTGGTGGCAAATCTCCCTCTAATCCACAAGACCGGCGATATCCTGTAGTGGTGACTACACGGGGCAGACTTTGGCTTGGCTGACTTCGGGATTCCAGGAAACTACAATGGCTTGACCAGTAAATCTCCAAAAAGTAGAAGATGTTGGAGCCCGCACAACCAGTGAGGACGGGCCATCCACCTTTCCAAGCAAGCATAATTATTATCGCTGTAATGAAGAGTAGTTGGAAAAAATGGACGAGTATGACGAATACAGAAATAGGCTCAACACAAGTCGCAAAAGATTTTAAGTGTGGACAGCAACGTGCTTGTACCCTCCCCTTTCTCAGCTTCTCAACAATCAAAATTGGGCGGCAGTTCTATGAAGGAAATAGTAGTGTGGTATAACATTCATAGTTCTGGAGCTATCGGGCAAGGTCACGTTCTCAACTCCTAAAGTCCTTTGTTTCTTGGAACATGATGATCACTTTGCCTACGAACCAGCAAATCCATGTTCATTGGAAGGCACCCCTAACCCATGTTCTACAAGTGCCCCTTCCATCCAATAAACATGATTTATCACAACCATTACAGTCTAGATAAATGAACTCCTTTAAGAAATTATTCCTTTTACATATTTCTAACTGGAGAGAAGCGCTTCTCTTGGGCGATGCTATCGCAAAATCTATTTTGGGAATGGCACACTTTACTTGCAAACATTACAGCAAAAAAGGTTAATGAGGGGAAAAGAAAATGAATTTGCAGATTGTCCGTCAAATATAACGCAAATTTGTCATTTTCTTCAGGATGCGCTTACTATTTGACGGCTTCCTCAGCGATTTATTAATTGAGATTACAAAAGTCGTTTTTTTCTTATAACTACGAAGTCCTCAATCGCAAGAGTGCTGAGAGATAACGAAAAATGGCAACCCGATTGGACCTCGAACCAATAATTATCCTTTCCATAAGCTCATATGCCATCCACTACACCAACCGAGTCTCTTGCTGTGCCTTACTCTTAGGCTTTGTTTTTATTCTATCGATGTTGTCAGCGACCTCAACGACGCGGGGAAAAGGATCGGACTACGCATTAATCAGAAGAAGACCCAGTTTATGAAAAACCCATTGTGAGAAGGCGAAAAAATTGAGTTAGATGGTTCTCTGATAGCACAGACCACTTCGTACGTATACCCTGGGCGATCGATGAACATGGAAAATAACATGAAGGAGGAACTAGATAGAAGAAGGAAAGCAGCTTGAAACGCATTCGGGTCTCCTAAGGAATCCACCAACCAACTGAAGAACCCGAAAGTCCGCGCTCATCTCTTCGATTCTACGGTCTCCCAGCACTCTGTTATGGTGCAGAGACGTGGCTTGATACTTCAACGACAGGTGAAGAATTCTTCGTACTACTCACAGTGCGCTTGAGCGATGCCTTCTGAAACATACCCGGCACTCTCAATATCTAACCGGAATGCGAAGCTCTGACCTTCGAAATCCGTCACATCTTCGAGATCCAGGAAAATATACACCGACAGCGAAACACTGATGGGCCAGTCACATAATGAAAAGGAGAGACGACAGATGGACGAAAAGAACAGTAGAGTGGATTTCAAGAGATTGTAATGGTTTTCTAGAACGACCACCGCGATGCCTTCTGAAACATACCCGGCACTCTCAATATCTAACCGGAATGCGAAGCTCTGACCTTCGAAATCCGTCACATCTTCGAGATCCAGGAAAATATACACCGACAGCGAAACACTGATGGGCCAGTCACATAATGAAAAGGAGAGACGACAGATGGACGAAAAGAACAGTAGAGTGGATTTCAAGAGATTGTAATGGTTTTCTAGAACGACCACCTACGCGTTGGGCGGACGTGTTCGTAAACAAAGTTAATCAGCTGTACCCGCAGCTGCAGTTGTTCTACAGATCACGGTATGAGACTCGCAAGCGCTACCATGCTCGAACAAGACCATCACCATGGACGGCGATTGCGAGAGAAAGAAAAAAATGGCAAATATGCTGGGGTCAACTCGTGAAGACGGACCATCCAAATATCCAATTAGATGTTATGAGCAACCAGCTGTCCAAAAAATCTTCACTCTTTAAACAATCAGAAAATGAACGTACAATTTTATCGTCCTCCTCATTTCCAGCAGCTTTTTGTTGTGATTTGACAATATTATTGAGCTCTTTTATTACCTTAATATTTAACTTTTTGCTTGCAATGTGCCAACAGATTTTAGAAGGCATCGATTTTCACACCTTGTCTTTTATCGACAGTTGTTCTCTTAGTTGTTGCTGAACATCCAGCGATTTTTGTAGTGCACTTTCCAATTCGTCGATGTGTGCCAGAAGAATTTCAATGTCGCTGAGACATTTTCTAGTTTTCTTCTGAAACCGCGAAAAACACTTCAAAAAATCAACAAAAGACTCGAAAAACTACTGTATACAACTTGAATATTTGCAATCACAGATATGAATTGCTTCTTTTGCCAATGTCCACCTACAAATTGATTAGATTTGCCAAAGAGAGCCCTACGGTTAAATTAGAACAAATTCCAACGTACTCTTATATCCCTTACGACTTCGGAAGTGCTTTTCTTGGATTTTGATGACTGAAAACTTTTGCATTGCACAAGGAATCAATAACATCTTTAGATCAACAAACCCTTGTAGAATATCATATAACGGTAGTGTTGTGGCAGAAAATTATTCCGCAATCTCAAGGTTAACGTTCTGTCCACTTTCTATTATTTTTCCATAGCTGCTTATTATGTGAAGTACAACCACAATGTTGCTGAGATATTTGCAGAACTTAGACGTCCGGCCAGATTCGAATGAGCGCATCTCCTTTGGGAGTCTCACCTGTTGCTCATTGCTCCACTTAGGCTCTCAAACGTCAGTCGGACTGCTGTGGGGAGCACAAATCGGGAATGAATCTAGTCAGGCTGAAGCTGTAGTCGAAATCATAATGTATAACTTTTTATCGAAGACTCGAATCTGACCTGGGGTCGCCTATTGTTTTTTCATAGCAGAGTATGGTGTAGGGCATAACCACAGCGGGGCTGAGATAATTTTCGATATTCTTTGTTGACCTGAGATTGAGATATTTGCAAAACTCCGTATTGCAGATGTCTGCGGTGGAGATCGAACACGGTATTAGCCTTTCCGGGGAGCTAACGTGTTAACCATGGCAACATACAGGGTCTTCGTTTCACCTTTCTCTCAGCTGTGTTTTGACCTATAGGTGCTATCGCCAATTACCCGTCAACGAGGTTGATGTTGTGGTTACGAATCGGCATCGAACCTAGCTAATTTGAAGTCGTAGTATAAATTACAACGCGGTTACGTTTTAGTTGAAAGTCTGAAAGAAAGGCGAAACGAATGACCCGCATGGTGTGGTGGCGAAAACGTTTGCCCAAGAAAAGAGCAATGGCGGGTTCAATTTCCGCCGCCGACACCCGTGGACCAGAGTTTTATAAATATCTCATTATCATTGTGGTTACATCTAGACATTGCAATTTCGATGACAGCCTGAGCTTAATTACGTTCACTGTTGAATTCTGCTACTAAGACCATGCTTGTTGACGGGTTATTGCTGATGACATCGTTAAGGCAGAAAAAAACTAGCCGAAAGAAAGGCAGAACGAGGGCCTCTGTGTTGCAATGGGTAACATGTTAGCCCGAGAAGGGAAGATGTTACTGTAACTACTTACATTCACCCGTTGTGTGCTCTTCATTCGCTATTGTTACAAATTTTTTTTGCTGACTTCTTTGAAGCAAATCAATTTACATTAAAGCGACAGAGGTATAATTAACAAACGGGCAGTGGCATTTTTCCTGAATC